>CM035418.1:81826691-81899191 GCA_020310875.1 Ceratopteris richardii | reverse complement strand
TTCTTTGAAATATTTCAAGATTCTAATATAAGGTTGGGATAATTAAGATTATAGATAGATCTTGTGTTTGAAACCCTAAAAACCTAAGTAGAACAGAAGAAATTCCTTAACTTCAGGCTCTAGCAAAACGAATTTGAGTAGAATGTACTCTTCACTTTTGATAAATCTTCTAGAATTGAAGGTAAATATCATCCAAACATTAGCGTTGGATATAAAGTATGGTGATATCGGACATTATACTTTATATTCACATTAATGTAGGAATGATGGCATGGGACATGAGACCTTGACATGTTTGGTATCTTTTAGTCTTCGGATCATGACTTGGAGTGAAATTCCATGCAAATGGGAATTGAAACTTCATACATATAAATGAAGTATAGGATGTTCAAGACTATGACCAAAAATTACTTGAAGTACTAATTAATTGGAAATTTTGAAGATCATGAAGTTGAAAGAACTTTCTAGAATCTTTATAAAGGTCTCCAATAAGGCTAGTATAGTCGCATTTAAGTTATGCAACTTCCAAGAAAAGTTTTTATAGTTCTTTATTAAAACTGTTATATGGATTTTTGAAGAGAAAGAACTTGGAAAGATCCTTTTAAGCAGGATAATTTTGACTAAGTCAAGCTAGATAAATCACTTACTTGATAGTACAACTAAGTGAATCAATATCTTGACTCAAATTTATGCCTATTAATATAAAGGTGTGTCTAGAGATAGTGAAAAGGATTGACTTCATAATTCACATAATTGAATTTAGAATAAGTTAACCTCCCAACTTAAGAGATGTATACTAGATTTGTATTCTAGTATATATGATTCTCAAGAGATTGGAAAAAGGGATTAATTTAGTAATGAAGATAGTTGAAGCAACATTTTTTTCATAGTAGATTTAAACATTGTAAAATATTACTCATTGACTCAAGACACTGATGTTTTATACCATTGGAATTCTGTGGATGGTTGATGGTTTAACTTTACCCAAAGAATTTTTCTAATAACTCGAATTTAATCTCACAAAGATAGCAATGCTTTAAACCATTAGCTAGAGTAAATCCTTAAAGTTTGAGTTGTTGGAGTTAGACGTCTGCAGAAGCACGTGAACAACATAAGGAAGAAGAAGAAGCTTGGAGCACAAACACACAATAATGAATGTATTACTAGAGAATGTACAAAGATAAGTAGCCCATTAGGGCAATAGGCGTATATACAAGCCGGGGGAAAAAAAACCTCCTAAAGAGGGAAAAAAGTGCGCCGACGGTCCTAGTGTGTTCACACACATCACTACCTAAATATATCAACAAATCCCCCCTAGGAGTGATGCGGTGAACAAGGATCTGGCACTCATGTATAAGGAAGTGCCAAGCTATGTGGAAATCAATCCACAAAGGGAAGTAAGCCCAAAGCTTTGCGGAAAGCTTCAAAATTCTCCCTAGGCAGAGCCTTTGTGAAAAGGTCTGCTATGTTCTCCTGCGTGGGCACATATGCCAAGCTGATCTCCCCAGCAGAGAACCTCTCCCTGACATAGTGATAATGCACCTCAACGTGCTTAGTGCGAGCATGGAACACGGGGTTCCTCGCAACTGCCAATGCGCTCTGACTCTCAGTGAAGATGGTGGTGGCAGAAGACTGGCCAACACCCAAATCAGCCATAAGGCGTCTGAGCCACACACACTCAACAGTCGCTGTGAAAGCTACCCTATACTGAGCCTCACAACTAGAAGTGGCCGCAGTAGGCTGCTTCTTGCTCAACCAAGATATACATGAGCTACCAAGCATGAAGCAAAAACCACTGGTGGACATACGAGTGTCATAGCAACCAACCCAATCTGAGTCAGAAGAAGCATGCAAATCTGGCGGTAGTGATCCCCCCTTGGGATAAAACAACCCAAGTAGCCGAGTACCACTCAAGTAGCAAAAGATGCACATAACCGCCTTCCAATGCGTGACTCCTAGGCAATGCATAAACCTGCTCATCTGTGAGACAGCAAACTGAATATCTGGCCGAGTAATGCATAAGTAAATCAAGCATCCAACAGCTTGCTGATAAAGAACAGCATCAAATGCATCTCCAGCATCATGAAGACTCAATCGTAAACCTGTCTCCATAGGAGTGGCAATAGGCTTACAGTCTTCAAGGCCAAAATGTTGCAATAATGTGTCAATATATTTCGTTTGACACAAAGCCTTTCCACCATCAACTTGCATAAACTGAATGCCCAAATAGTGATGCAAATGCCCCAAATCAGACATCTCAAATGAGGCATGCAAATCAGGCTTGAAATCAGCAATATGCTTCTCAATAGGACCAGTGAGCAGCATGTCGTCAACATAGACAACAATGATCAGAAGCACATCATTAGCACGCTTAACATATAAGGTGCTTTTAGTTGGACTATTCTCAAAACCATGTGCAACGAGATAGGCATGTATCTTCTCATACCAAGCACGTGGTGCTTGCTTTAAACCATATAATGCCTTCTTTAACCTGCACACCTGGTTTTCATGCCCTTTCTGCACAAAGCCACGGGGCTGAAAAACATACACTTCTTCATGCAAGTCACCATTCAAAAATTCTATTTTAATGTCCAACTGATGTACATTCCAACCATGATGGGCTGCAAGTGCACAAATGCTCTGAACAGTAGTCATACGGCATGTAGGTGCAAAGGTCTCATCAAAATCAATGCCTCTTTCCTTTGCATAACCCTTTGCAACAAGCCTAGCCTTATACTTGTCAATTGTACCATCAAGTTTACGCTTTAGCTTGTATACCCACTTAGTGCCAATGGCCTTCTTGCCAGGAGGCAAGTCACATAAAGACCATGTACCATTCTTCATTATAGCATCATATTCAAATTGCATAGCAGTCATCCAATTTTTTGAATTCTATGCTTCATCAAAAGAAACAGCCTCATTCTCATCACAGAGACTAGACGCAGCCATAGCATAGCAATCTGATGCAAAGGAGGCACTATGAGAGCCTGAACGAGTACGATATGACAAAGGTGCATCTAATTTGTTGTCACGCAAAGTCTGGACCAGCCATTTTGGCATAGTTTTTGCCTGCTCAATATCAGCTCTCTCATCAACAAGTGCATCATGTAAATCTGCATCAAAAATGGAATGATCTGCATCATCATATGAAACCTGCAAAGGCTGAGAAGTTGCGTCATTAGGACCAGCACTAGACTGTCCACCTGTAAAAAGAGGCATCAAAGTATCATACATGTCTTTGGAGCTAACAAATGTCTCCTTTGTACATGAAAGCAATGGTTGAATAGCATCTTCCACAAAGACAACATCACGGCTAACCAGAATGTGTTTAGTCTGTGGATGATACAGACGATAGCCTTTACTTTTAGAACTGTACCCAACAAAAATACATTTTACTGCCTTATCATCCAATCTTCTGCGATGTTGTTCAGGCACTAGTGCATATGCCAAACAGCCAAAAACACGCAGATGAGCAACAGATGGCTTGCGGTCATGCTGAGCCTCATATGGAGTGATATACTACAACACTTTAGTGGGACACCTGTTCAGTACATATGCTGCACACATGACACCCTCAAGCCAGAAACTATGTGGTAAAGCCTGACTTTTGACCATGCACCTCGCCATCTCCATGAGTGACCTATTCTTTCGTTCAGCAACTCCATTCTGTTGAGGTGTATACGGCACTGTACACTGGTATTTTATCCCACGTTCAGCTAGAAATGCTTTAAAATCAGAAGACATATATTCCCCCCCTCGATCAGAACGGAGGGTGCCCATTTTACATGCTGACAGATTTTTAGCCAAAACCAAAAACTGTTTAAAGCACATGAACACTTCGGACTTTGCTTTGAGTGGATATACCCATGCATGCCTGGAAAAATCATCAATGAAAGTCATGAAGTAAAGGTAATTTCCAAAAGAGGGTGTTTGCATAGGACCACAGACATCACTATGTACAAGCTGCAATTTCTGTGTAGCCCGAACTGAACCATCTTTTGGAAAGGAGGAACGCTGCATTTTGCCCAAAATACAGCCTTCACAAACATGTTTTCCAGGTGCCTCAAGTTTGGGCAAAGAGGACACCATTTCAGATTTCTGCAGGCGTAGCAAACTAACAAGATTCAGATGACCAAAGTGTGCATGCCAAAGCTTTGCATCTGACATAGCCTGAGAATCATTTACTGCACATGCCAAATCATTTTCAGGTCTTTCATAGTCTATGAGCTTATACAGACCACGACATAAAATGCCACAAGCAATAATCACATCGCCATTTGACAGATCATGAATTGTACACTTGTCATCAACAAATTTCACAACCAAGCCAATCTTGGCTAATGCAAAAACTGATAACAAGTTCTTTTTTATCCCTGGCACAAATAAAGCATCTGACAAAGTGAAAGAACTACCATAAGCAGTAGTCAAAATGATCTTACCAACTCCCATAACAGGATAAGAGTTGTTGGTGCATGTAACAGTATTCCCTGTAGGGGCAGGCTCGAGTGAAGAGAAGAAACTATGCTGCGAGGTAATATGTTTGGTCGCCCCACTGTCAAAATACCAAACATCTAAGTCTACTGCAGACATGCACTGCTCATGAGAAGATGGGTCAAAACTGCAGACATTAGTAAACCCCCATTCTTCTTCGTGCATAAGATTTGCAGACTCTATTTTTGGTGTAGAGGCCTCTACAACAACCATTCCAGCCTCTTTCTTCTTTGCCTCTTTTGCAGCCAGTTTTGGACAGTTCTTTATGATATGATCATTGCCTTTACAGTACTTACAAAACAATTTCTGCTTTTCTGGTTTTTGCTCATCTTTGTCTTGGTTCTTTGAATGTGCAGCATTTGCAGATTTCTGCTTACTGGTAGATGAACTCCATTTTCCTTTGCCCTTCTGACTAGCCAAGAAAGCTTGATCTGCAACACGCATAATGGACCTGTTCTGCCTGGACTGATCTTCCTGCAACAGAACAGAGACTAACTCCTCAAATGACAAGGCATTTGGATTGCCTTTCACCATCAACCGAAGAGTAGAAGCAAAACTCTAATATGAATCAGGAAGACCATTCAGAACGGTCTACACAAGTGAGCTATCTGGTATAACCTCATCAGCAGAAATCAGCTGTTCCTTCAAGTTTTTGATCTTTGTTAGGAAATTCTCCATAGAATCACCTTCATTCATGTGCTCACTCTCCAACTATTTTCGGAGGTAAGCGACACGAGCCTCATTCCTAGCTTGGTACAATGTGGTAAGTGTATCCAAAGCATCCTTAGCTGTTCTGCAAGAGCGAATATGAGGAATAATGGCACGTTTGACAGACAAAGCTATCAATGCATGTGCCTGGGCATCTTTGCCATCCTAACGAATCTGCTCTGCAGTAGGTGCAGCAAAAACAGTAACATGAACAGGAATCTGCACTATATCATCTTCGACACCATCTTCATCAGCTCCAGCACCTGTATTTGTAGTACCTGTTGTTACAGGTGTAACAAGACATCTTTCAACACCCTGCACAATGTTCCATAATCCTTTTGCAACAAATACATGTTGCATCATATAAGCCCATAATGGGTAGTTGGTACCATCCAACTTATCCTCAACAGCCAACATACGGAATACATCACTGCTTTCAGCCATGGCCGGTGACTAAAATACCTTGATGCAGAAAATTGACTATATCTCAAAACGGTGAACCAAACTGCCCAGACGAGTTCTGCTAGACCTATAGCAGACTTTGAGACGCTTAAACTGGCGAATAGAAATTGGTATATACCTTTGGCACAAAAAGACAAAATAGCCTACACAAGCGCTACGATAGTGCGTTCGGAGGCTGAAACGAGCTCAAATGGCGATTTCGTCACCAGAGAGCGAAGCAGTTTTGATCTCTGAATCACCTTGAGTATGCTCACCAAATTTCGTGCGAATCTCAGACTGCAAACGGAGGAGTGTCGAAGGCACCCTAAATGAAGCGACGACCTGCTTTGATACCAATTGTTGGAGTTAGACGTCTGTGGAAGCACACGAATAGCACAAGGAAGAAGAAGAAGCTTGGAGCACATACACACAATGATGAATGTATTCCTAGAGAATGTAAAAAGATAAGTAGCCCATTAGGGAAATAGGCGTATATACAAGCCGGGGGAAAAATAACCTCCTAAAGAGGGAAAAAAGTGCCCCGGCGGTCCTAGTGTGTTCACACACATCACTACCTAAATATATCAACATTAGTCTCATCTAGTTTGACTCAATTCACTTTAGTATCTTAGAAGTTGAATCAATTATACAAAATTTTGGTTCTTCCTTCTTGCTTTACCAGACCTTGGATTTGACTTGGAAGGAATCTTCAAAGTCATTCTTAGATCAGGTCTAGCTAGATGGAATGGATCACCAAATCAAATATCTAAGGTGGATGTTTTGCATAGAACCCCTTCAATCTCAGAAGACACTTGAGGTTAAGAGAACTAATGCATCCATTGAGTATTGCTTTAAAATCAATGGATGAAGAATCAAAATGTCTCTAAAACTATTCAAAAGAGTTAGAAACTATTTATTGTTATAACAATTCCAAATAAGTCAAGTCTTTGAGGAAGTGGCTTTGGATAAATCATTTTAAATCTGGTTGCCCAAAAGAATTAGTCACTTATTTCGTACATTATACCTTGGACTCTGAAGCATAATAGAACATGGTAGTCCTATATTTGGGAAAATAGATCAGTAGATGTTGGAAAAATCTAAGTAGAGAGTTTTGGTCAACTTGGGTGACTTCTCAAAGTCTTGAACTAGCTAGTGATCCACCTATTTTGTTAGGTTCATGCACAAGTAGTGCATAGAAATGGACCTACATAGAAAATTAATTTGAGAGTTTTAGAATCCACCTACTTCATATGTTTGCACTATGGATGTTTAGTTTGCATATAGCAAAACATTGAATTAGTTAGTGATGTTTTGGTCCACCCTTATCATTCTTTCCATACTTTGCATCTAAACGAGTCACTTATATGAAGAGCTAGGTGGTTTTTATAATGATTTCGATAGGGATTAGCCCACAAGTGGATTCCCCTCTTTTTAGATACATATTGGAATAGAATTCCTTTCTGATAAAAAGGGGAATCAAAGAGATGAAGAACATGATTGAGACTCATAATGGGGCTTGGGGGAATACTCCACATACTATACCTACACACATTTTTTTGGACAAAAATGTTAAAGGGGGAACCCTTAGATTTTATTGAAACCCCTTGGAGAACCCTTAGATTTTATTGAGAAACCCCTAGAAAAGTGTCTCCAAAACTATGTTTTGAACCCTTGAGCTATTTGGATTTATTTACTCCTAGTTTAAGGGTTTTGACCCTTATTTTTTATATTTCCTAAGGGTATGATATTTAACCCTTAGGGAGGTCTCTCGAGCCTTTGAACTTGTACACATAAGCTTGGGAGAAATCCTTTTAGAACCCATGTGAGAGCCATGCGAGGACCATGTGATTTCATGTGACTTCAGAGGTTAGAAGGCCTTGGATTAGCATCCATGAGGAGGAGACACTTAGCAAGCTTTCATATTTCCCCCCTTTGCCTTTAGATTTATATATGAGTGGAGTTGATTGGGTGGATACATGCATCTCTCACCCCTTATGGGCTTAGATGGTGATTGTAAGCTTATGCTCTTAGGTTGGTTAGACTATTCCTCCCTTGTTGTGGTATAGAGACACAATAGGATTCACCTTATCCCATAGAGCCAGGGCATATATTTCCATTATATCATTCATAAGGGAATGCAAGGTAAGATTTAAACTTTGATTGAATATCCCTTTGATTAACTTCTCATCCTTCTTCAGAGGGGCCCATGGTCTTTAAATTTTTCTCAAATACAAAAACTCTATGATGTTTAAATGGAGGGGACTTATTACAATTGGTGATTTTTCTTCCTAAAAAGCTCAAAGTTTTGTTATTTGACCACTTGTTGGCAGCAGTCAGGGAACCGAAGGAGCCACAAGACGAAGAGAGTCAGAGCGAAGGGACAGCACAAGCAGACATGGCAGTCAAAGAAGATCTGGCAAGTAGGCCAATAATTTTCCTCATGAAGAAGCAAGTACGAGCACTCACGCAGATCTAGCACTAAGGCAACCTTTAATTTTTCAAAACCTCTACACCAACTAAAAGTGATTCTCATCACTAAACACCATTGTAAATACCATTTCATCTTTTTGTAGCTCCATTTTGTGCAAGCCAAGGAGTCCTTGAGCTTGAGGAGCTTTAGAAGTATCTACCTGCCAATTTTCATATTTTTTAGATCTCGTTTGAGCCCTCTAATAAGCCCTGGAACCTAATTTTTAACTAGGCCGGACACTAGGTCTGAACAGGGCCAAAGCTAGTCAAAAACTATAAAAGGAGCTAGAGAGCTCATTTTTGGGGTTAGATTGTAATTGAAACAAACTTGTAAGAGCTTCTTGAAAGTAAACTAAGAATTCCATTGCTTCTCCCTCTTTGTCTTGCCGTGTGTGCGTGTGTGTGTATGTGTGTGCATGCTTGTGTGCTTCTCACTCACGCACTTGTGCCTCCACTTGCTCGAGGTCTTCATACCATCCTCACGTCTTCCCGGATTGACATTAAAGGAGGTTTTACTCATCACTGAGCTACACCAAATTTTGGCGCCGTTGCCGGGGATCGAGCTTTGAGGACGAGCGTGTGATGGTAAGACGTAGAGTTGACGCGTTGGAGTTGTAGGTATTTTCTTCACTTTCATCTATTTTCTTGTTTTTTCTTCACCATCATCATCATCACCATCTCCTACCTCCATCTCCATCATCGCGAAAATTTCAGTTTTTTTTACTATATCCCCATCTCCACCTCATTTCCCTCATTTCACTTGTGAGAGAGAGCGAGAGAGCAAAATTGCGTGTGCTGTTTTTGCTTGTTTCTTGAGCTGTCTTGCAGGTACAGGTCACATCATCGTTCCCAGCACTCTGCGCAGGTACGGAATTCAAAGTAACTGTCTGTGTGTCGCCGACTTCTGTCAATCGCGATCGACAGAAAAAACGCTCAAATTACCAAACAAAGTGCAAAACCATGATCTACAGGCATAGAGCTTCCCAAAAATGTGTTTAGTCTCTTGAAATTCCTCAGAATTCTGTCAATCGCGATCGCTCTGTCAATCGCGATCGACAAACCACGACGGACAGACCTGTCAATCGCGATCGACACGTCAATCGCGATCGACAGCCCACGACGGCTCTGTCAATCGTGACCGACAGAGTCAACGACCGATTGACCACGACCGACGGACCATACGCGTGACACGTGTCAATCGCGATCGAGCCATCAATCGCGATCGACTCATCAATCGCGACTGACAGCCCACGACGGCTCTGTCAATCGCGACCGACACAGTCAACGACTGTTTGACCACGACAGACAGACCTCGCGACCGACCTGTCAATCGCGATCGACCCATCAATCGCGACCGACAGTCAACGATGGTTTGACCACGATCGACTGAAAATTCGGGCCACGTGTCAATCGGGATCGACCAGTCAATCGCGACCGACAGAGTCCACGACTGATTGACCACGACTGATTGACTTTTCGTAACCCCAGTCAATCGTGACTGACCAGTCAATCGCGACTGACAGCCACGACAGACCTGTCAATCACGATCGACACGTCGATCGCGACTGACCTGTCAATCGCGACCGACAGACTTAGCGAACACGTTAGAAGGGCAAATTAGGTCAAATTTTTAAGGTAAAAATGGTGGGTTAAATTTTGGCCAAGTGTGGGACAAACACAAGGGTGTAGTATTGCATTACGAGGGCATGACCCAAGTAACTTGAGAATTCCTGTTTGCCTGTTAACCTAGTTTAATTCTGTTTTAGCCCCAAAACCCTGAACTGGCATAACTTTCTCATACGAAATCCGTTTGCCGTTACGGTTAAATTAAGATCAGGAATATTAGATAGGGTCTTTTGAAGGTGACCACACCCAGGGGGAACAAAAATTCAGGGGTCTCTAGGGTTGTGTCCAAAAAGTCATAGTGCAAATTGGTGAAGTGTTACATGAATGAAAGTGATTGGTTCAGTCTTTTGAATTTAAGTCTTGAGCTAACAGTGGGCCTTTTACAGGTCCTTTGAGAGCAGCAAAGGGTACGCAGGGCAAGAGTAAGTGCAGGCTTGGGAATACGCGTCCTGGGCACACCAGGGCAACAATACAAGGAAAGGAACTCAAGGTTGGAAAACCCGCAACACCCTCTGTCAATTCTTAGTTTAGGCTAAGTGCGGGTAGTGTTAGAGGTAATTCCAGGCAACGATAGGCACGAGATAAATCAAAGACTATCTAAGAAACCAAGTGCAAGTCAAGAGATAACCTGTGTGTGTGTGAACGACAACTTTGAAGGAAAAGAACCTAATGTGAAACGACCAAACTCAAATGCGAAATTAAACTCAAGTATTCCTAACGACGTGATATCGGACAAGAGTATAAACACGATAATCAACATAAAAAGAACCAAGTGACCGATACAAAAGGACTCAGAAATGTGGTTGTACCCGGAAAAAATTGGGCTAATCAGTTAGGCATACGAACCTTAGATCAGGACGACACCTAGTAAGAGAGAGACAAAGCCTTAGGTCTTCAGAGGCTAGTGTCAACCACACTGCTAGGTCTTGGGCCCAGCAGTTGAGTCACCACTCCTACTACCCAAGTTCTGAGACTAGTGAATCAGAGATGTCTCAAGGCATGGACAGACCTACGGGAAGTTCAGGTGTGCCATACTTGTACAGGGTAGAAGGCCCTTACAAAACACAGTTGGAATACCTTAGGACCAACCGATTAGGTGCCAGCATCTATGAGGATGGCCTAGGAAGATCTGTGGTACAGATTAAAAACCCTGACCAATCCATAGGACTAGAGCACCCAGCAGTCAAGTTTGAAAATGGAGCATACTTGGATAAAGAAGGAACCATATACGTGGTCACCAGTCACCCAGATAGGACAGATGAATTTGGGAATGTAATCTCAGAAGCGGAATTAGGTGACTTGGAACAAGGAAACATGGGTGTAGAACCTAGAACCCCCCGAGGCAAATCTGTTCTCACTAGGATTATCACACCTGAGTGGGTTCCCCAAGACAACAAGTGCATAGATCTGCTTCTGAACCGAGAGACTGACGAAGCCTTTTGGAGGTATAAATCTGACCAGCCAACTGACATAGGAACAATCATGATCTATGAGTTTAAGGATCCTGATAGCCCAAGCAGAGTGACCTACTTAGATCACGCTTCGGAGAGGATCTTTGTGGTGACAGAAAATGATAGGCATGCTTACACTTGGAAGGGTGAATTCGTTTTCCCCCAACCAAGATCGAATGTATCCTATGGTCACCCTAGAGCTGGAACATCCCAAGCTCATGGAACTCAAAGAGACAGACATAGAGAAAGGCCGGAAGTAACCTTTGCCAACCCAGTGGGCAGAGAAAGAACGAGGACGGAAACAAATAGAGTAGAACCTGAGATACTCAGAGCTCACAGGAGTCAAAGAAATGCGGATGAGTTCCCTCTACCACGACCTAGAGTGCACACAAGGACTTTGAGACCGACTCAGCTAGTTAAGTCCATGAAGAACTACTTCGATGGCACGGGAGATCCATACGATCATGTGGCTGAGTTTAGGCAAGTCTTGAGAGCTGAACAAGTGGAGGATCTATTCACGCAGTACAATGCCTTTGGTCTGACCCTTAGGAACACTGCCCTGACATGGTTTCAGCCACTAAATGAGAGGCAGTTCAGGAGCATAGACCAACTCCTAGAGGCTTTCATTATTGAATTCTCTAAGAGTGGCATAAGGCATAATACCTCCTCGCTGATTCACAGCTTCAAGCAAACCCCGCAAGAGACCGTGAGACTTGCAGGAAGGAGATTTAGGCAATATCTTGAAAGATGCCCTGTTTCGGAGTTACCCACACCAGCCAAGCAAGTGGCTTTATTCTTGGATGGATTGCTAAGTACCAAATTAAGATCATATGTGTACTTGAAGGACCCTAGGACCATAGAAGAGTGTGTACGCATGTGTATTGACATTGAGGATAATCTAGGGGAGGAGTTAGAGCTTTCCAAGATATACAAAGATTCAGATAGTGCCTCTAGCCTCTCTTCCACGCAATCCACATCAATTGAGGAACTTGCAGAGAAAGTAGCTCAGAAATTAGGCATAACTAGCAAACAAATCCCAAGGTTTGCCCCTGTGAAAAGGTGCTATACTTGTGGTGGTGACCACATGGCGAATGTCTGCCCCATTATGGCTCAGCCCCAAGTTAATCCTAGTAGTCAGTACTGCACCATAGAACGAAGGTATACCAATCACACCGCGCAAGATTGCCCCTACAATAAGCAAACCGTTAGGCAGATGTACCCACAGCCATACCCTCAACAAGGAAAATACCAGAACCAGTACCCACCTCAGCCGTATGCTAGGCCTCAACAAACCTACCAACCCTATCAAAACCAACAAAGGCCTCAGCCTGTGCTAGCACAACAACCCCGAGCTCCAGCTAATGTGATTCCAGTAAAGTATGCTGTTGCAGAAGAAAACCTGAATAGAGCTATAGTTCCTGTAACACCCTTGCTTTCTGAAAGTGACCCGAGTGACCATAGCTTTGATTCTACACATGTTGATAGTCCCCAGGCGTACTACATGCAGTCTCCAGAACATGGTGAGTCCTATTACAGTGAAGAGCCAAATGAACCTAGTTGGGAGTCAGATTACACAAACGTCATGTATGCAAACCCCAACCCTAGGCCTCAACCTAGGCAAGTAAGACCTCCATTCCCAAGAGGACCGTGCTATAGATGCCAAGGAGATCACCTCATTCGTGATTGCCCCTTACCTCCACCCACACAAAACCAGTCAGTGACGATCCAAGGCTTTTGCCAAGATTGTGGAAAAGAGCATCTCTTACGAGATTGCCCAAAGAACCCCAATAATATGCCAAAAATCACGCCTATCAATGTTATTGGGTTAGTGGTAGATTCCATAGGAAGTGTCACTTCCACTGCTCCCGTACAGGTAGTCACTAGAGCTCAAGCATTGCAGCAGAATCAAGGGGTAAACCGGGATAAGAACCCAGAGACTAGTGAAACCGAGAGCATAACAAAGAAAAGGTCTAGATCATGGAAAGATAGTCGGGAAAGAATGAAAAGACAATGGGCTAAAAAGATG
Source organism: Ceratopteris richardii (assembly GCA_020310875.1). Lineage (NCBI taxonomy): Eukaryota > Viridiplantae > Streptophyta > Polypodiopsida > Polypodiales > Pteridaceae > Ceratopteris > Ceratopteris richardii. The sequence continues at coordinate 81,885,979 of CM035418.1, read as the reverse complement.
AGTGAACTCGAGGAAAGCATAAGAGAAACCAAAGCTAGGATAACTGAACTCACCTCTCAAACTCCCTCTCACACTATCCCATCACCACCATTCCCATCGCCATCCGACCCGCCACCTTCCAACCCACCTCATATGATTCCACCACCCCCTAGAGTAGGATCAGTATTAGCTGATCCCACTCCTGAAGATATAGACATGATGCTGAAAGCTTATCAGGCCAGAATCCAAGAAGGGCCAAATGTCACGGATCATGACAAGTGTTACCCTAGAGCTGACCTAGAGATAGAAAGAACCAAGCTTTGCGCGAAAATGGTCGCATTGGCTCAGACTATGTTTGAAGCAGTCGCCTTTTCAATTACTCGGGCTCAGCCAAGACGCAATTACACTTGGATGGACTTCTGGAGAAGTTAGAGGGCATAATTGCAAGATCTGCCAAGGAAGAAGAAAATCAAGCAAGAGGTAACGCAAGCAAAAATATGACCCATCCCCCACCGAAAGCTTATGTACCAAATTCCACCGAACCAGACAACCCCCCCTCCTTAGAAAGAGTAGAGAATCTAATGGCACAATCACACAAGGAACCAGCCTCTCAACACAAGGGCAAGGTAAGTGAAAGAGTAAGCATTCCTGCTCAAGAAGCCTATGTGCCTGAAGCCTATGTGCCTAACTCTACGGAGCCGGACACATCATCTTCTGTGAATCGGTTCACACCAGAATTCCTACGCAAAATTCAAGAAGACAAATGGGCTAAGGAAAGTGAAGTCCCTCCTCCCATTGAACTATGCACATGACCAATTCCCACAAGACATCCCATCCATTTATGGAGAGCAGGAGAGTATCCAATCTCAAGAAAGATTAGACTTCGAGTCTAATTCCTTACAGGAACTACCCCATTTCACAGGCCCATGGGAAGCAAAGTCCACCTGTATGAGAGCACCTACAGTCATGGTAAGAAACGAAGATTCAGTCATACCTAGGAACACAGAGGTAGTGAAGAACACCAAAGTGAAGTGCAATCTCAAGTTAGAAGAGCTACTTAAGGTTAGACCTGAATTATGGAAACACGTTGCCAAACAAGTACCAGAGATAGCAAAACCTCGTTCCCAGGTAGGATCCCAAAGGACAGTGCCAGAAATACCCTTGGATAAGATAGGAGATATGTGTGAAGGTGAACAAGGGAACACCTATCTTCCCATTACTTACCAGGAGTACACCACCAAGGCAATTTTGGACTCAGGTGCCGGAGTTGCAATTGCCACCACTTCCCTGTGGAAGCGTTGGGGCAAGCCAGCACTCAGGCCAACGAGAATGAAATTGCAGATGGCAGATGGTCATATTGAGAGACCCTTAGGATTGCTAGAAGGAATAACTCTCACCACTTGTGGTGTCGAGTTTGAGCATACATTTGCTATATGTGACTTTAGCAAAAATCATGCCTATGAGATGATTTTGGGAAGACCATTTATGCGACAATTGCAAGTGGTACAGGACTGGGGAACCAACTCCTTGTATTTGCAACACCTAGGTGTTACAACCAAAGTAAATCTCAAAGATTACTCTCATAGAGATGTACCTCCTATCCAATGGAATCCCATCCATAGAGCCAAAGATGATACGGAATCGGTGCATTCCATAGGATCAGGATCCTCATGGATGCATGAAGACACCCACCTATGGATGTGCAAAGTAGCAGTGGACGAAGAGAAGAGAGAAAAAGCCAGAGAGATAGGTGCAAAAGAAACCCATAGATCAATCCAAGACCCAGCCTATGCACCTGTAGTCTTTCCTGATGAGGAATTTGAACCCCATGGCTGGGCAGAAATCCTAGCAACAATGGATGTAGCCATCAATGAGGAGCAATGGACACCTCACTGTGATGAGGATGGCTATGACATTTCAATATTCTCCATAGAGCCAATCATGGGAGAGGCAGTTCTAGAAGAATGCGACCCGAGCCCTGATGCATTTGAGGATGCAAGTGACTCCGATCTAGAGTCAATCATTATGGACCCACCATTTGCATCAGATGAAGAATACTTCCATGAAGTAGAATTTCAACCCCAGAGACATAGAGAGCTCACAAATGATGTAAGATTAGCCACACATGTGACCCCGAAGGAAGAAGGGAAGAAACGAAAGAAGAGAGAAGTCTCACCAGAAGAGGAAGAATCCTTGTTTGAGGTCCCAGAAAATTTTAAGAAATATGAGATAGATGACAGGAGGGTCATGATAAGAATGCCTAAACGAGAGGCACAATCAGGAGAGGCCTATGATAACAAAGAAACTACCAAGAAAATAGTAGTCGCCATAGAAGAAGGAGAGGAGAGATGCACGTACATAGGCCATGACCTAACGGAGGAAGAGGAGCATGCATTAATTGCCTTGCTAAGAGAATACAGAGATGTATTCGCTTGGAGTTACAAGGATTTGAAGGGTGTAGACCCAGACATATGCTCACACACCATCCCCATGACTTCAGATGCCAAACCCTCTAAACAAAAGCCCTACACATATAACGATAATTACACTGCTAAGATCAAAGAAGAGATAGATAGACTGGTTGAAGCTGGATTTATCTATGAAATTGAGCACACCGAGTGGGTATCCCCCATCGTTGTGGTGCCCAAGAAAAATGGGAAGCTGCGCGTATGCATTAACTTGAAGAAGGTTAATGCAGCTACAATTCGAGACAACTATCCGCTTCCCATCACAGAACATCTCTTAGAAAGAGTGGCAGGTAAGGAAGTCTACAGCTTCCTTGATGGATTTTCGGGCTACAATCAAGTGGCCATTGCTCCAGAGGATCAACATAAGATGGCCTTTTCCACAGAATGGGGCATTTTTGCCTTTAGAGTAATGCCATTTGGGCTTACCAATGCACCAGCTACCTTCCAAAGGCTGATGTGCCATGTATTTAAAGAGTTCCTGAGGAAAAACTTAGAAGTCTATGTTGATGATCTTTGTGCTCATTCCAACATTAGACAAACCCATATCCCTGAACTCAGACAAATCTTTGACAAATGTAGAGAATATCAAGTCTGCCTGAACCCAGAAAAGTGCGTTTTTATGGTCAGGCAAGGCAAGATTCTAGGACACATAGTGTCAAAGAATGGCATATCTACTGATGAAGAGAAAGTGAGAGCTATAGCAGAGCTACCTAGGCCAAAGAATGTCAAGGAAGTACAAGCTTTCATGGGGCATTGTGGTTATTACCGACGATTTATACACATGTATGCTGTCATTGCAAAGCCCATGTACGGACTCCTGACTAACTTTGAGTGGACGGATGAATGTGAGAATTCCTTCTAGGAGCTTAAACGAAGATTATGTTCAGCACCAATCTTGACCACACCAGATTGGAATAAGCCATTCCATGTTCATGTGGATGCATCCAATTATGCTATTGGATGTGTGCTTGCTCAACCTACTGGTGAAGGTAATATGGATCTTCCAATTGCCTATGCCAGTAGACAATTGAATGCAGCTGAACGGAATTACACCACTACAGAGAGAGAAGGTTTAGGCATGGTATATGCAGTCAAAAAATTTAGACACTATTTGCTTGCAAATAAGTTTAAATTTTTTACTGATCATCAAGCATTGCTATACCTCGTAAACAAGCCATGCAATACAGGAAGATTAGTGAGATGGTTTCTCTTGCTAATGGAATATGATTTTGAGGTTGTGGTAAGGAAAGGTAGGACTCATTTGAGAGCGGATCATCTTTCTAGGCTCACATCGGGAGAAGCCCCACAAGGAGTATCACATGACCTTCCTGATGCTTACTTGTTTAATTTGGAAGTGGTGCCGCAATGGGCTAAGCCTTTGGTACCAGTATTGACATACGGGCCTAATCATCCAGTGGTAGACACACGGAATAGAGAGGTTGTAAAAGCCCAAAAGTACCACATCATGGCTGGAAGTATGTACAAGCACACAGATCAAGGGATCTTGGCTTGTTGCGTAGAAGAGGATGAGTACGCTAAATGGTTGCAATTAGCACATGTAGGTGCGTTAGAGCAACACTCCTCAAGGCAACGAACTTTACAGACCCTAAAGAGACTAGGAGTACATTGGCCAACTATGGAAGCTGATGTCCAAAAGTTGTGCAAGGAATGCCCAATCTGTTGTACTAAACCACCTGTGGAACACGCCACTCTTTATCAAGTGTCCATAGTGCCAGATTGGAGTGAACCTCTAGTATCCTTCCTGAGGACAAACACATTCCCTCCAGACATGACTCTGGCCAGGAAAAGGAGTTTAGAACAAGAAGCCCAGGATTACTCACTCATTGGTGATAATCTATACAAGCGTGGTAAAGATGGTTACCTGAGGCTATGTGTCCATGAAAGCGAATATCTTAAGATCTTGGAAACTGCTCACCAAGGTGTAGCAGGAGGACACTTTGGACCAGATCGAGTGATCAAGGCAATACTATTTGCAGGCTTCTGGTGGCCTACCCTTCACATGGATGCACATACCTATGTGAAACGATGTGATGTCTGTAAGAGAACTCAGTATCCTATACGTAAAGATGAGATGCCACTGAAACCTATGATGGGTGGACGTGCATTCTCTAAGTGGGGAATAGACTTCGTAGGTCCTATTAATCCCCCAGCTAAGGGTTCTCATGCGGAATACATTATTGTTGCAACAGACTATCTAACTAAGTGGGTAGAGGTAAGAGCCACGACGAAGAACGATGCTCAAACAACTGCCAAATTCTTATTTGAGAATGTATTCACAAGATATGGGCTACCTATAGAGCTTGTAAGTGATAGAGGCACTCACTTCTTGAACGAAGTGATTGAAAATCTACTCCAAGAATTCTTGGTAATACACAAGAAGTCTGCCCCATATCACCCTCAAGCTAATGGACAAGCTGAGAGCACCAATAAGATCTTATGCAATGTACTGACAAAATTAGTGAACACGAAACGCTCTGATTGGTACAAACAGCTACACCATGCTGTTTGGGCATACCGAGTTGCCTACAAAATGGTACTCCAAGCCACCCCCTTTCAGATGGTATTTGGCCAAAACGTTGTGCTACCCTTGGACTTCTTGATTCCTACATTGAGAGTAGCACAAGAGCATGAATGGACAGGTCATGAGCTCTCCTCTAGGATCTTTGACCTTGAACGATTAGGAGAAACAAGACTGAGAGCAGCTGCAGGAATCTATGCAGCTAAGAAGAGGCAGAAGGCATACTTTGATGCCCATGTGAAGGATAAGGGCTTGAAAGCAGGAGATCTAGTTTTAGTCTATACACTGAAACAACACGCAAGGAAGCTAGAAAAGAGAGGCTACGGACCTATGATCATCAATAGGATCTCCACGAGTGGAGCAGTACAGCTGGCCACATTAGAGGGTGATGTTCTCCCTAACTATATTAGCAGTTGCAGAGTCAAGTTGTATCAGGAACCCCTCACGGAGGAAATGCTCAGCCGACTCAACACCGCTAAGAAACGCAAAGAGGAAGAAAAGCGAATTTGAGAAGAAGCCCAAGCAGAAGCTTTAGAACGCATCAGAAGGATGAAGTTACGAAGGCAAGGTAGAGATCAGCCTAGAACAAATGACTATGCAGATCAAGGATATCATATGGCAATGTGTGAAGTCGCAGGAACAAGCTCGCATAGGATAATTGATCGACGTCCTTTCATAACCCTAGATATAGGACAAGGAAAGAGTGCAAGGACCGTAAGAGCCTTGATTGACTCAGGTGCAGCCACTAGTGCTGTTAGAGTGTCTTACTGTCAAGAGTTGCAGTTAACTGTTAATCTTGTGGAAGCATATCTCATAGGATTGGGAGGCGTGGAAACCCCTTGCATGGGCGAGGTGGAACTTCCCCTCTACATTCATGATGAGGCAACGACAGTTAAAGTACTAGTGTGTCAAGATGAGGACCTCACAGAACCCCTTGTCTTGGGTCAAGACTGGATCTATGATCAAGCAGTCAACTTAAACCTAAGAAGTGGACTTCTTCAGGTATGGGTCAATCATAGTCGAATTACAGTAGAGTTAGATAATGGAACACGCAAGGAACTAGGAAAGGCACAGACTCCTGGTCCCTCCAGGGGTGCACATGAAGTTGACCATGTTGTTCTTGTCCAAAACTATGTGTTGCAGAGGAATGATATTCTCAAAAAAGGAGTCAGGGATGCAACGGAACTCCCTTCTTTTCCAAAGGCCAGAAGGAGGCAGCAACCAAAGGTGGATCAAAGGTAGAAGAAGCAGAGTACTACCTATGCCGGAAATCAAAAGTACCTGCGCAACAAAATGTCTCAGCAAGTGAACCAAGTGTGGGTGCGGAAAGGCGAACACCCAGTTGCACTCACGCCAACCACACGGGCAAAGCCTCTTATTAGTAACCAACAACACGTCACTAATAAGAAGCCTTTCAGAAATTCTTCTGCTAACGTGAAATCTATTTGGGTGCCCAAGAAGTCGATGAAGGCTAGCCCACAATCAAGACAAATTTGGGTGCCTAAGGCTTGCTTGCGGGCGCAAATAGCTATGCCGAAGCCACAACCTATACAGCGTAACCCATTCACTCGCACAGCCAGCATTCACTCGTTTTCAACACTCAAGAACACACAAAGGCCCATGAGCACGAACATAATCGCTTGTAAATGGGTCCCTAAAAGGCCTCATTTTCAAGCCGATACACCTATAAAGCTCTCTAGAGCCTCTACGAAACCAAGAACAAGACCCATCCACTGCATTTGGCAGCCTAAGACCTGTAATAAACCCCCCGACCCCAATTTGTAAATTCATCCCCACTTACTAACTGCATTAGTCTCCTAGGACTACCCAAGCATTAACTACACACACTGTCTTCGTGCACTTACTAACCACTAACTCACCATCTACCTCATGTTAATGTTGTAACGGGGACAACAACGGATTTATTCTGTCCATTACGATGTTAACACGTGGCTCTATATTCTCACAGAACCAACTAGCAAACAGGGCCATGGCAGAAGCAGGAGGTGCCAGTTCTCAAGCCGGATCCGGTGCACAGATTGTGGACATAGAAACACTCCTCCTCGAGCCACATCTCACCGCAAGGCCGCAAGAACTTCAAGCCGTGCATGTGCTCCCCATTCAGGATCCTCCTCAAGGGCACACTTCTCAAGTAGGTAAACACGCTCACTGGTTCAGTGATGTCACTGGACCATTGGGCGACGGAACCTACTTCTGGGAAGCAGAATTGGAATTTAATGGTAAATGGGGACGATACCACTTTTTCACGCGCGAGTTTGAAAGCTATCAGAACGCCGAAGTCATGCGATCAGTATGGACCAAAGCCGGTGTGGACAGTTATTTCAGGGCCCACTTACCAAAGCCGGATTTCTTACGATGTTCATATCTGATCAGTACCATCACGCCAAGCAGGGCCAAGGGAGGCGACAGCACCTTTGTGTTGCCCTCACTGCTGCCGGGTCATGAGCTTAAAAGATTCAAGCTGACCCTTAATCTGGTACGAGAAGCGTTGGGCATGTATGGCATGCACATCCCCACGGAAAAGGAAACAATGGTTCCAGGTCGAATGAAACACAAAGATCTTAATAAGTTGAAGGATATGGTAGCGATGACACCAACCATCGCTCTACACCTGCGGACCGTCATGCAACATTTTGCTTTCCCCGCCCAGGAAAGATTCACAATGCCCCCAAAGAAAATATGGTTCAGCTTGTATCTGGCAGAGACAGAAAGCCTTCCCATCAATGTGCCACACTGGATCATAGATCAGATCCACCTAGCCCATCAGAGGTGGAACAAGAAGCAGAAAAATGTGCTTCATGGATGTTGCGCTCTAACCAAGATAATCTACCGATGTCTGGCCTATGACATGCCTATTCAGAGGGCACTCATATGGCCCCGCACCCAGGAATTCCAAAGAAGACTATCAGCAGCAGGTCCCCCATCAAAGAAGATGAGGGGGGGAGTACAATTACCCTGTGCTCAACCAAGGGGAGCCACCACTACACCAGAAATTACCCCTCCCTAGACACGACGCGTTAGGCCATTCACAATCAGGCTACCAAGACCAAGCACAGATGGACCTAATCTAGTATTTCCACCCGTCCCATCAGATCTGGAATTTCCACAGGGTTTTACTCTCAACGATCTCACGGATGAAGAAGTGGCTAGACTGATCTATGACTCTAACCTCGAGACGGAAACAGAACGAGCTCAGGAACCACAACCCCAGACAACAACAGCAGCCCCCACCCGACCAGAAGTGGTAGAAGTCGACGTCGAGGAACAAGAGACTGAACAAGAAGAAGAAGCCTACGAGGAACAAGAATATGACGAACTTTCAGAGCTGGCAAGTGCCCCTGCATATTCTGCACAAATCAAAAGACTATATAGAACCATGCAACTAGTTCAAGAACAGCACAAAATGTCACTGGAAGCGGGCAAGAAACTCATGAACCAGTTGCTAGCAGAGGAAGGCGTGGACGATATGTTCATTGAGTCCATAAACCTTCATGCCGATGCAGTAGGATCGGATGAGGCCATCCATGAGGCAATGGCCTACATTCACAGATTTGAGAAAAGGGTTCCCGCTCGTCCCATGCGGTCCGGGAAACAAATTCATATCAATGTATCAGCACCAGGAGAAACAACGCAAGCAGACAAACATCAGGAAGTACCACTGTCACCACCATCCCCACCTCGCACTACACAATCCACTCCACCACATGACACTAGCACCACCACATCCACTGCCACCACCATTGTCATGGGTATCCCACTCTCTCCGGGAATCCACTTCGGGGGAGTCACCATGCCCACTTTCACCACTCTTTTCACCGACGTAACATCCACTCCACCGACTATCCCCATCTACACTGTCACTCAAACAATCGACACTATGGAAACATCTCCTGTCACAGCACCGCTCCCTCCCTCCATGCCACCTTCATCTCCCATACCCCCTCCACCCACATCTCCGCTTGCATCCACATCATTCACAACTCCCTCTCCCGCCCCCATTTCCCCTGCACCTTCACCCCTCCCAGCATCATTTAATGTAAATAGCATATTTATAGCATTAAATCAATGTGTATATCAGCTTCAGAATGAGTACAGAGCTCTGGACGGCCGGTATCAACAACTGACAACACACCATCAGAACTTACAAAGGCAATTTCACATTCTACAAGAGGAAAATGCAGAAGTGAATCAACGCTATTCAACGCTTGAGCAGGCTCACCAAACACTATTGGAGGCACCCCAACCATCGACAGAATCAGGTGTCAAACAACTAGAAGCTTTGCTCGAAGTATACCAGGCCGATAACCTACGAGTCAGACGCAACTTGGCGCTACTACGGAAGCATATGGCCACACCACTGGAGGAGAACAAGAGACTGCAAAAACAAAATGAAGAGAATCTGGAAGCGGCAATGGAAGGCTCCCCTCACGAGATAGATCCAGAGCAGTTCAAAGCAGTTCCCACGGAGACGATGAAAACCATTTTGGAAAGCTATGCAGATCTCCTGGAAGCCCATGATGACTTGGAAAGAGAGCGTGACACACTTCAGAGCAGGCTTAAGGAACAGGAAGAACAACCGAAGAGTGTCCCATCAACCTCCACCTCAGAAGAAGTAAAGGCCTTAACTGAGCAGGTAGCAGAATTACAAAAGAGGTTACTGACATACGAGAGGCAGCCATCTCCAGTGGTCGAACCAGAGCAAGAAGAGTTGGTCCCTATTGAGGTGGATGATTCGTACGAGGAACCGTATGTTCCCATGCCAATGCCAGGCGGGCGACGAACCTCAGAGGGACTAGACACATTGGAAGTGGAAGCACCCGAGTGGCTTCAGACACTGGAAAGGACAGCGAACACCCACGAAGAACGGGTGGCCATTCAGATCCAATCACTAGCGAACTTAGAAGAAACTGTCATAAAGTCTGAATATTTCAGAAGCATGTCTCATCATAGATGGATCGGCACCAATAATGACCAATATGTGCCATTCTGTATACTTCTGGTTGATTACAACGCGGAGATTCAACGACAATGTGGCAAGCCTCCCACATTTGCTACACAATTTGGTCCAGATGATATACCGGAAAGTGCTCAGCGTGGGTCCATCCATCAACCCACCTGGAGAATCAGGCTTTTGGAAACGTATCCTGAAATGGTCCGAACCTGGAATAATATGCCGTTGTTTATTAAATACAATCCTTGTTACATTCCAGTTCTTCGAAGACGCACCTGGCCTGAATTCACTATTGCCGTCAGAGACATCAAAGCCTGCGCAAAATGGTTGAGTTATGTTTATCTGGCACCCCCACGAGGACCCCCCATGGTCAACTATATGATTTCTACAATCCGTCACTGGAGTATTCGGCTACGCAATAATCCTGATGTGATGGCCCAGATGTGTATGAAAATATTTGAATTAATGCTGATCACTTTTAGGACGTTCAAGAACATTAAGGACCCTCACTTCTCAGGTGCAGGCTTTGTGACAGGAAACCAGGATCTAGTGTACGATATGAGTACCACACCGTCAATTGAAGTAATATATGCTTGGCACGCCAGAATCAAGTACCTCCCAGCCTGCTTTAAACAGACATTTGAGGAGATGTTCATCACAGGATTCTGGGAATATCACTCCGAAATCTTTATACCCAGACCATCACATCTCCTCCAATTATTTGCTGTGGAGAGAACCATTTACTCAGAACAATTGAGGGTGCCTCATCCAGATGTTCCCGGACCTGTCAATTGGGATGATTTGCTCACAGATCTAGCATGCGGCTTGCGACTCGAAGAACACCACCTAGCCTCCGATGTCGTCCAATACTATGTTCAAAAATCCTCTAGACAAGGGTCTGTCAGGGGCGACAGACGCGAGAGTGGGGGGGGTGTTGGCAGCAGTCAGGGAACCGAAGGAGCCACAAGACGAAGAGAGTCAGAGCGAAGGGACAGCACAAGCAGACATGGCAGTCAAAGAAGATCTGGCAAGTAGGCCAATAATTTTCCTCATGAAGAAGCAAGTACGAGCACTCACGCAGATCTAGCACTAAGGCAACCTTTAATTTTTCAAAACCTCTACACCAACTAAAAGTGATTCTCATCACTAAACACCATTGTAAATACCATTTCATCTTTTTATAGCTCCATTTTGTGCAAGCCAAGGAGTCCTTGAGCTTGAGGAGCTTTAGAAGTATCTACCTACCAATTTTCATATTTTTTTAGATCTCGTTTGAGCCCTCTAATAAGCCCTGGAACCTAATTTTTAACTAGGCCGGACACTAGGTCTGAACAGGGCCAAAGCTAGTCAAAAACTATAAAAGGAGCTAGAGAGCTCATTTTTGGGGTTAGATTGTAATTGAAACAAACTTGTAAGAGCTTCTTGAAAGTAAACTAAGAATTCCATTGCTTCTCCCTCTTTGTCTTGCCGTGTGTGCGCGTGTGTGTGTATGTGTGTGCATGCTTGTGTGCTTCTCACTCACGCACTTGTGCCTCCACTTGCTCGAGGTCTTCATTCCATCCTCACGTCTTCCCGGATTGACATTAAAGGAGGTGCTACTCATCACTGAGCTACACCACTCTTTAGAGTTTCTTCCAAAGCTTTTTGCACATCTCTCTTTCCATACTTGCCATAGACCATGGCCTCGTGTGGTGTTCCATAATGTTGCCAAGCAACCTATCTCTTCCCTAAGAAGGGTTTGCTTCTAGTTGCATTCACTTTTTAATGAAAGAAATTCTCCCATGGACTACAAGATCACCTAGCTCTTGGGGCACGTGAGTGAATAGAATCAAGAACTATGTATTATATGTAAGGAGTTAGATATTTAACTAAAGTACTTATTGGAAGAAAGTGGAAGATCCATGTCTTTTCTTTCACAGAAATTTAAGTTTATAAAAAGGAGTCATACAAGTAGGCTAGAAAGAAGTACAAAGACAACTAATGACCTTTTTGTCCCATTCTTCTTCATCTTGTTGTTTTCTTCAACATGGTGTTTAAAAGGTGGGGAGCTCTTACTATTGCGGGTCTTTTAGCTATGATGAACATCGATTTTTCTATTGATCATTCTTTGGGGGGGTCTATCAAAGTGGGCTATGCATCTTTGCCTCCATATTTTCCAAAGAGCTCCACTTTGAATGACATTCCAAAGAGTTCTAGAGCACCCAATTGCTTCCTAGAGCAAGGCCTATTTCCATGTGACTTGGTGTTATCGAGAGAGAATCTTCTTGGTAGAAAGCCAAATAGTAGCACTCTTTGGAAAGGAAAAGACAAGTTACCTATGTCTTCCTTGACACTTAAGCATCTTTTACACCATAGTGTAACACCAAAGAGTTTTCTAGCCTTGACGTTCCTCCAAATTCCTCGATGCTCTAAGTCATCGTGGTGATCTTGTGTAGCACATTGTTTTTTAATTTTACGAAGAGCTCAGAACCTAATATTGAATAGAAATCAGTGTTGCCCCTTTAAATGCAACTCTTGATAGTGGAGTGTAAGATTGTTTAGGGGTCTACATACTTACAAGGAAGAGAATGGATGCGAAGGAGAAGTTGTAGTTCAAATGAAATGTAGCTAAAAGGGAGATGAACACCCCTAAGATCAGCCACCTTGTGAGCATGAAATGGTATGGATAGTGAGACTTATCTCACAAGTTGCAATCATCGTATGGATTGTATGCTGATAGATTAGATAAGTGGCCAGTGACCTTGCTTGAACCTGAGAATATAGATGTAGATATGCCGTGAAAACTCCTTGGAGTCAAGCCCATATAGTAGCAAGGTAGCCATTGGCATACACAACCCCTCATGAGCAAGCAACAAACAATCACTAACTAGCTATATCTATTGTACTCAATGACTGTAGCATATGGATATTCAATTTTCATCCTTCAAAGCATCTACTTAGACAACTTGGGTTAGCAAAAATGGAACAGCAATTTAGTGATGCAGAAAATCTTCCCAACAAGTAGAAAATATCTTCAAGAAATGAGCACTTATATGCTTCAAAATACGTTTTTGCAATCATCCCCTGTTATTGAATGTTTGGGGAGCAAAGCTCGCCCCCCCACCTCGATTAGAGTGCATAGAGGAGGATTGTACCATCTTCTCCTGAGGAGTATTGGGGCAACCGATAGGGGAGCAAGAGGCTCTAGCCACATAATTGTCAAAGCCACCACTCAAACAGAAGGGGACAACAGTTTGGCATTTTAAAGGACTTGTGAAGGATTTCAATCTATGAAGTATAGTTTCTGAACATTATTGAGTAGGTTTCCAACCATGTGTGTTCCAACCCCATAAAGTGAAAAAGCTACAACCAAGAGTTGGGGAAGCAAAGCTCAGCCCAAACCCTACTGAGACATATGCACACTCTGATTGTTATCCTAAAAGGTTTAGCTTGAGGACATGGGGCAAAGGAGCCATTCGGTCTTTCGAGCAATGCACCATCTAGATAAACATGCCATGTAGAATTCCTTTTTTGAGAGCCCAAGAAGATGGGGCCGTAAAACATTCAAGCTTGCCATTGCACTAGCGTGCCCCAACCACATCTATGAACATCAACTATAGAGCTTTGTAGCAGACTAGAAAGGGCATGATGGGCTTTTCTTCATAGAGTTTGGTAGCATTGTAGGGACCATGAGCAAGGGGTGTATCACAATCATAAAAAAAGGGGGGGGGGTAGCTTCATTGGCAACAACCAATAACAGGACCTGAACATCTTAGAGTTGTGCTTCATGTTGTATGTAGGCTCACATGTAGTATGAACACAGTAACTTGAGGTTCTTGGCAATAGATTTGCCTCCATCATCGAGTGAGATTTGACTAGTGAAGGTCTGATGGTGCATCTGAGTGATAAATCAAAGTTTGAGAGTAGGATATGTCCATCTATAACTTGGTTGTAGGCTACAGATTGTTGCCTATTGTGAGACTTGAGGATCACTGCCACGACAGAATTCCAACACCAGACATGTGAATTTGTTTGTCTCAAATTGGCTTGTCCATCACCTTCATTGCAAAGTCGTAGTTGTATCCCCCTAACTCTAATAGGGAAGCACCATTAATATATCTAATGCCCAGCTTCTTCATCATCTTGGAGTTTCATTACACATCCCCAAAGACATGTTACAGACACAACATGCAGTCGAGCAACTTAGCTCGATCCATTACAATAAAAAATACTTGACAAGGGTAGCTTGGGGAGAAATGCACAACCCTTGCTACAGAGGAAGCTGAAGGATGAATGTTCTCTCACACAGAGAGCATACCCAACCGAGAGGTAGCGTCACTAGAGAGGAGTTGATCTGGGGAGGGGAGCTCATGAAGAGCTCAAGCCACCCACATGAAATAGATGGTGAGGGGGAGGAGCTCAACCCCAAGGGCACCATACCCAACCTAAGAGGGAGTGAGGGAGTTAACTCACCCCAGTGATATGCACACCATATTGGATGTTCACTGGTTAGAGTCTAGCTTGTAGGAAAGAGAGAGAGAGAGAGAGAGAGAGAGAGAGAGATGGACTTTAGTTCTTCCACCTCCCAACTACGCATTCAATTATCCATGCATCAATTCAAATGAGGTAAAAAGGGAGTTAATTCCTCAACCATCCACTACCATGCTTCTTGCCAACAATCATGCGTGCTTCCTATTCTTTTTCTTCCAACAACCCCACATTTAAGAGGGAAATTTGAAATCCAACCACTAGATTCATAATGCATATCTTGAACACAAAAGGCATCCAAAGTTCCTTACAAGTTCATGTGGAGGAAGAGCAATCATGCAAATTTGAAGCTTATACTTATCAAAAGTTCAACTTCTTTTTGTGGTTTTCTTGAAGATGAAGAGAGAGAAGGGAGTAGAGAGGGTACTACCCATCACCCTATCCAAGGCAGTCACTTAGTACAAGAAATGTTAGTGGTGGGAAAGTGATGCCAATATGTGTGTGTGTGAGTGTGTGTAGGAGTGAGAGAGAGAAGGGAATTAAGGGGTGTTCTTATGCCATAGAAAACATAACATTGAACAAAAACTACACTACTAAAACAAAAAATGAGGAGCTAGTGGTCCAAAGGAAGGGTGAAAATGCCGTGCAAGAACTCAATCCTATGTAAATGAGAAGAAAAGATTGCAACACAATACTTTACCACATGCTCTTGAGCTCTCCAAGTGATGAAAGACCGTTTTCCCTGGCAACAGCACCAAATTATTGTTGTTGTAGTATACCCAAGGGGAGCCAAGGCCCACACCACCTTGAATGGAAGCAATAGCATTAGGAAAAAAGGTGAACCCTGCACGGGCCTTGTAAGGATCCCTAATTTTTAGGGATTAAGCCTAATTCTATTGTTGTTTAAGGGGACAAAGTGCATTTAATAGGGCACTTTAGTAGGTTGGAGTAGGCTTTTTTTAAGGCTTACTAGGCTCCTCTCTCTCTTCTATTAGAGAGAGAGAAAGGGAATCTACTTTCCACATCATCAAACTCGAGCATGTATGGGAATAAAAAATGTTTTTTTTTTCAAAGTCTCAATTTCAGTGTTTATTTACTTGAAAGGGCTCATTTTTTAATATATATGTCAGAAGTGACTTTTTTTTAGTTTAGTTTTTAATTTTCCTTTTGAAAAAGTAATATTTTTAAAATCCCTCCAAAAGTATAGTGCCACATCATCAAATCCGTAACTAGTCTTCACCCAAAAAATGACTTTTTTAAAATTTCATCATTTTTGGCTATTCTCAATGGAAAAACACACTGTGATCCATCCACATCCAAGAAAACAAATTTTTCTTGAGAAAATCAGGCTCTAGCATCTCTTCCAAACAAATTTTTGGTCTCTTTCTCAGTATTGTCTAATTGTTGGAAAAGATGGTGTTGACACCTACTACAAACCTCACATTAGGATGTCCTCATGCCCCAACATCAACAAGTATCCACGTTCATGTGCCTAGAGAGTTTGCTCCAAATACACAGTGCAACAATGATGTGAACTCTCAAAATGAGGGTCATGAAGCTGGAGAAAAGAATATTGATCTTTGGACTCATGGTTCATTATACCCTCCTGATCCAATGTCTTCTTACCATCCAACATTCCATAACCTCTCAACTTTACTTCAGTTCATCGGTGTCGGTAAAGCTGGGCTCTTAGGTTATTGTCAATGATTATCTACACATTCAACTGTCATTACTAAGTATTGGATTCAACAATATCAACTAAATCATACAAGGTTGGTCACTTTAGAAAGCACAATCATATCTTTACAAGAAAAGCTTGCAGAGCTTGAAAACCATACGGAAGAAAAGGAGAGAACAATTGAGAAATTAAAAAACAATGTCCGACACTTGAGAGAGACTCCACTTGGGATGCGACATAGGAGACGATCATTAACATCCTTTGACTCTCTTTCAATTGGTGGTGGAGCACGCAAACGACAAGTTTTTGTGATAAGGTTTGGCTTGTATTTGTTTCTCTTTTTGGAAGACTTATATATATATATATATATATATATATATATATATATATATATATATATATATATATATATATATATATATATATATATATATATATATATATATATATATATATATATTTCTTGTTATGTAGGTCATTCGTTGAAGATGTTAGTGCTTCATCAACAACAGAGGATCAATTCAAGTTATTAAATTCTTGTTTGACCAACAAGCAGGTGGTTACTATTTTGGAGTCACGAATAGGAAACCTTATCAAGAAGCAAGTGATTAAAGATTTCACAAAAACGTTACAAGTTATTATCACTCCTGGAGACGTGCAGATGGTATGTGATGAAGCAAGAATTAGTACTAAAGGATACAGTGCATTGTACAACCTTTTGAAGCATTCATTAAAAAGAGAAGGTATTTTGCAGAATATGTTTCCATCTCCTTACAAGGTATCGCTTAAGAAGTCAATGTCCAATGAAGATATAGCTAGTATTCTTGGAGACTACTTATATATAGAGGATATTATGCCTATGTCTATTTATCATTTATCTACATCCAAAAAAGAGTTGAAACGCGCAGCTGGAAATGGATTTCCTTACACAAAGTACAACAACATATTCGTGGATTTGGAGAGGCTTCAACAGGCAATGGTTTGATTTTACAAATCTACTATACCTGGTATGTCCACTATTGTTACCTTGATATACATTGTATTTTGATGTTATAAAAATTTTGGTAATTTATGCAGATTGTAATACCAAATTTAATTTTATATTGAAGTTATATGAATTCCAGATCATAAAGGGACGATGAATGGAGAGATTGAGTTTGAAACTCATGAATGAAGCTATGACAAATGCCATATCTGATGAAAGTAGTAACTCTAGATCTAAATCTACATATAGTGTTCAATCCGAGAAAGAAATATGGTGGTTAGGTGCTATTGAAGTACCTACAGAATCCAATGATGTTCTTTCATGCATTTTTAGTAGGACCCCATGGATCACTAAAGTAATAGTTTCTCAAATTCATGGTGCAAAGCTCCACATAGAAAACTTTGGTGATTTTGAGATAGATTGGCACTTGGGTGGGGATTTAAAAACTATCAAATGCATATTAGGTTGCAAGCAAGGTGCATCTACTCGTTATCCATGTCCATTTTGTAACCGAGGCTATAAAGTAACAAAAGGACAACAAAAAATACTATCTAGCTTAGATGAATACATAGATGCACCTACTTCCATGGAATGGGATAGACCTTTGTTAAGGTGTCCAATGTTAGAAATACCTAACCGTGACACATTAGATGATTGGAATCCCATTATTCCATTTCCATTAGTTAATGTTCACTTTTACACATTGCATGCTTTCATGAGAATATTTGATAGACTATTGATGTTGATATATTTAGGTAGTGATGTGTGTGAACACACTAGGACCACCGGGACATTTTTTCCCTCTTTAGGAGGTTTTCTTCCCCCAGCTTGTATATACGCCTATTGCCCTAATGGGCTACTTATCTTTGTACATTCTCTAGTAATACATTCACTATTGTGTATTTGTGCTCCAAGCTTCTTCTTCTTCCTTGTGTTGTTTGCGTGCTTTCGCAGACGTCTAACTCCAACAATTGGTATCAGAGCCAGGTTGTCCTTTCATCTAGGGTGCCGTCGACACTCCTCCGTTTGCAGTCTCAGAATCGCACGAATTTTGGTGAGCATACTCAGCGTGTTTCCGAGATCAAAACTGCTTCGCTCTGTCGTATCGAAATCACGATCTGAGCTCGTTTCGGCCTCCGAACGCACTATTGCAGCGCTTGTGCAGGCTATTTCGTCTTTATGTGCCAAAGGTATATACCAGTTTTTGTTCGTCAGTTTAAGTGTCTCAAAGTCTGCTACAGGTCTAGCAGAACTCGTCTGGGCAGTTCTGTTCAACTTTTTGAGACACAGCCAATTTTCTGCATCAAGGTATTTTAGTCACCGGCCATGGCTGAAAGCAGTGATGTATTCTGTATGTTGGCTGTTGAAGATAAGTTGGATGGTACCAACTACCCATTATGGGCTTATATGATGCGACATGTTTTGGTTGCAAAAGGATTGTGGAACATTGTGCAGGGTGTTGAAAGACGTCCTGTTACACCTGTAACGACAGGTACTACAAATACAGGTGCTGGAGCTGATGAAGATGGTGTCGAAGATGATATTCTGCAGATTCCTATTCGTGCTGCTGTTTCTGTTGCACCTACTGCAGAGCGAATTCGTTGGGATGGCAGAGATGCCCAGGCACATGCATTGATAGCTTTGTCTGTCAAACATGCCATTATTCCTCATATTCCCTCTTGCAGAACAGCTAGGGATGCTTGGGATACACTTACCACATTGTACCAAGCTAGGAATGAGGCTCGTGTTGCTTACCTCCGAAAACAATTGGAGAGTGAGCACATGAATGAAGGTGATTCTATGGACAGTTTTCTCACAAAGATCAAAGACCTGAAGGAACAATTGATTTCTGCTGATGAGGTTATACCAGATAGCTCACTTGTGTAGACCGTTTTGAATGGTCTTCCTGATTCATATCAGAGTTTTGCTTCTACTCTTCGGTTGATAATGAAAGGCAATCTGAACGCCTTATCATTTGAGGAGTTAGTCTCTGTTCTGTTGAAAGAAGATCAGTCCAGGTAGAACAGGTCCATTATGCGTGTTGCAGATCAAGCTTTCCTGGCTAGTCAGAAGGGTAAAGGAAAATGGAGCTCTTCTACTAGTAAGCAGAAATATGCAAATGCTGCACATTTGAAGAACCAGGATAAAGATGAGAAGAAATCAGAAAAGCAGAAATTGTTTTGCAAGTATTGTAAAGGGAATGATCATATCATAAAGAACTGTCCTAAACTGGCTGCAAAAGAGGCAAAGAAAAAGGAGGCTGGAATGGTTGTTGCAGAAGCCTCTACACCAAAAACAGAGTCTGCTAATCTTGTGCAAGAAGAAGAATGGGCGTTTATTACTGTTTGTAGTTTTGACCCATCTTCTCATGAGCAGTGCATGTCTACAGTGGACTCAGATGTTTGGTACTTTGAGAGTGGGGCGACCAAACATATTACCTCGCAGCGCAGTTTCTTCTCTTCACTCGAGCCTGCCCCTACAGGGAATACTGTCACATGCGCCAACAACTCCTCTTATCCTGTTATGGGAGTTGGTAAGATCATTTTGACTACTACTGATAGTAGTTCTTTCACCTTGTCAGATGCTTTATTTGTGCCAGGGATCAAGAAGAATCTGTTATCAGTTTTTGCATTAGCCAAGATTGGCTTGGTTGTGAAATTCGTTGATGACAGGTGTACAGTTCATGATCTATCAAATGGCGATGTGATTATTGATTCTGGCATTTTGTGTCGTGGGCTGTATAAGCTCATAGACTATGAAAGATCTATGAATGATTCGGCATGTGCAGTTCATGATTCTCAGGCTATGTCAGATGCAAAGCTTTGGCATGCACGCTTTGGTCATCTGGATTTTGCTAGTTTGCTACGCCTGCAGAAATCTGATATGGTGTCTTCTTTGCCCAAGCTTGAGGCACCTGGAAAACATGTATGTGAAGGCTGTATTTTGGGCAAAATGCAGCGTTCCTCCTTTCCAAAAGATGGTTCAGTTCGGGCTACGCAGAAATTGAAGCTTGTACATAGTGATGTCTGTGGTCCTATGCAGACACCCTCTTTTGGGAATTACCTTTACTTCGTGACTTTCATTGATGATTTTCCCAGGCATGCATGGGTATATCCACTCAAAGCAAATTCCGAAGTGTTCATGTGCTTTAAACAGTTTTTGGTTCTGGCTGAAAATCTATCAGCATGTAAAATGGGCACCCTCCGTTCTGATCGAGGGGAGGAATATATGTCTCCTGATTTTAATGCATTTTTGATTGAACGTGGGATAAAACACCAGTGGGATAATACACCTCAACAGAATGGAGTTACTGAACGAAAGAACAGGTCACTCATGGAGATGGTGAGATGCATGGTCAAGAGTCAGGCTTTACCACATAGTTTCTGGCTTGACGCTGTCATGTGTGCAGCATATGTACTGAACATGTGTCCCACTAAAGCGTTGCAGTCTATCACTCCATATGAGGCTTGGCATGACCGCAAGCCATCTGTTGCTCATCTACGTGTTTTTGGTTGTTTGGCATATGCATTAGTGCCTGAACAACATCGCAGAAAATTAGATGATAAGGCAGTAAAATGTATTTTTGTTGGGTACAGTTCTGAAAGTAAAGGCTATCGTCTGTATCATCCACAGACTAAACGCATTCTGGTTGGCCGTGATGTTGTCTTTGTGGAAGATGCTATTCAGCCATTGCTTTCATGTACTAAGGAGACATCTGTTAGCTCTAAAGACATGTATGATACTTTGATGCCTCTTTTTACAGGTGGACAGTCTAGTGCTGGTCCTAATGAGGCAACTTCTCAACCTTTGCAGGTTTCATATGATGATGCAGATCATTCCATTTCTGATGCAGATTTACATGATGCACTTGTTGATGAGAGAGCTGATATTGAGCAGGCAAAAACTATGCCAAAATGGCTGGTGCAGACTTTGCGTGATAGCAAATTAGATGCACATTTGTAATATCGTACTCGTTCAGGCTCTCATAGTGCCTCCTTTGCATCAGATTGCTATGCTATGGCTGCGTCTAGTCTCTGTGATGAGAATGAGCCTGTTTCTTTTGATGAAGCACAGAATTCAGAAAATTGGATGGTTGCCATGCAATCTGAATATGATGCTATAATGAAGAATGGTACATGGTCTTTATGTGACTTGCCTCCTGGCAAGAAGGCCATTGGCACTAAGTGGGTATACAAGCTGAAGCGTAAACCTGATGGTACAGTTGATAGGTATAAGGCTAGGCTTGTTGCAAAGGGTTATGCGCAGGAAAGAGGCATTGATTTTGATGAGACCTTTGCACCTACATGCCGTATGACTACTGTTCGTAGCATTTGTGCACTTGCAGCCCATCATGGTTGGAATGTACATCAGTTGGACATTAAAACATCATTTCTGAATGGTGACTTGCATGAAGAAGTGTATGTTTTTCAGCCCCATGGCTTTGTGCAGAAAGGGCATGAAAATCAGGTGTGCAGGTTAAAGAAGGCATTATATGGTTTAAAGCAAGCACCACGTGCTTGGTATGAGAAGATACATGCCTAACTGGTTGGACATGGTTTTGAGAACAGTCCAACTGAAAGCACCTTATATGTTAAGCGTGCTAATGATGTGCTTCTTATCATTGTTGTCTATGTTGATGACATGCTGCTCACTGGTCCTATTGAGAAGCATATTGCTGATTTCAAGGCTGATTTGCATGCCTCATTTGAGATGTCTGATTTGGGGCATTTGCATCACTATTTGGGCATTCAGTTTATGCAAGTTGATGGTGGAATGGCTTTGTGCCAAACTAAATATATTGACACATTATTGCAGCATTTTGGCCTTGAAGACTGTAAGCCTATTGCCACTCCTATGGAGACAGGTTTACGATTGAGTCTTCATGATGCTGGAGATGCATTTGATGCTATTCTCTATCAGCAGGCTGTTGGATGCTTGATTTACTTATGCATTACTCGGCCAGATATTCAGTTTGTTGTCTCACAGATGAGCAGGTTTATGCATTGCCCAGGAGTCACGCATTAGAAGGCGGTTAAGCACATCTTTTGCTACTTGAGTGGTACTCGGTACTTGGGTTGTTTTATCCCAAGGGGGGATCACTACCGCCAGATTTGCATGCTTTTCTGGCTCATATTGGGCTGGTTGCTATGACACTCATGTGTCCACCAGTGGTTTTTGCTTCATGCTTGGTAGCTCATGTATATCTTGGTTGAGCAAGAAGCAGCCTACTGTAGCCACTTCCAATTATGAGGCTGAGTATAGGGCAGCCTTTCACAGCGACTGTTGAGTGTGTGTGGCTCAGACGCCTTATGGCTGATTTGGGTGTTGGCCAGTCTTCTGCCACCACCATCTTCACTGACAGTCAGAGCGCATTGGCAGTTGCGAGGAGCCCTGTGTTCCATGCTCGCACTAAGCACATTGAGGTTCATTATCACTATGTCAGGGAGAGGTTCTCTGCTGGGGAGATCAGCTTGGCATATGTGCCCACGTAGGAGAACATTGCAGACCTTTTCACGAAGGCTCTGCCTAGGGAGAAGTTTGAAGCTTTCCGTTAAGCTTTGGGCTTACTTCCTTTTGTGGAGTGATTTCCACATAGCTTGGCACTTCCTTATACATGAGTGCCAGCTACTTGTTCACCGCATCACTCCCAGGGGGGATTTGTTGATATATTTAGGTAGTGATGTGTGTGAACACACTAGGACCACCAGGGCATTTTTTTCCCTCTTTAGGAGGTTTTTTTCCCCCCGGCTTGTATATACGCCTATTGCCCTAATGGGCTACTTATCTTTGTACATTCTCTAGTAATACATTCACTATTGTGTGTTTGTGCTCCAAGCTTCTTCTTCTTCCTTGTGCTGTTCGCGTGCTTCCGCAGACGTCTAACTCCAACAATTGAAGCTCCACATAGAATATGCATTTTCCATGAAGCCAATTGATAAATTTGTACAAGCCATCAAAAAATTGGAAGAGTTGCTTAATTCGATTGGTTGTCATGGTGGTAATGTAACTCTAGTTGTCAAAAGACCTGGTGAATTGCAAAATAGTTTGCAGCAAGTGTCAATGAGAGGGAAGAGGGCAAGAAAATTTTTCAGAAGAGGTATGAGCCCTAATAAAAATGAATGCAGAGAGCTATGGAAAGACTTGTGCATGATCACCACTGATAATGATTCTCAACTTGACCTTAGTAATAGGCAAAAGAAGGTTTGGTCATGCTTAGATAAGTTGGTAGGCTTAATGAGTCTTAATAGCTCCAACAAAAATGACCATCAGTTGTTTCAAGATACATTAATGGAGTTTGCAAAGTATTTCATCCTATCTTCGGGAGAGCAATATTACACATTACATTGTAAGTTTTCTTATTTTTTTCAATTTTCTTGTTGATAAGAGTGTGTTATATGTACTTGTATCATTTCAGCATATTTTATTTGCACATGGAGCATTTTTTATGCATTGATATGGTTGGTTGGAGATTTTTAGTACACAAGGAATGGAGAAGTCACATTACAAGGCTAGAGGTGTTTACTTCAAGAACACACGACATGGTGGTGGTGCAATGCAATCAAGCTATATGGAAGAGATGTTTAATTGGTTTTATCGTACTGCATTTTCAAGGACATATGCAATGGAACGAGCCAAGGAGTCGAAAGTTGCAAAACTTGCAAGAATTAATTAGCACAACTTAGCATGAAAAATGGAAGTCATCATTGGGACCGTTACGTCATGCTCAATGGCGGGCTACAAGAACACGACAGGATTCATCATGGAAGTGAAGTCATTTAGTACATTCATGGCATTTTCTGAATAATTCATAAGGTTTCCTACACACTAATCTCTTGTTTGCAATTTTTTAAGGTAATTTTTAATTTTTTAACTATTTTTTGTCCATTCAAATGTGAACAGAACCTTTTTAAGTGAAACATTATAAAAGGAGACTCATTGTCTCATTTCAACATTCTAGCACTATAGAGGATGGCACGAACAAAGAAAACTGCAAGGAAGGATCCCATTAACTTTCCTACCTATGTGCAAGGCACTCAGAAGCCACCATGGATGAATCACCACAAAAGGCCACGTAGTGTCTCCTGCTCTACATCCCATCGTGAAACAGGTGGTGGTCATACCTCTGGGAGTGAACAATTGCATGAACAAGTGGAACATGGGCAATCCAAGGAAGAGGTCATAAATCAATCCCAATCACCACCATCATCATATGATGAGCCTCCATCACCAAAGAGACCAACAAAGACAAGGGTGAAGGAGCATGCTCACAGACAGGAAGTTTCTGATGACAATTATGATGAGTCGCATGAGGATGTGTCTCAACAACGTTCAGAATCAAGTGAGGAGAGTCAAACATTGCTACCATGGGTTAACCAAGAAATACCTACAAATCACAGGATTACTGTAGCGGGAAAGACTCTACCAACAAATCAGGGGGGATACCAAATGATCAAGAGAGGGAGCAAAGCCAGCAACAACATCCTGAACAAGGAGAAAGCTCAAGGCGTGTGCAACATAAGAAGAAATTCTTTTAACCCCGTCATAGACCACCCCAACCAAGACCACAGGAAAATGTCCAACGAAGACCACCACCACCACAAGCTAGAGCACCACAACGAAGAAGAAGATATACGAAGGCATTTGCAGAGATAAGGCACTATCAAAAGACAGCTGAGCTTCTGATACCTAGAAGACCCTTTGCAAGGGTGGTTAAAGAAGAGTTACAAAGGTATTGTGCATGGTTAAGGATCCAAGCTCTAGCTTTAGAAGCTTTAGAAGAGGCAGTTGAAGCATATTTGATATCAATGCTCGAGGATTCCCACCTGTGTGTCATCCATGCTAAGCGAGTCACTATACAACCGAAGGACATACAGTTAGCTAGGAGAATTAGGGGTGATCGTAGCTAAGTTTTGTAACTGATCTCTACAAACAATAGATTTTTTGTAAATATTGCCATTTTAAATGAAACATGAGCACTTCTCCTCTATTCTCTTTATAATCTCATTATTTAGAATGAAACATGAGCAGTCATTATACATTTCCATGTGTTTTCTTGTGATAATCTCTCATATATTAGTGATTGTTTTCTTATCTTGTCATTTTGATCATTGTATATTGATTTAATGCTAAAACCATGCCCTGCCACAGAAACGCGGGAGAAGGCCTTCTCCCGCGTTTCTGTGGTAGCGCTTATTTCTTTGTAAAAAAGCCCTATTTTCACATGAAGGATCATGAAGAGTAAAACTAGTTCATGAGGAGTGAACATGGCCAAATTTTGACCTCCCTATATTTTGCACTATGAATTTCCAAATACATACATGAAAAACACATCTTTGAAACATATGAGCACAACATTTTGAAACTTAGAACATTCGCATTCTTGAAAACATCCATTTAGTGTAGTTTTACTCTCATGTAAGGTCATCTAGGGCATTGGGAGGCCAAATAAAGCCCTACCACAGAAACGCGGGAGAAGGCTCTGCAAACGTTTTGCAGGGCCTTCCCTCGCGTTTCTATGGCAGTGCTTTATTTGGCCTCGCAATGCCCTAGATGACCTTAAATGAGAGTAAAGAAGTCATGCTCAATACATTACATGTAGGTCCAAAAGAATTTTAGATAATATACTAAAAAAGAAAGACTTGAGACAATTGTAAATAAAGCAAAGTGAAAATTTGATATTAATTCAATTGTTTACATCAATTGGCTTTGAATTTCTCTATGACTCTCTTTCGATGCTCCAAAGCCATGGGTAGGGTGTAAGTCAAAATTGAGGTTGCTATTTCATCAACATTTCTAACTCCTAGACCTAGAGATATACCTATTTGACCTAAGACCTTTCCACGGAAGTTGGAACCTAAGGTTGTAGTTACAAGGGATTTCTTAACTAAAAAGATACAATTACTCCCATGCATAATGGTTGATAAACAAACCAATTTACTTAAGGCCTTTAGACACCATGTCATGAAGTGGCCCTGAGGACTGAACTCTTTATGGATAATTACAAAATGTTCTTTGGGAAGTTTCCCAATGTAGTTTGCAAGGGATGAGCCACCTCCACGAGCCACTCGATCACCTCCACTCCTTGCTGCAAACTTGTCGACCTCAATCACCTCCTACACAAAGTTTTATGATTAGTAGCTGCATGTGTTTGTAAGAATGAATGACATGAATTGAAGATACTTACATCTTGAACTCTATCTTCTTCTTCTCCTCTTTCTTGAAGGTGTAAATTAATGCTGGAGTGGAACATCCCACTCTGCTGGATTACTGGTGAGGCGGGAACTTCTAATTCCAATATCCTTTCTTGTGCATTGCTAAATTGTTCTTCTGTGATATGTTGATGTTCACTTGTAAGTATGTCATTGCAAACCAATTTTATTATGTCAGCCACTAAGTCACCAAATGGCAAACACTTTTTCTACAACAAGTCAGAGGTACTATCCAAAGGGCACTCTGAAAAAGTAAAAAAAAACTTAGGCATTCATCCAACCGTAGCCCGAATGCCTTCTGTACATCACGTAAAAACAAATATTCTTGTCCCTCGACAAGAACCACTGAAAAAGTTTCAATCTCCACCTCTGGAATAGTTGCTTCTGGCTCCGAAGAGGTGGATGGCTTAGGCACTTCTTTTAACTTATCATCCACACCAAGAGGATAAGTTTTCTCAATAGCTTCTCTCTCTAATAGGAGATTCAAGGGTTCTTGAGGTGGTTCCTTTCTATCATCGACAAAACCACCTGTAAGAAAATGAGGGATCTCACGAGAAATTGGTTCTGGTTCCTCATTCACAAAAAAAATTGTGGCAGCAATGAATGAAAGATATTTTGCACCCATCTTGCGTTTCCTATTCAATCTCCTTATAAGTGGCACAATTTCATCAAGAAGTTGCCCTGCTTTCTCTGCAATTACTTGGAACCGTTTCAATCATTTTGCAAATGCCACATCACCTTTGTGAATGTAGGTGAGAAGGTCACATGGAACCCAGGTTCCATCATATGGTGGTATTTTGATGGAGAAATGCAATATACAAACTTGCATATATTGAAGTAGCTCCTCCAAAGCATCCGCATTCATTTGCACGGTTCCATGGAGGTCACGAACCTTCGAGAGAATATCATATAGGTCATGTTGACCTTTATAATTTGAGTCCTCCAAAAATTCTAGAAACTTGTGGCGTGCGCTCTTAGTAGGTACAGAGGTGGAAGCCATAGCTTGCAAATGCGGACTGCTCTATCACTCAATGTAGTTGCAAAAGTGAGAAATGAGGAGAGGGGACTCCTATTTATAACTTTTCTAGAATTTTTAAGTGATGGGTCCCACTTTCTCATAGAAGTGACTTTTCCTTAAATTAAAACATAAGAGTCTTGGAAAGGAAAACTTTGACATTTGAGATCACATCAAAGAAAATAAACAATAAGAATTCTCTTTCAAGAAAAACCTTGAGAATGTACAGATACAAGTAGAATGTGGCCAAAATATCATTGAAGCAAATGTGAAAATTTTTTCATTGCAAAAATAGGTTTGTTTATAGGTTTCAGACTATCTTTACAAAAAAGAGCTATGACAATGAAACTTCAGTTCCATCCATGTTCCAATCTACAAGAACCTTGATTTTGTCTTCCAATCTCTTTCCAATATGTGGACAATTCATAAAAGAGTAAAACATTTTCAAATCATGAACAATAGTGATAGAATAATATATATATATATATATATATATATATATATATATATATATATATATATATATATATATATATATATATATATATATATATATATATATATATATATATATGTATATATATATATATATATATATATATATATATATATATATATATGTATATATGGAATACAACTCTTACCTTGTTCCCTCGTATTCGAAATTTGAAATCATGAAGATCATCATATCCCATGATAAGTAAGTGCTCTCTCAAGTTGGCCAAGTTCCAATGTTGATTAACTAAAACCACCTCCATATCATTGTTTGGTAACTTCACATTAATTTCAAATGAAGCTAAAGATCCCTCCGAGCTTTGCAAAGGTATCCACTCTCCTAGTTTACACATCCAACGATCATAATAAAATCTAATGTACAAAGAGGTGCGATGTTTTAAATAGCGAAACCCTATACCTATGTCACCAATTCTACAACGATATCTATCCCCTTTTCACAATCCTTCTACATAACCCCAGTTTTCCCCTAACAATCCTTCTACTACCTCGTATGTAATATCTTTACATATGAACATTGTAGGAGTTTCTACAAAAGGAATGCCTTGAAATATGAAAACAAAGCAATGGATTGGTAGAGTCCAATGAAGGCCTATTGATCTAGACACTCGTGTGAATTTCAAAGAGTTATGTATGTCCATCACCATCTTACGCTTGAAAGATGATATGGACCAAAAATCAGGTTTTGGCCACTCTAAACTAAGAAGAGAATCAACTTTGATAATCTCCAACCTTCCATATTCACCATCTATGGAAGGAACAATGTGCTTGTTAGTGTAAAAGAAGATCCTTTCACGAATAAGTTTAGCAGGAGGTACATCTGGAAACACTAATGCCCCAATGTCTGCACGTAATGCTTTGAAAGTTCCTGTAAGACTATGAAGTGGTTGCTCTTCCACTAAACTAGAAGAAAATATGACTATAGCAATGAAAAACATATGAGATGAGTAATTAAGACATTTAACACCATGAAGCATTGAGAAAATAGAAATACTCACAATGGATTGGATATCTAATTCTATTGGATCTTTCTAACTTCATGGTTGAAACTGTGAAGACATGTTGTACAATAGCAACCATCCCATCATGTGTTTGCTGCTTGACGCCTAAGAGCTTACCTTTCCAATGAAGATCCAAATTTCCACGATCTCGAACACGATGAGGACCAAGTCCAGATGGCTACATGTACACCCATGCACCTTTGCAAAACTCTTGTGGTAGCCAACTTCCTTCCATTGTTTTGATGTTGTGGCACGTCATTGTGTGAACTTCGTCTTTTGGTCTCTTACGAGCTCTAGAGCTTTCCATGGGGCTAAGAGTTGTTGTCATTGCTGGAGAAGTTGAGAGAATGGTAGGAGGATAAACAACGCTTCTGTTGTATGGTATGGAGGGAATAGAGGTGAAAAATATGACTTTTTGGGTTTTGGGTATGAAAATGGGAGTTTGAAGAGGGAAAGTAGAGTTTTTGAGTTATTTTGAAAAAAGTCACTGTTTTAGCTCAAAAACATGCACGGATTTTGAATTAGAAGTGAAAAATAGCACTTTTGACCCTGAAAAGTGATATGGAGATCATTTAATGGTATTATGATGAGTTTTACAACTTTTTAAAATTTTTGAATTTTTGGGCCCAACCTGATTACGAGATTTCTTCTCTCTCTAGAAGACAACCCTGAACATGGAGGAATTTTGTCCCCTCTTCCCCCTTCAGCCTAGTATTTTATAGGGTATAGACTGTGGCCACCACCCTCTTTTGATTGGTCCATCAGTAATCACTCCTTAAGCTAAAAGGCCCATCTTGGGTTCACCTTTTTTCCTAATGGGAAAGCTCAAGAAAGACTCTCCTTTCATCCAACTAACCCTCCATCATGCTCAAGCCATTGGCCATCAGCTCCAAGCTATGCCACAAACCGTTTAGAGTATGGAGAGGAAGGTCATTAAAGATCCTTGTCCAAAAATGAAAAATACAAGACATGCAACACATTCTACTCACACAGAAAGGAGAGACAAGCATGCACACACACCTCACTCTCACACCCCAAGACAAAATACACCAGTGCGTATAGTCTAAGAGTAAAAGAGTTCTTCCATTCATTTCAAGATATGTACATGGAGCTCAACATGAACTAAAAACTTCCTTTCCCAAAAATGAGCTTCTGTATTTATAGGCTAAGATATTTTTCCCATGTGCTCCTATGTGTTGATATATTTAGGTACTCATGTGTGTGAACACACCAAGACCGTCGGGGCACTTTTTTCCCTCTTTAGGACGTTTTTTCCCCCAACTTGTATATACGGCTATAGCCATAACCAACTACCTATCTTTGTACATTCTAGTGGCTTGTGTCATCCCTTACAGATCCTTGTTGGAGTGGGTATTCCATGTTGTACTTTTAGAGGTAGTGTCCATCATGTATCAACAAGAGTGGTCTGTCTTCAATATGTAGGGCGGTTGTCCATTTTGTCATTTTGTCACTAGTAGCCTTCGCAAGCTTTAGTCCCTTTGTCTCTACTTCTTCTCAGTTCTAATATGATGGGGTATTTATGAGCTTTTTGAAATTTTTGGTTGCTCAAAAGAGGTTGTCAATGTTGATTTTGGGCCGCTATCGATTGTGAAGTGTCTCATTGCTATGGATGTCATAAACTTGAGGCCGTTTGGATTTTTTAAACACGGATTTCAAGTGCATGTGACCCATAATGAATGATGGGTAAGTGTGTTAGTGCATGGGTTGAAGAACATAAGTGCCTTATGCATGGCCTTGTAATGTGGCCCTATGCATGCAGAATTGGGAAATGCATTGTAAGAATTATGGTGCAAAAGATTGGGGCTTGAGATAAGTGCTCAAGGGTATGCTGACAAAGAGGTTTCCTAACCTATCATGGTTATGGTGTTGCGGAAGTAGGTGATTCCTACCATGGTGAAAGGTCCATCGATCTTTAGTCTTCGTGTTGTATGCCCATCATGGTGATTGACCATTGGCATGTCTTGCTTTGTTGATGAATGTTCTTGGTGATGATTCACTGATAAGATTCGTTGAATGCATGGTCCTGTCCTTTCTCTCTTTTTTTTTCTTGCTTTTCTCTCTCTCTCTCTCTCTCTCTCTCTTTGGAACAATGGCATAAAACAAGAAGAAAGAGGTTAGTAGCAATACATATGTCAAGTGTGTTTCATGTACCAAGGTTTCTAAATTGTGCCTATGCATGGCCATATAATGTGGCCCTATATTAGTGCACACTTTAAAAATGCATGATCTGAATGGTGCAAAAGACAAGGTTATGCCAAAGGCACATGGTTGTTCCATGTTGAGGCTTCTTATGTTCTTGTAGATGTTGATGCGGCCTCTGTTGGAGGTATCCATTGGGTTTCAAAACAACAACTAATCATTCGTCCTTATAGGGATCCATTTTAGAAGAGTGTTTGGCTATGTACAAGTCATTTTTGGCTTCTTCATCTTTGGTTGGTTGTTTAAATTTTGTATCCAGCTGGTCTGCTACCGCTCATAGCCTGGTCTCACCTAAGTGTTCTAGGTCAAATATCCTAGAGGACAACTCATGTCCATTCCACTTGTGCTCTTGTGCTACGTTTAAAGCTAGGATTAAGAAGTCTAAAGGTAACACATCATTCTATCTAAGGACCATCTAAAATGGGGTGGCATTGAGTACCATTTTGTAGGAAACTCGATAAGCCCAAACAACATGATGAAGTTGTTTATCCCAATCAAAACGTTTATTATTTATGAGTTTTTTCAATACATTAAATTGGATCTTATTTGTGCTCTTGGCTTGTCTGTTAGCTTGTGGATGATAGGGGGCACACTTCTTATGTATCACCAAGAATTTTTGGAGAAGGGTTTCAATGACTTCGTTCAAGAAGTGCATACCTCTATCACTTACTAAATCTATTGGTAATCCATATCTAGAGAACACATTCTCGAATAAGAACTTAGCCATCATTTGAGCATCGTTCTTTGTTGTGGCTTTTACTTCTACCCATTTTGTAAGGTAATCTATGGCTACAATAATGTATTCTACATGGGAGTTTCTAGCTGGGGGTTTAATAGGACCCACAAAGTCTATACCCCACTTCAAAAATGCACGTCCTCCCATCATTGGTCTCAAATGCATCTCATCCTTTCTGATCGGATATTGTGCACATTGGCATGCATCACATTTTTTCGCATAGGTATGTGCATCCATATGAAGAGTTGGCCACCAAAGCCTTGAGAATAGAATGGTCTTAATTAATCGATCAGGCCTAAAGTGTCCACTTGCAACACCATTGTGTGAAGTTCTAAGATTTTCAAATAGTCTGATTCGTTAACACATAGTATTAAATAACCATCTTTGCCTCTTTGATATAGGTTGTCTCCTACTAAGGCATAGTCCTGAGACTCTTGCTCCATGCTTCGTTTTCTTGCTAGACTAGCTTCGTTGGATAGTGTTCCCAATCTCATGAATTCTACCAATGGAGCACTTCATTCTAGAATTAATGACACATGAGAAAGGGTGGCATGCTCCACTAGGGGTCTCTCCTAGCACATTGGACAATTCTGAATCCACTCATGTATTTCTCTATCCATACTAGGTTAATACACTCCTAAATGTTTTAGATTCTGCAATGTTCATTGTTTTGAATAGTGATTTCCTAGCAATCCTGCATGGGCTTGTTGCAACCAACTTTTATGTTCATCGTCCTCGACACAACAAGATAGTACACCCTCTATATCTTCTTTCTGCATACTCCTTGCCAATATTGAATAGTTTTGTGATTTTACAATTTCTTCTTTGTTTGTTTTCACATTGTTATTTGCTGGTCCAAAGGTTAGGATAAGTACCAACTTATTTGCCCATTTAGGAACAACTTCTAAATTGAATAGATAAGTTTCGTGCAATTCATTAGACACTCCTTGTAGTGACTCTCCTCAGGTGATGTGAGAAAGATGATATGCCCTAAGGTGGATCCTACCTTTCCTAACAACCACTTATTTGTGTTATTCACAAACATCTCTTCAACTCATCGAAGGAATTTTCGCATTCGTCATTCCACTCAAAATTTGTCAATAAAATATAAAGAGGTTTAACTATGCTCCATACTTATCCTCAGTTGTTGAGATTCCATTCTTAGAAATAATATGACCTAAGATTTTACCTTGTTGTACCATGAACACACACTTTTCTGGGTTCAGACACACTCGATATTCTCTACACTTGTTGAAGATCTGTCTGAGCTCAAGGATGTGGTATCTTCTTTCTTGGGAATGAGCGCATAAATCATCCACATATACTTCTAAGCTGTTTCGCAAGAACTCTTTGAAGACATGACACATGAGCCTTTGGAATGTTAAAGGTGCATTGGTAAGGCCAAATGGCATCACACGAAATGCAAAGATTCCCCACTCTGTGGTGAAGGCCATTTTGTGTTGATCTTCTAGGGCAATGGCTACTTGGTTGTAACCTAAAAAACCATCAATGAAGCTATAAACTTCCTTGCATGCAATGCCCTCGAATAAATGTTTAGTGATTGACACTGGATAGCTATCTCTGATCATAGTGGCACTGACTTTTTTAAGGTTAATATGCACTCTCCACTTTCCATTCTTCTTGGGCACCACTACAATAGGGGACACCCATTCTGTATGCTCAATCCTGTAGATAAATCCAGCTTCAATTATTCTATCAATTTCTTCTTTTCTTTTGGCTGCATAAGTGTCGCTATAAGTGCAGGGCTTCTGTTTGGTGGGCTTGACATTAGTAATCATGGAAATCATAAGAGAGCATATTTCTGGATCCACTACCTTTAGATCTCTATAGGTCCATGCAAACACATCTCTATATTCCCTTAATAGAGCTAAAAGCTCTAGTTCTTTATTTGCACTTAGGTCTTATCCTATGTATGTACATCACTCTTTGTTCACCTCAATGGTTACTAATTTTTTTTTGTATCTTCTTTATTTTCATATGCTTCTCCTATGATGGCTTCTCTCTCAGAATTTGTACCAAACTTTTTTGGTCTTCAACTTCATATTTCTTGAAATTCTCTAGAACTTCAAACAATGATTCTCCCTCTACTTTTTTCATTACTTCTCTTTTCTTTTTCTTTTAATTACCTTCACTTTGCTCCCCTGAATTTACAATTTTAATGCTTGTGAAAGGTTCTTCTTCTTTTTGGATAAATACTCCTACATTTTTTAGATAGTGCTCCTTTGAATCAAAGCAACTATCCATCACAATGGCCTCTAGATCATCATCGTCCTCTTCTTCTTCTATGACATCACCAGGGTCACACTCTTCTAGCAAGGTCTCACACATGAACACAGAGATATCATAACCCTCCTCATCACAATGAGGTGTCCATTGTTCTTCATTGACAGTAATGTCCATGGTGGCTAAGATTTCTACCCGACTGTGAGGCTCAAATTCCTCATCCAAAAAGATCATCAGTGTGTAGGCTGGGTCTCTAACTAGTCTCTCTCTTGCAGAATTTCCTCCCTCTCTTGTTTTCAAGTGTCTTTCCTCTTCCTCTATGACCTTGCACACCCACAAATGAGTATATTCATGCATCCAAGATGGATGAGATGAAATTTCAAAATGCACAGAGATTGAATCTTCTAGAACCTTGTGGATAGGGTTCCATTGTACGGGTGGTACATCTCTAAAGGTGTAATCCCTCAAATTGACCTTGGTTGTGACCCGTAAGTGCTACAAGTACAAGGATTTGGTTCCCCAATCCTGTACAAGCTATAGTTGTTGTAGGAAGGGTCTTCCTTGGATCATCTCATAGACATTATTTTTGCCAAAGTCACATATAGCAAAGGTGTGTTCAAACTCTACACAAGTGGTTAGAGTTATGCCTTCTAGCAATCCTAGAGGTCTTTCAATATTGCCATCAACCATTTGAAGCTCCATTCTCGTTGGTCTTGATGCACGTTTGCCCCATTGCTTCCACAAGGACGTGGTCACAATGGAAACACCAACACCTGAATCTAGGATAGCTTTAATTGTGTAACCTTGGTAGGTGATCAAAAGATAGGTATTACCTTCTTCACCTTCACCCATGGCTCCTATTTTGCCTAGAGGTATCTCTAGGACTTTTTGCTTAGAGCCTACTTTCGACACACTGGAACCAAGTTCTGGAACTTGATTTGCCACATGTTTCCATAACTCAGGTTTCACTTTGAGCAGCTCTTCTAAAGTGAGATGAAATTTAACCTTAGTGTTCTTCACAACTTTAGTGTGTCTTGGAACCAATGAGTCTTCATTTCTTACCAATATTATGGGAGCTCTAATGTAGAGAGATTCAGATTCCCATGGGCCTGTGAATTGAGGGAACTCTTGTAAAGAATTAGATTCAAAATCTAATTTTTCATCTTCTTGTTGCTCTACTTGGTCTCTGCAAATAGATGGAATGTCTTGGGGAAACTAATGAGGAAGGTCATCAATCTCAAGAATAGGAGGGGGATTACCTTCTCCTTGGCCCATTTCTCTTCTTGTATTTCTTGCAAGAACTCTTAAGAATACTGTTGGATTGAAAGAGGTGTTCTATCATATGTGGAATCAGGAATGTAAGCTTTTGTTGGTGGTGAGTTTTCTCTGTCAACAATTGGTTGAGCCTATGGAGGTAAAGAAACTTGCAGCTTGTTTACCAAGTGCGCTAATCTTTCTAGTAAGCCTTGGAAATGCAAACATGGTTTAATAGAATTTGTGTGATTGAACAATTGATTGGCCTTGAAAATAGCTTGACCTAGTTCTACCATTTTTATGCACATTTTTGTCAGTTCAATCTCTTAATCTGCTCTACGGTAGCTCTTGTCTAGGTTTGTAGCTGTTGGCTCTTCTTGAAGTCAAGCCTAGTAGGCCTTGAACATCATGTCCATGCCTTCTGAGATTGGATCTGCGAGAATAGACCCTGGTTGTGCTCTATTTATAGTGACTGGTGGGGTGCAAGGGATTTTGAGAGGCAATGTCTTCTACTTTTGTTTTTGCATCTCTTAGGATTTCTTCTAGTTTGGATAACTTTTTAGTCCACTTATGATCAGCCTTTCCCCTAGTATCCTTCTATGTTCTTGTTTTCCTCTTACTAGGCTCTTGTGATTCACTTGACTTTGATTGCTTAGTTGGTTTAGCTTGTTGTAAGGCTTATGCCCTAGTAATTGCATGTATAGGAGCCACATTACTACTACTTGAACATGAATCCACCACTAAGCCTACCACATTAATTGGTGTAACCTTGGGTGCACTATAGGGGTTCCTGGGACAATCTCTTAGGAGATGTTTGACGCATTCAGGACAAAATTATTGTATTGTGATGTTCTATCTATGAGGCCATTCATTTTTTCAAGATGCATAGGGAACTTTAGTATTCTCTTATAAGCTAAGGCTTGTGATGCATGGAACATAATTGAGAAAAAAATATGAAACTTGTAACCATACACGTACTCAAAACTTGGGGAATCAGTCAATCACAAAAAGATTTGATGATGGGTAGATTGTAGAGGTGTTCATCACTCACAAAAGGATCTACTAGAACAAATGGGAAGATCATGTACAAAATGTTGGTGCATTTCAAGCCTTCACACTTGGCTTGGAACTTTGTAAGATTAGCTTGGACAAATTTCATCAAGGCCTTACTTGAAGGAAAGGGCATAGGAACTCATACCTATGATTTATTATCCTTTTACTCCTTGTAAAAGTCTAAGTGACTTGGCATTATGTATACACACCTAATTGATTAGGGTCGTGGAATTTGGATGGTGTAATTGGAGAGAATATCTCCCTACTTTTTAGAGGAGTGATTATAGGAGATTTGAATTTGAATTCAAATTCAAATCTCAACTCATTCTCTATAAAAGATGCAATCAAAAAGTCGCGGGTTAGCTGGTCTAATTGAGCTCACTCCCCAAGGCATTCTACCATTGTAACTCACTGTGTGTTAGTGCTTCTTCATAGCCTACACCACAACACCTCATTTAGCTATGCTTGTCATGCTAATGAGATTGTACAACTACATCAATCAATAGAAGTATACACAGTCACTATCTCTGTTGTCTCTGAGTCATCTACTCCAAGTCTGTCAACTTCAACAGGGCATATCTCAGGATCTACTGAACCAAATCAAGTGATTCAAAGCAGATTGGAACCAGCTCCAAGCATACTACATGCCTACAAAATTTTAAGGTCAAAGGATCAGCCGTCTGAGAGAAATTGCGCTCGAACTGGACTCTGGTATTCTACTGCAGTGTTCCTAAAAAGTCGGGGGTACATATAATTTTGCTAAATTGATTTCTCAGTGAGTAGTTTATCATTTCTTCTCATTCCACTTGCAAATGGTAGCTTGTTAAGCTAATTTAATATGTCCAGAAGGAATTAGATCAATTGTAAGTGTGCTGGTCACACTGAGTGAAAGACTGAGTAGGTGTCACTACAAAAATAGCAAGTTTTCTTGGATTCTTGAAGTCTCAAGTAGTCTGTTTTGATTTGATCATTACCCATATCATTTGCAAAGTACATATATGCTTCCTTGGTATCATTTGGAAGCTAAACAAGTGTACTAAGCATATCTGAAGCAAAGGAGGGCTGAAGCAAAGCAGGTCTAGCAGCTTCAACTCAATCTCTTGAGTGCATCCTACCATTTCTCCCAACAGTGGTATCAGAGCAAATAAGGTAAACATGGGAGATGGTTTTCCTTCATTCATTGACAAATTGGACAGGAACAATTATTACCAAGCTTGGTCTCTAAGGATGAAGACCTATCTACAAGGAAGAAGCCTATTTGGATACATATCAGGAGATGAGGAATTGCCCTCATTCAAAGCTAGAGGACTACCCACCAAGGATGAACAAGAGAGGCTCAACCAATGGTGTGCAAAGGATGCTTTGGCAAGGTCTTATATTCTTAACTCTATATCTGATTTCCTTTTACCTCATGTAAGGAACTGTAAGACCTCCCAAGAGACTTGGGAAACTCTGTCAACATATTTCTCTTCCAACACAAGGGCCAGGAAGAATCAACTGTGGATTGAGTTCACAACCCTTAGGAAGCAGCCCAAGCAATCAGTCTCAGAGTATGTGACTAAGATTAAAGATGTGGCAGACCAATTAGCAAGTATTGGAGAGGAGATTGAAGAGGAACAAATAGTCAGGCAAGTAACAAATGGACTCAAGGCAGATGATAAGTGGGAAAGCTTCACCACTGCAATGGATCTCTACATGGACATGCATACCCCAGATCTCACAACACTTATGGGCCAACTATTCACACATGAAGCAAAGTTTACAAAGGCAGGAGATCAATCAAAAGGTAACAACCCCTCTGCTCTATATACTGATAAGAAAGTTAAGGATAAAGGTAAAGGGAAGAAACAGGAAGAAGAAGGCTCTACCTCCGAAGCTAATTATGCAGGGAGAGGTAGATCTTCAAGAGGAAGAGGCAGAGGAGGTAAGTCAGGTAGGGGGAGACCCTACAACTCATCACCATGCAACATTTGTGGATTGTCCAATCATACCACAGATGAATGCTACAAGAACTACAAGAATCAGAGAGGAAGAGGCTATTCAAGAGGTGGATACTCTCAAGGGAGAGGCAGGTTCAACCAACACCAAGGCTACAATGGATACAACAATCAATACAACAACAATTACAACCACAACCACAATGGTAACTACCAAGGTGGATTCAGAAATAGAAGGGATTACAACAACTACACAGAGGAGCAAGATGACTCCCTATTGATCATGAATATGACCTCCAAGGCAGGTACAAATGATGATCATTTATTTTACATTGATTCAGGATGTTCTAACCATGTAGCTGGCAATGTGGCACTACTCTCTGATTTGGAAGAACCCAAGGGCAAACATCAGGTACAGACAGGTGATGACACTAAACATTCTGTTGTAAAAATTGGAAATGTGAAGACATGTGATGGTAACCAGAACCTATTGAGCAGGGTACTCTATGTACCAACCATCACCAAGAATCTAATGAGTGTTGGTCAGATTGTGGAGAAAGGTTTGCAGGTCAGGTTCACTCAACATGGAGCATATGTGGAGGACCCAAGACATGGTTTCAAAAGAATTGCCAAGGGAGAGAAATCAGGTAGATTGTTTACTTTTGAGCTAGAAGATACAAAAAATATTGCTTTATACAACTACAAGGATCAAACACTTTCAGAGTTAGAAATATGGCACAAGAGGTTAGGTCACATAGGTGAAAGAACCCTAAAGCAAATGTGCAGGGATCAATGTGTGCTTGGGATACCTAATGTATCCAAGCAACACATGATTTATAAGTGTGGAGCATGTCAGTTTGGTAAGTCTCACAGGTTGCCCTATTCAAGGAAAGGTTTCATGCATGAAGACTACCTAGACTTGGTACACACAGATGTTTGGGGACCTAGCAAGGACCCTTCCATTTCAGGTTCAAGGTACTATGTGTCCTTTATTGATGACTATAGCAGGTGGACAATTTTATACTTTATGAAGCATAAAGATGAAGTGTTTAATTGTTTCAAGAGGTATCTTGCACTTGTTGAAAACCAAACAGGAAGAAGCTTGAAGAGGCTAAGGTCAGATGGAGGAGGAGAGTACTTCTCCAATGAGTTTGAAGATTTCTTGCAGGAAAGAGCCATCAAGAGGGAGATAACCACAAGGTACTCACCTGAACAAAATGGGGTAGCTGAAAGAAGGAATAGACTCATTGTAGAAACAGCTAGGTCTATGCTTAATGAAAAGAAATTGCCAAATTATCTTTGGGCAGAAAGTGTATCTACTGCCACCTATCGCATCAACAGGTTGCCATCCAAATCACTTGATGGCATGACACCATATGAAGCTTGGCATGGTAAGAGACCCTCTCTGGATCATTGCAAAATCTTTGGTTGTGTAGCATATGTGCATATTCCCTCACAGGTAAGGGGAAAGCTAGACCCTAAAGCTGAAAAATGTATCTTCATTGGTTATGATTTGAACCAAAAGGGATACAGATTCTACAACCCAACAAACAAAGGCTTCAAGGTAAGCAGAGATGTCATCTTTGATGAGAATGACTCATGGTATGAGAATGAATGCAGGAAGGTTAGTCTACCCTATAATATGGAAGAAGACTTCCCAAGGCTCACCAAGGAGGAACCAATCCAGAAAGAAGACTCAAGCTCAGATGATGATGATACAATTAACCTTGAGGAATTCAAGGCATGGAAGTCCAAAGGAAAGATGAAGATAAAGAAGCTAGAGGATATACCAGAATCCTCAACTCAAGCAATGAGGAGATCTCAGAGAGAAAGTAAAAAGCCTATCAGATATGGGTATGATACTTCTCTTGTAACCAAGCATTCTGTATATCTTGCAAAGGATTTGTTGAATGAAGAACCAGGTACCTATGAAGAAGCAATCACCAAACCAGAATGGAAAGGAGCTATGGATGAAGAAATGGAAGCTCTCAAGGAAAGTGATACTTGGGACTTGGTACCCAAGAAAGAATCTATGAAGGTGATAGGATCCAGATGGATCTACAAGCTAAAGAGGAGTTCTGATGGAACAATAAACAGGTACAAAGCTAGGTTGGTTGCCAAGGGTTTTGCACAAACCCAAGGCATTGATTATGAGGAGACATTTTCTCCTGTGGCTAAGATGCCAACTATCAGAATATTGGTGAGTGTAGCTGCATCCAAGAATTGGAACATGTACCAATTAGATGTCAAGAATGCTTTCTTGAATGGATGGATATCTGAAGAAGTCTACATGTCACAACCACCTGGCTATGAAGATCCCAAGAAGGTAAACTATGTTTGTAAATTGAAGAAGGCTCTATATGGATTGAAGCAGGCACCTAGAGCATGGAATTACAGGTTGACAACCTATCTCCAAGACCAAGGATTTGTGATGAGTAAAGCAGACACTTCTCTATTCATAAAGAGAAGAAGTACAAAGGTAATCTACTTGTGTGTTTATGTTGATGACATCATCATTACAGGCGCTGATGTCAATGGGATTAGACACATCAAGGGACAGATGATGAAAGAGTTCAAGATTAATGATCTTGGATTATTGAAGTACTTCTTAGGTCTTGAGTTAGTCTACACCAACTCAGGTATATATATCACTCAAAAGAAGTATGTACAGGATATGGTCAAGAAGTTTGGCTTGCAGGATGCTAAAGTCTCAAGTACTCCAATGGAGGTCAACCTAAAGCTAAGTGCTCATGAAGGGGATGAAATACAAGACATTACAGGATATCAAAGCATGGTAGGTAGTTTGAACTATGCTACCTTGACAAGAATTGACATAGCATATGGAGTTAGTGTGCTAAGCCAATTCATGCACAAACCAAGGGTACCTCACCTAGAGGCAGCAAAGAAAATCTTGAAGTACCTCAAAGGAACTCAAAGTCATGGTTTGTACTTTCCTTATACATCAGATATTGACATTAAAGTTTATTCAGATGCAGATTGGGCAGGATGCAAGGATGATAGGAGGAGCACATCAGGCTACATTTGTTTTGCAGGAGATAAACCTATTTCTTGGTCAGCCAAGAAGCAACCTACAGTGGCATTGTCATCTACTGAAGCAGAGTATAGAGGGCTTGCCAATGCCACTCAAGAAGCTATCTGGTTGAAGCTCTTGTATACAGAGTTAGGTCTATACACTAGACCTCCAATTATCTTTGGAGATAATACTAGCTCTCTTCACCTTGTAGCTAATGCAATATATCATGCTAGAACCAAACACATAGAGGTTCATTACCACTATGTGAGGGAGAAGTTACTAAGCAAAGAGATTCAATTGACATATGTGTCTACTAATATACAATGTGCAGATTTACTCACTAAAGCATTGGATGGAAACAAGTTATGCAGATTCAAATCCATGATTGGATTGCAGGATGTGATTGAAGACTAATGATGAAGACTTAAGCCAAAGTGTTTGGCTTGAGGGGGAGCTGTTGGTGCATTTCAAGCCTTCACACTTGGCTTGGAACTTTGTAAGATTAGCTTGGACAAATTTCATCAAGGCCTTACTTGAAGGAAAGGGCATAGGAACTCATACCTATGATTTATTATCCTTTTACTCCTTGTAAAAGTCTAAGTGACTTGGCATTATGTATACACACCTAATTGATTAGAGTCGTGTAATTTGGATGGTGTAATTGGAGAGAATATCTCCCTACTTTTTAGAGGAGTGATTATAGGAGATTTGAATTTGAATTCAAATTCAAATCTCAACTCATTCTCTATAAAAGATGCAATCAAAAAGTCGCGAGTTAGCTGGTCTAATTGAGCTCACTCCCCGAGGCATTCTACCATTGTAACTCAGTGTGTGTTAGTGCTTCTTCATAGCCTACACCACAACACCTCATTTAGCTATGCTTGTCATGCTAATGAGATTGTACAACTACATCAATCAATAGAAGTATACACAGCCACTATCTCTGTTGTCTCTCAGTCATCTACTCCAAGTCTGTCAACTTCGACAGGGCATATCTCAGGATCTACTGAACCAAAGCAAGTGATTCAAAGCACATTGGAACCAGCTCCAAGCATACTACATGCCTACAAAGTTTCAAGGTCAAAGGGTCAGCCATCTGAGAGAAATCGCGCTCGAAGTGGACTCTGGTATTCTGCTACACTGTTCCTAAAAAGTCGGGGGTACATATAATTTTGCTAAATTGATTTCTCAGTGAGTAGTTTATCATTTCTTCTCATTCCCCTTGTTAAGCTAATTTAATATGTCCAGAAGGAATTAGATCAATTGTAAGTGTGCTGGTCACACTGAGTGAAAGACTGAGTAGGTGTCACTACAAAAATAGCAAGTTTTCTTGGATTCTTGAAGTCTCAAGTAGTCTGTTTTGATTTGATCATTACCCATATCATTTGCAAAGTACATATATGCTTTCTTGGTATCATTTGGAAGCTAAACAAGTGTACTAAGCATATCTAAAGCAAAGGAGGGCTGAAGCAAAGCAGGTCTAGCAGCTTCAACTCAATCTCTTGAGTGCATCCTACCATTTCTCCCGACACAAAAATCAAGGCAGGATCTAGTTCAATGTTTTCATCTAATTTGTCAATCAAATTTTGATGACTTGATAACTGCTCTTGCTAATCAAATGAAAGTTCAATCTCTAATTTTTGAAGAGCCTTACTCATGGACGAGGATTTGTGGCTCAAGGGAAGGAGTGGTGATAATGAAAAAGATCTTGCATTCACAACAAATGCCAAAGGAGGTAAGGTAGACCAAAAGATGGAGACATAAACAAGAACGAGAAAAAGAAGTTAATGGGAGAATGCTTCCACTACAAGTAGGAAGGCCACAAAATTCAAGATTGTCTCATCAAGAAGCTAGAAGAGAAGAATGTTGGTTCTCCAAAAGTTGGGAAGGGCAAGGAGT
Source organism: Ceratopteris richardii (assembly GCA_020310875.1). Lineage (NCBI taxonomy): Eukaryota > Viridiplantae > Streptophyta > Polypodiopsida > Polypodiales > Pteridaceae > Ceratopteris > Ceratopteris richardii. The sequence goes on along the minus strand of CM035418.1, from coordinate 81,842,776 downwards.
GTGCCAGTACTATAGAAATAAAGCTTAATCTATTTTTTATGATAGAGGTGGTATACTCCTGGGTTGATGCTTCAGGGATAGATTAATCATGGTGATTGGACAATGGTGCCTCTTGTCACTTGAGAATTAAAAAAAAAAACTTTACAGTTCCTTATGGCCTCTAAAGGAACCCATCACAATAAATATAGGTAATAATACAAGATGTCTTGTAGAGGGCAAAGGATGTTCAGACTTCATAAGTAAGAACAACCTGTATGATTTGTGTGCTCCTACAACCACTACAAGTGTGGGCACAAGAAAACTATGGCGTGAGAGGTTTTGCCATATTGGATACCCTATATAAAGGAGGTGCATTGCAAGGGTATGGTTTCACACCTACCATTGATTGTAGACATGAAGGAACCATGTGAAGCTTGTATGGTGGGCAATCAATAGAGGAAGACATTTCCACAACAAAGCAAGAACAAAGCAAGCTACCTCCTAGAGTTGGTGCATGTGCCTTGTGCAGAAAAGTGCCTACATAGGCCTTGGGTGGATCTTCCTACTTCATATTACTCGTCAATGACTATGGGTAAAAGCATATTAATTCTTAGAGAAAAATGAAGTCCTGGACATTGTTAATTAGCTGGAAAAAGCCGATCCTTCTTAGCTAAGCCTATGTATATAACTTCTTGAAAGACAAAATTAAAAGCATTAGTGGTAGGGGCGAGCATACGCAAGTTGTATAGTGGAGTGTGGAGCATTCATGATGAGCACCATCGTTATTGAGATTTTTTCTATGTGCTACATCTTGAGTGGGGAACATTGAGAGAGATTGTTTTTCAAGGAGAAGCATTCGTGACATATGCTATCACTATCGACAATTTTTCAGTGCCCTACGTCCTGAGTGGGGAATATTGAGAGAGATTGTTTTTCAAGAAGAAGGTTTGCAAGATGAGAAGAAACATCGGATTTTAGCAGAGAGGAAGAAAAGGGAGGAGAGAACCTTTGTAGATGAGGTAAAGCTTTTGGAATTTCATTTATTTATGGCAAGCAAACCAGTTTAAGATGTCTCTCTGAATTCCTAGGTGATGTTGTGGTTTTAGTGGTTGATTTGCAAAAAACTATACATTCTATGAGAAAAATGAAATACAATCTATGCATTGGTGGTCTGTACAGATAAGTATTTTTGTGCATATCACATATTTTTATTTGGAGGTCATTCCCAAAAAGGTAATCCACTTCTTCATATCTGATGACAAGAAGCATGACACCCTTTTTGTGCAACATTGTTTCCAATTACATTGGCAATGGTTGAGAGAGCTAAACCTTGCCTTAATCCAACATTGGGTACGGTCAGATGGTGCAACTTCCCAATTTAAAGCTAAATGTCCATTTTACTTCATAGGAAGATATGTAGGGCTATCATGCATGACTATGATATGGAACATCTTTGAGTCAGGGCATGGGAAGGGAGAACATGATGGTGTAGGTGCAGTTGTGAAAAGGGTGCTAACCCATGAACAACTTAAACCTGATGGTGCAATGTAATGAACTAGTGTTTTTAATTCATATTATTCATAACATCTTAGTAACCTTAGATACCTGATATCAAGTAAAGATGACAGATTGTATGGGCTATTATTGGATCTATGGTACTATTTAAAAAAATGCGATTGTCATTGAAATGGTTGTTTTAAATTGATCGAAAAGATGAATCTAATCACCTTTGTGATATGTCTTCAACATCTTGATAGAGTTGAGATTAAAAAAATGTATGTCAAGAGTTCTATTTGTGTTTGTTGCTTAATTAATGAAGCAATGCATTCGTGCAATTACTCATTGAATAATCTTTTGTAAAGATTGGGCATTAATATCATAGAATCATTATTGTAAAGATTGATGACATTGATTTTATGGTGATGTGTGGGCTCTTGGCCCTTGCACATTTTGTACAATTCCCCCATTAATCTACCTTTTTATTGATCTCTCAAAAAAAAGGAAGTTAGATACGAGTAACATCTCATGTTGTGGATGATTGTTGCAGGTTTAAAAAGTGGCTTCACAATGTCCATTTAGTTTCATATTGTTTATTCGTTGTATCTAACATCTGAGGTTTTGGATGATTATTGCAGCTTTAAAAGTGGTATAACAAGTCTACATACATAAGGGATGGAGCACATATTGATATCAGATGAGCATACTCAACGCAAAAGCAATATAATAAAGTAGATTGGTGAGTGATAGATGCTATTGTATTTATGGTTTCTTCTTCATTTGCAGTGTGTTGATGCAGGGCAATCTCAAACAAGCAAATTGATGGAAGTTAATACAATACCAATAGTGGATAGTGATCAGCAAGCATTAAGATGTTATTGGAAGGAAAAGAAAAGGAAATATAGAGACACAATAAGGGCAAGGTTGGGTACTAATGTGGAGGGTAATGCTAATCGTAGTTCAAGCAACTTGGATGGCATTGTGGATAAGATCATCAAGTATTTTAACAATCAAACTATAGGCTTATGTTGTGAAGAAAGAATCGAGGCACTAAATAGGATGTTGTAGGGTCCATGTATTGGGCAACTTTTTGATGCAGTTCTCAAAAGAAAAGATCATGTAACATGTGCACTTTTTCAGCAATCTTAGAAATACACCACAAAGTATGAGAAAGAATTCTAATGACCTTGTCTTGAAGAGATCAACATTGATGATGATTCTAAATAGTGATGCATATTCATCTACAAATCAGATAAATATTTCAAGACTTTCTAGGTTATTGGGAGTAAGTACGAAATTCGTCTATGATACGATTGGATGATTAGATGCAATTGAGTCTGATCATAGCTTTTTCAAGAAAACTGGTGGATCAACATGTACCACATGTACTGTACCACACAAGAGGTCAAGGATCTGATTATCATGTTTTGGACAACAAAGAGTAGGGTGTCGCCAAATAAGAAGGATATAAGTAGGATCCAACTTGGCAAAAATCAACATTCAGAGCACCCTATTCACCTTCTAGATGTATCTCACGTACTCCTATTTTCAGTCGTCAGTTCACGGTTTTAGCTAATTAAACATAGTAAAAATTTAACTAATAATATCTAACTAAACATAAACCAAATAATATAGAATCTAACTATTAACAAGATAGTTAATAATAAGTACTATGGAAAAAGCTAATATTTAATAGTAGAAGCTATGCTTATCTAGTTAACAAGTAACAAGATAACAAGTAATAGTCAAAACTATGCACACCTAACTAGCTAGTAAAAAGTGAATTAGTAATAGTTGATTCAAAACAAGCTATTTAATAATAGCTATTTAATAACAAATACATAAGATCAAGCTAATTAGTAATAGCTACTTAGTAGATAACTACAAACAAACTATCTAGTAATAGCTAATTACAAAACAACTAACCAAGAACAAGCTACTTCATAATAGCTAACTAGTAACAAGCTAATTATTAACGACTAACCAAGAACCACTTAGTTAGTAATAGCTAACTAATAACAAGATAATTAGTAATAGCTAATTACAAACAACTAACCAAGAACCAACTACTTAATAATAACTTATAACAAACAACTAACAAAAAAACTAGCTCTTTAGTAGCTAACTAGTAACAAGCTAATTAGTAATAGCTAATTACTAACAACTATTCAAGAACGAACTACTTAGTAATAGCTAGCTAATTAGTAACAAGCTAATTAGTAATAGCTAATTAGTAATAGCTAGTTCATAATAGATGATTCATAATAGCTAATTAATAATAGCTAATTAGTAATATCTAATTAGTAATAGCTAATTAGTAACAAGATAATTTATAATAACTAATTACTAACCAAGAACTAGCTAATTAGTAATAGTTAATTAGTAACAAGCAATTAGTAATAGAAAATTAATAATAGCTAATTCATAATGGCTAATTCATAATAGCTAATTAGTAATAGGTAATTTCTAACAAGATAATTAATAATAACTAATTACTAATTACAACTAATTAATATCAAGCTAATTAGTAATAGCTACTTAATACTAGCAAATTCATAGTAGCTAATTAGTAATAGCTTATTTATAATAGCTAATTTGTAATAGCTAGGTATTAGTAGCTAATTAGTAATAGCTGATTAGTAATAGCTAATTCATAATAGTGAATTACTAATAGCTAATTTGTAATAGCTAGTTCATAAAGCCTAATTAGTAATAGCTAGTTAGTAATAGCTAATTAGTAATAGCGAGTTAGTAATAGCTAATTTGTAATAGTTAATTTGTAATAGTTAATTTGTAACAACTAATTAGTAATAGCTAATAAGAAATAGTTAATTCCTAATAGCTAATTCATAATATCTAGTTGGCAATAATTAATTGGTAATAGCTAATTAGTAATATCAAATTTGTAATAGCTAATTAATAATAGCTACTTAGTAATAGCTACTTAGTAATAGCTACTTAGTAATAGCTAATTAGTAAAAAGCTACTTAGTAATAGATAATTAGTAACAAGTTAATACGTAATAGCTATTTACTCAGAAGCTAACTAAGAACTAGATACTTAGTAATAGCTAATTGGTAATGAGAGAATCATTAATAGCTAATTGGTAACAAGCTAATTATTAATAGCTAATTTCTAACAACTAACTAACAATCAACTACTTAGTAATAGCTAATTGGTAACAAGCTAATTACTAACAAGTAACCCAAACTCAAAAATTTAGTAATAGCTAACTAGTAACAAGCTAATTAGTAATAGATAATTAGGGAAGACATCAAGGTGCGAGTGATATGAAGATTGTGAATGTGAGATGAAGTGAGAGTGAAGGTGAGAAGCATAGAGACGCACACACACATACACACACACAACGAAGAGACAAGCAAGACACAATGGAAGGTGAGAAATCAACTCTATTACTCAAGAACACTCTTACAAGCTCAAAATAGCTCTAAGCTCTTCTCTACTCAAACAAGCTAACCTCAAAAATGAGCTCTCTAGCTGCTTTTATAGTTTCTAGACTAGTTTTGACCGGTTTTCACATCTAGTGACCGGCATAGTTAAAAAATAGGTCCTAGATGCTATTTGAAAGAGTAAACGGTGTCTAAAAATAACCAAACTTGGTATGCTCATTCTACCTAAGCTCCTCAAGCTCGAGGACTCCTTGGCTTGCACAAAATGGAGCTATAAATTACAAAAAGGGTTTTTTCTATGTTACATATGGTACAAAAGTGATAAGAATCACTGTTGGAGGTTTGAAAAGTATTTATAAAACATAATTCTTTGAAAAAATTGATTCGACTGACTTCCTGCACAATCTTTACATGTTTCCGCATCTTCTATGCATCTGGCTGCTGCCAACACCATTGATTCGACTGACTTCTTGCTCTGTCTTTACATGCTTCCGCATCTTGTATGCCTCTGGCTGTTGCCAACACCCCCCTCCCTCTCGCTTCTGTCGTCCCCGACAGAACCTTGTTGTGAGCTCTATCGAATGTAATTCTATAGGAGGTCTTGAGCGAGGGTGTGCTTTGATATGTGAATGCCTCGGGCCAGATCTGCCTCGGGTTTCTCCCAATCAATGGGCTACGGTTCATCTGATGGCGGGAGTCAATAATGCGTGGAATATACCATCTGTTCATAGGAAAATAATTGCAAGAGGTGTGTAGGCCTGCTCATGAACACTTCCGAATGGTATTCCCAGAAATCGGTTGTGAACATTTCTTCGAAGGTCTGCTTGTAGCACGCCGGTAAGTATTTAATTCTGCAATGCCAGGCGTAACACACCCATAGCGATGGTGTTGTACTCATATCATATGCAAGATCTAGGTTACCATGCTCGAAGCCCGGGGTGTTTACATGTGGTGCCTTGACACGTCTGAAGACTTTAAAAACCATCTGCATCAATATCTTGACAGTCATGTGCGCTGCTATATCGTCCATATGTTTCAAGTGAGGGAGCTAGTGGCGAATCGTTGCCATCATGTATCCTACTGTCGGTGGTCCTATGGGTGGAGTGAAGTATGGGTAATTCAACCAATCCTAGCATTGCTTGTTATTCTGTACTTTAATCGCAAATGCCTTCCAAGAGCGGCGACGTGGCACTGGTCCCCAACATGGGTTGTACTTTAAATGTAGTGGTGCCTTAACCCAAGTCCTCATCATCTCTGGATATTCTTGTAGTAGATCCTTGCGCCAATCTGGTTGAAAGATTTCTCCGCACTGCCCATCTGTTGGCAAATCGGCACGCTCAAACTGAGTAGCATGAGAGGGTTTCTTGCATGTTTCTTTCTGTATGGCTAACTAATATTCTGCCATTAACATAAAATAAGGTTTATACTATAGCTCATGCCCTGATATGTATCTACGAGGGGCCAAATGAGCAAAGTAGGGGGACTGTAAAATGCGTTCTTCAATCATTGCCATGGTGTGTAACTACGCCTCTACCCCTGCTGAGTGGGTTGTTCCAAGTTCTTCGATCATCTTCATCCATGCGGGAGTTGGAAGTTTGAAAGTTGTCTGGCCTTCGGCTGGGATGGGTTCGGGTTCATACGCTTCTTCAAAAGTTTCCTCCACCAGAATAGTGACTGTTTCTTCCTCTACTGGTAGGTCCGGTTGGGAGTCTGGCCTTAGGGGTGCTTCATATACTGCTATCTGTGATTGAAGTGTTGACACCTGGTCCCGTAATGCATTAAGTTCCTCTAGGATGTCAGGAGATGGGTCCGCAGGAGCTGGTAGTCCTTTTGGTATTGGTGCTCTTAGTTGGAGTAGTTTATGATCTTCATTCAGCTTCTGATATTCCTCATTCATGCTGTCGTACTCATCTAACAATCTGACATGATCATCTAACAACATTTTCATTGATTCTGAGGGCACGGCCTTGAAGCGACTAGGGCTTAATGGTTGGTCTGGTTGATCTAGGGCAGCTTCTAAACTCTCTCTATTCTGTTCTTGTAAGTGTTGATTTTCTTCTTTTGCTGCTGCCAAGTGTCGTCTGAGTAAGCCCATGTTCCTAGTGAGTGTCGCATTGTGAATAGTCTGTGCCCTTAACAAATTATCAATATCGGTGACGGACTCTTTCGTCTTTTCTTCACTTTCTAGTTCAAGTTTATGATATGCCTCTCGTAGCTCTTGGTAGCGGGTGTTCAGTGAGGCATTCTCGATCGACAATGAATTAAGCTGTGACTGTAAGTCGTTGGTTGTCCTCTGCAGCATCTGATAATTATTTCCAAGAGATGTGAACTCATCTCTTACTTGAGTCATGCAGGTGAACATCTGTCGAAATGCAGTATCTACAATGGGTGATAATATTAATGGTGTGCTAAGTGAAGATGCAGTGTGGCTTCTCTATATGTCCGTCAGCCATTTGTAGCTTCATCCTGGTGGGTCTAAGTGCTGGCTTACCCCAATGTTTCCATAAAGCGGTGGTAGCAATGGCTACTCCGGCTCCTGAATCTAAGATGGCTTTCGTGGTGTAGCCCTGATGGGTTATCGAAAGATAAGTGTTACCTTCCTCTCCTTCACTTACATCTCCGATCTTTTCTACTGGTATTTCCGGTACCTTCTTGTGTGTTCTTGTCTGTGAGGGAGTAGTAGCAACCTCAGGGAATTGATTTGCTACATGTTTCCAGAGTTTTGGTTTAACCCTCAGCAATTCCTCTAGAGTGAGATTACATTGAACTTTGATGTTCTTTATCACTTCCGTGTTCCTAGGTATTACTGATTCTTCATTCCTCACTATTATCGTGGGTGCTCTCATGCTAATAGACTTTGTTTCCCAAGGTCCTGTGAATTGAGGTAATTCTTGCAAAGAGTTAGACTCAAAACCTGTGTGTTCACTCAGTTGTTCTTCCTCTACATCATCGTAAATAGAGGGAATGTCTTGGGGAAATTGCTCCTGCAAATCGTTATTTCTTGAATAGGGGGATGAGTTCCTTGTTATTTTCTCCACTTCTCTTCTTGGATTTCTCTCAGAAATTCATGTGAATACCTATGTATGGAAGACAGGTTGTCTTTACTTTCTGTGTTTGGTACTTGAGACAGGGATGGTGCATTCTTTTCCGGTGTCTCCGAAGCAATAGGATTCCTATGTTGATTATTTTTCTCCTTGCTTTCTATCAAATATTCTAGCCTCTCCATCAGTCCTTGAAAGTGTAATTCAGGTTTTGCCATGTTATTCCAATTTAGATATCTAGAGGCTTCAAACATAGCTTGTGCTAATTCTACCATCTTCATGCAAAGTTTAGATTTCTCAATTTCTAGATATGCTCGAGGGTAGTTTTTACTCATTTCAGCTATCTGGGGTCCTTCTTTTAATCTAGCCTGATATGCTCGAAACATCATGTCTAGGTTTTCCGGTATGGGCTTTGCTAGAACTGATCCTGATTTTGGAGATGGGTTTTCTGGATTCAATTCCTGTGAAGTCAATTCCAGGATTTTGGCTCTAGATTCCTTCAAACTTCCTTCCAACTTAGTTATTTTTGTACTCCATTTTCTCTTAATTCTTTCTCTAGAGTCTTTCCAAGATTTCGTCTTTTTAGTACTGCTAGATTCTCCAACTTCACTAGTTCCGGCTACTTTCTCAGCATTAAGCTGTAGGTTTTGTAAGAGCGCCTGGGCTCTGGTTATAGCTTGGATAGGCACGTATGTAGGGTTGGATCCATCTATGTTATGTACAATACCTATCACGTTGATGGGTGTCACATTCGAAGCATTAGCAGGGTTCTTTGGACAATCTTTGATTGTGCTCTTTGCCACAGTCAGCACAAAAGCCTTGTACATTATAATATTGTGATTGTCCTGTTATCGGAGGATGTGGACAATCTTTTTATGAAATGATCTCCTTGGCACCTAAAGCATGGTCCTCTAGGGCCCTGTGGTCTTTGCTGTCTCAACTGGGGCCGTGGATTTGGGTTTGTGTACATCACATTAGCGTAGTTAGGCTCCCAACTAGGTTCCAATGGTGGACTATCATATTGATACGTTTCCACATGTTCTGGTGACTCTGAGTAGTATGGCGGGTGGACTATCTACATGCGTAGAGTCAAAATTGTTTGAGTTCGGATCATTGTCAGTAATTAGGGGTGAAACGGGAACTAAAGCCCTATTGAGATTCTCTTCTCCAGCAGCATATTTGATTGAGATGACATTAGCTGGTGGGGGTGGCTGCTGAGCTAAAACAGGTTGAGGTCTCTGTTGAGCCTGGTATGGATAGTTTTCAAGAGGCCTATAGTAATGAGGTTGAGCATTCTATTGACCTTGATACCTACCTGGTTGTGGGTATGCTTGCGGGTAGTTCTGTCTCACTGCCTGTTTGTTGTATGGACATTCTTGAGCCGTATGATTTGTGTATCTTCTCTCAATTGTACAGTATTGGCCACTAGGGTTGGCTTGTGGTTGTGTTGCATTGGGACACACATTTGCCAAATGATTTCCACCACAGGTGTAACAACGTACGTTAGTTGTTAACTTAGGCATTTGTTTACTAGAAACTCCTAGTTTCTGGGCCACTTTTTCTGCTAGGTCTTCTATTGAGCTAGACAACTTTGTGGATGCTAGAGATGAGTAGTTTGAGTCTTTATAGACCTCTGAGTCTTTATAGACCTTTGAGAGTTCCAACTCGTCTCCAAGGTTGTCCTCAATGTCTATGCAAATTCTTACACACTACTCTAGCGTTGTGGGTTCCTTCAAGTACACATAGGAGCGTAGTTTAGAGCTCAAGAGGCCATGTAAAAACAATGACACTTGCTTGGCCTGTGAGGGTAGCTCTTGCATGGGACATCTTTCAACATATTGTCTAAACCTACGTCCCGCCAATCTAACTGTTTCTTGAGGGGTCTGTTTAAAGCTATGAATCAATGAAGACGTGTCATGTCTGATTCCAATTTTAGAGAACTCCGTGATGAACGACTCTAAAAAGTGATGGATGTCTCTAAATTGCCTTTGTTGCAATGGTTGGAACCAAGTTAATGCGGTATTCTTTAACGTCAGTCCAAAAGCACTATATTGCGTAAACATGTCTTCCACTTGTTCTGATCGTAGCACTTGCTTAAATTCCGCAACATGATCATAGGGATCTCTTGTCCCATCAAAATAGTTTTTCATGGATTTTACTAATTGAGTGGGTCTCAGTATTCTTGCGTGTTCACGTGGTCTAGGTAGAGGAAAATCATCTCTACCACCTGGCATTCTTTGTCTTTCCACTCTATCGGTGTCTACGGTGGTTCTATCTCTCCCTATGGGATGATTGAAGCTGACTTTTGGTCTCTATCTATTCTTGTCTCTTTGATTAGCATGGGCTGAGGATGTTCCTGCCCCTTGTTGGCTCGTGTTTATGTTTGTTCGAGATGGAGGGAATACCAACTCACCTCTCCATGTGTAGGTATTTCTTGCGTGGTCAGGTACCACAAATACTCTTTCTGAAGTTTCATCCAGGTATACCACCTTTCCAGGTGTATCTGGGTCCTTAAATTCATAGATTATGATGGAGCCTACCTCGCTAGGTTGTTCCGTTCTATACCTCCAAAATGCTTCATCAGTTTCTTTATTCACAAAAAACTCTATGCTTCTGTTGTCTTGAGGGATCCACTGTGGAACTAGTACTCGTGTCAGTACAGATTTCCCTCTAGGTGTCCTAGGTTCTTCTCCTACTGGTTCTTTTCCTTGGGATTTAGCTTCTGTCTCTAATTGAATTACGCCAAACTCATTTGTATTGTTTGGGTGAGTACTTATGATGTACATTGTTCCTTCCTTGTCTATGTATGCATTTCTCTCGAATTTCACCACTGGACGTTCCAATCCAATGGGTTGATCCGGGTTGTGCATTTGCACCACTTGTCTTTGCAAACCATCCTCATAGATGCGAGCACCTAAGCAGTTGGTTCAGAGAAATTCTAATTGAGTTCTATAGGGTCCTTCGGGTCTTTCTAAATATGCTATGTTTGACCCTCCTTCTGGTCTCTCTGTGCTAAAAGCCATTTCTGATTCACTCGTATCTAAGCTCTCGTGGGGGTAATTACTATTTAACTATTGTGCCCATGATCGTGCAGTTGTTCCTACACTTGCTTTTGAAGATCTAAGGCTTCGTTGGTCTGAATTACCTATATGTTTGCCCGATCTAAGGTTCATGAATTTACTTCCTTGCACACTTAGTACACACTTAGATCGTCAATGGTTCCTTTTTTCTTACTTTCTTGATTCTTTTTAAATGTCCTTAAGTTCTTTTCTTATCTTTCTGTATGCGTCAGGAATCGACTTTCCGTGGTACTTTTGAGTTCTCGTTCCGTCAGACTTATGTTCTTTCCTTTAGGTTTTCGTATCGCACACTTTTACTTTATTCTTGTACTTGAAACATTAAATCTCTTGCACTTAAGGCGTTCCTACCGTCGTTAATCCACAATGCTAATCGTTTAGCCTAAGCGAATAATTGACTGAGGGGGTTGAGTAATCTTCCAACCTCGAGTCAGCTTTGTTGGTTGCCCTGTTGCCCAAGAAGCCACGCTTCCCAAGCTTTGCGTTCTTCCCTGCCTTGCCTTGATTGCCCTTGATTGCCTTTGCTAGACCTGTAAAAAGCCAATGTTTAGACCAATTAACAACGGATGATCAAGCACTTGAGTATATACACTTGTAAATGTCCTTTCCCTTTTGCCCAAAATTTCAATGTCCCCTGGTTTTCCTAGTCCCAACTATGTCAACCTCAAATTAGCTTATCTAAAACTCAACGTATTCTAACGAGCTATAAAGCTCAAAAAACGGACTTTAGATGAAAAAGATATGAGTGTTCAGGCACTAGGGGGTGAAAACTGACCAACAGGTTTTTCTCCAAATATGAGCTCAGGGGTCTCCTATGAGTCTAATCACCAAAAAATTTGCCAAAAATAGCCCCAAAATTGGCCAAAAATTGAAACCCTAAAAATTGCCTTTGGGGTGAGCAATCGCAATGGTCTGGGACCGTCGCGATAGTCCAGGTGAACCGTCGCGATGGTGTGGCACAATCGCGATGGTCCGATGGAGTGAACTGTTGCGATGGTCTAAAATGTGAGTTGTCACGATGGCGTGATCTGCGAACCGTCACAATGGCGTATCAGTCGAATGATCACGATGGTCTAAAGTGAACGATCGCGATGGTGTCAATGAACCGTCGCAATGGTCCAATTGGCGAGCAATCGCGATGGCGTGAAAATGAACAATCGCGATGGCATGATCTGCAAACCGTCGCGATGGCGTATCAGTCGAGTGATCACGATGGTCTAAAGTGAACGATCGCGATGGTGTCAATGAACCGTCGCGATGGTCCAATCGGCGAGCAATCACGATGGTGTAGGTCAACGGTCAACAGGACAATCGCGATGGCGTAAGCCCGTCGCGATGGTCACAAAGCACGATGGCGTGAGCCAATCGCGATGGTTTAGGTGTCGAGGCATCGCGATGGTCTAAGGGTATCGTCGCAATGGTCTAGCTTGCCACATGGCAGCGTCGACGCGATGGCGTGATCCAATCGCGATGGCGTGGGGTCAACGGGATCGTCGCTATGGTCTAGGTGAACCGTCGCGATGGCTCAAGTGAGCCGTCGCGATGGTGCGAGACCGTCGTGATGGTCCGGCTGAGCCGTCGCGATGGCGTGAGCCAATCGCGATGGTGTGACACAATCTTGATGGTCTGAGCCAATCGCGATGGTCCACCAAACTATGAATTTTTGAAATGCAAGTTTAGATTCCTATGTGTGCAAGGATCGCCTACACGCTGGTGAACTCCCTTACCTCAAATTCAGAACTTGGCAGACCATCGCGATGGTCTGACACAGTCCGCATTTTCTGACAGAAAGTGATTTTCTTACCTTTTTGCAGCTTTCTTGATGCTCTGGAGCACTGTACCTACAAGAAAACTCAAAAATACAATAGCACATGCAAGCACAAAAGCTCTCTCTCACTCTCTCACATGCGCAAATGAGGGGAAATGAGGAGAATGGGTGTATATGGTGAATATTCTGATTTTTTTGGAGTTGGAGATGATGATGCGGTGATGAAGATGGAGTGTGGGGGAGGTGAAAAACACTAAAAACTAAGTAAAAACAACAGCAAAAACTGAAATTTTTACCTTCCAACGCCACTTCTTGCTATACTCTTACCATCACACATTTGTCCTAGACTCGATCCCCGGCAATGGCGCCAAATTTGGTGTTGCTCTAGCACAATGGTGAGAATTACCACATTAAGAAACTCCACCTCCTTAATGTCAATCCACGGAAGAGATAGGAGTGTTATGAAGATCGTGAATGTGAGATGATGTGAGAGTGAAGGTGAGAAGCATAGAGATGCACACACACATACACACACACAACGAAGAGACAAGCAAGACACAATGGAAGGTGAGAAATCAACTCTATTACTCAAGAACACTCTTACAAGCTCAAAATAGCTCTAAGCTCTTCTCTACTCAAACAAGCTAACCTCAAAAATGAGCTCTCTAGCTCCTTTTATAGTTTCTAGACTAGTTTTGACCGGTTTCACATCTAGTGACCGGTATAGTTAAAAAATAGGTCCTAGATGCTATTTGAAAGAGTAAACGGTGTCTAAAAATAACCAAACTTGGAATGCTCATTCTACCTAAGCTCCTCAAGCTCGAGGACTCCTCGGCTTGCACAAAATGGAGCTATAAATTACAAAAATGGTTTTTTCTATGTTACATATGGTAGAAAAGTGATAAGAATCACTGTTGGAGGTTTGAAAAGTATTTATAAAACCTAATTCTTTGAAAAAATTGATTCGACTGACTTCCTGCTCTATCTTTACATGCTTCCGCGTCTTCTATGCCTCTGGCTGCTACCAACACCATTGATTCGACTGACTTCCTGCTTTGTCTTTACATGCTTCCGCGTCTTCTATGCCTCTGGCTGCTGCCAACAAATGCATTCTTTGCATCTAATTGCGATAACTTCCATCCTTTACAAGCAACAATATCAATTAGAGTTCTAATTGTAGACATCTTAGCAACTTGACTAAAGGTTTCATCATAATCTACCCCATAAGTTTGGGCATAACCTTTAACCACAAGTCTAGCTTTGTATCTAGACACCTCACCATTGGCAAACCTCTTTGTCTTATACACCCACTTACATCCAATTACCTTCTGATTCTTTGGTTTTGGCACCAATTCCCATGTCTCATTCTCAAGTAGAGCATCATACTCTTCTTGCATTGCCTTCTCCCAATTTTGTTTACCTTTAGCTTCTTCATATGTGGTTGGAACTTCTTCTGTCTTCAAAATATAAGAATAATCTTTTGTTGTTAAGAAAGATGTATCATAGCTATACTTGATAGGTTCTTTTATTTCTCTCAAAGATCTTCTGACCTTTGCACTTCTTGAAGTCTCAACCATATTTGACATGACAATTTGCAATTGCATATCCCTTCCCTTTGCAATGGAAGCATTGTCCTTGAATCTTCTTCTTACTACTCCTCCTTGTTGCATTCTTACCTTTGGTTGAGGAACCACCTTTACCGGATGCATTGGTGGAGAATGTAGCATATCCTTGGATACTTCTTACTTGGGCTTTAAGATGCAAATCCTCTTCCATTGGTATTGAGTAAAAGTCCTCAAATATCAAAGCTTGAGGTCTCACCTGAGTGTTGAGAGTAGTTACCCTTCCATCATACTTTGGAGGAGAATTTTGGAGACACCTTCGAGCTAGCCCCTTGCTAGCCTTCTCTATCCCTTCAAAAGCCTTTCCATCACATGGCTTCTTGATCTCAGTAGATGATGCCTTAACCTTCTCTCCTTCTGCAAACTTCTCTACTTCCAATTGGCTTTCTAAATTTGAATGCATGTTTGGCTTCTTACCTCAAAGTGAATCCTAAGTACACTCCATGCCTCACTTTCCCTGGATGTATGCTGAACAAGAGGTAGAATCGAGTCCATACAATTGTTCACTATATAATATAGTGCATTTGCATTCCTTATCTTAGAAACTTGTAGAAGCTTTGCATCTGAGAAGATCACCATACTCGGATCCAATGGGTCAAACGTAGGTTGTGGCTCTTGCTCACTTCCCATCACCATCTCCAAAAGATCATAACAATCAAGGATAAGTGTGACCTTGAACTTCCAAAGAAAATAATTCATACCATCTAACTTGCCTTCACTGAAGGTTGGTGGATGAACCCATAGTGTTTGCATTTCCAAATCCATTGCACCAAATGCACTTCCACTTCTACTCCTAGATGCTAACACCTCCATAGTGTTGAAGCCTTTGTGTCCCATGAACTTGAAGCCTTGAAGCCTTGAAGCCTTTGCCTCCCAAGAACTCTAGCGTTGAATCCTTTAGCTCTTCAAAACCATGAACTTGAAGCCTTGAAGCCTTTGCCTCTTGAGAACTCTAGTGTTGAAGCCTTTGCCTTCCACAACATATAGCATTGAAGCCTTTGCCTCCCAGAAACTCCAACATTGAAGCCTTTACCTACCAAAAAGATTGGGGTTGAAGCATTTACCTCTCACAAGCTTGAATTTTGAAGCATTCCTTCCACAAATGCTAGAGTTGATTCCTTGGCCTCCATGATCTCTGCAAGCTTCTATACCTTACTAAGCTCTGATACCATGTAAGAAAAAAGAAAAATGAATGAATACTCACTGAGTGGTGGGCTAATGGTGTAACTCTAATGCCATGTAGAGGTTACCACAACACACATATAAGATAAAGGTTAGATAGAAAGAGAGATATCACTACTCATGGGAATAACACAAGATATTTGGTTATAATGGAAATTGGACTCAAGATGAATAGAAGATGAAATCAACTCAATTCAACTAAAGCTCATAACTCTAATACAATGGAAGTCAAACACTAAAAAATATGTAGATGGTTCTATCCACCCATGCACTCCCTATACGGAGCTTAGATGGTGACCTAGATAGAAGCTAGGTGAAGGGCTATAGGCCAACAGAATGGGTACTAAGATGGATACCCTAATGGTTCCAAACACCACAAACGATGATCCTACATGGAGATGGGACCATCTTTATAAGGTCCTCCAAGCCTAAGTCGGCCTACCCATGTTCTAGGGTTTCAGTTGCTTGATCCATGCTCAAAATAATCTCCACCATTCTTTTACGGGGTA
>CM035418.1:81466691-81821691 GCA_020310875.1 Ceratopteris richardii | reverse complement strand
CCAAGCATGAAGCAAAAATCATTAATGGACACACGAGTGTCATAGCAACCAACCTAGTTAGAGTCAATAAAAGCATGTAAATTTGGCGGTAGTGATCCCTCTTTGGGATAAAACAAAGTGTGCAAGTTGAAAAAGGCATTATATGCATGCTTGGTATGAAAATATACACGTCCACTTGATTGCAAATGGTTTTGAGAATAGTTCTACTAATAGCACCTTATATGTTAAGCATGGAAATGATGTGCTTTTGATGTTTTTTTTCTATAACATGTTGCTCCTTGGTCCTAATGCAAAGCATATTGCTGATTTGCAAGGCTCATTTGAGGTGTCAGATTTGGGTAATTTGCATCATTATTTGGGAATCCATTTTATGCAATTTGATGGTGGAATAGCTGTGTGTTAAAGAAAATATATTGACACATTATTGCAGTGTTTTTTGGCCTTGAAGTTTGACAACTTATTGCCACTCCTATGGAAATAGGTTTATGATTGACTCTTCATGATGTTGGAGATGCATTTGATGTTGTTCTCTATCAAAAGGCTATTAGGACCAGTGAGCAACATGTCATCATCATACAAAACAATGATCAAAAGCACATCATTTGCACAGTTCACATATAAGATGCTCTTAGTTGGACTCTTCTCAAAACCATGTGCAATCAGGTATCGTATATTTTCATACCAAGCATGTGGTGCTCTCTTCAAATCATATAATGCTTTTTTCAAGCTACACACTTTTTTTTCATGCCCTTTCTGCACATAACCATAAGTTTGAAATACATACACTTCTTCATGTAATATACCACTAAGAAATGTAGTTTAATGTCCAAATGATGTACATTGCAACCATGATGAGCTGCAAGTGTACATATGCTATGAAAAATGGTCATTTGACATGTGGGTGCAAAGTTCTCATCAAAATCAATGCCTCTCTCTTGAGCATAACCTTTTGTAACAAGCCTAGTCTTATACATATCAATTGTTCCATCAAACTTACAATTTAGTTTGTATACCCATTTAGTGCCAATGGCCTTTTTCATGGAGGAAATTCACATAAAGACCAAGTACCAATTTTCATAATAGCATCATATTCTAATTGCATAGCAGCCATCAAATTTTTGAATTTTGTACTTCATCAAAAGAAATAGGTTCATTCTCATCACAAAGACTAGAGGTAGTCACTGCATAGCAATCTGATGCAAAAGAAAGCACCATGAGAGCCTAAACGAGTACCATATGATAGAGTTGCATCTAATTTTCTCTCTCGCAATATCTATAGTTGCCATTTGGGCATAGTTCTTGCCTCCTCTATACCAACCCTCTCATCAGCAAGTGCATCATGTAAATCTGCATCACAAATGTAATGATCTACATCATCATGTGAAATATGTAAAGGTTGAGAAAATGCCTCATCTGAACCAGCACTTGCTTGCTCAGTTGCAAAAAAAGTCAGCAAAGTATCATACACATCCTTGGAGCTAACTGATGTCTCCTTAGTCATGAAAGTAATGGCTGAATTGCATCTTCCATAAAAACAACATCACGGCTAAACAAGATGCATTTAGTATGTGGATAATTCAAAGATAGGCTTTGCTTTCATAACTATATCTAACAAAAATACATTTCAATGCTTTTTCATCCAATTTACTGCATTGTTGTTCAAGCACTAATGCATATGCCAAACAAACAAAGACACGTAGATGAGAAACAGATGGCTTGTGACCATGCCAAGCCTTATATGGAGTAATATATTGGAGTGCTTTGGTGCGACACTGTTAAGTACATATGATGCATACATAATAGCCTCAATCCAAAAGTTATGTGGTAAAGACTGACTTTTGACCATACATCTTTCCATCTCCATGAGAGAACTTTTCTTTCTTTTCAGCAACTCCATTTTTTTGAGGTGTATATGGCACTATACATTGATGTTTTATCCCATGTTCAACTAGAAATGAATTAGAATCAGAAAACACATATCCTCCCCCCCCCCGATTAGAATGAAGGTTTCCCAATTTACATACTGACATATTTTCAATCGAAACTAAAAATGATTTGAAGCACATAAACACTTTAGACTTTGCTTTCAATGGATACATCCATGCATGCCTGGAGAAATCATCAATAAAATTCATGAAGTAAAGGTAGTTCCCAAAAGAAGATACCTTCATAGAACATCTTTTGGGAAGGAGGAACACTGCATTATGCCCAAAAAATAGCCGTCACAAACATGTTTACAAGGTGCCTCAAGTTTGGGCAAAGAGGTAACCATTTTAGATTTCTACAAGCTTAGTAGACTAGCAAAATTTAGATGACTAGAGCAAGCATGCAAAAGCTCTGTATCTGAGATAGCATGAGAATCTTATACTGCACATGTTGACTCATTAATAGATTTTACATAGTCTATGAGCTTATATAGTGTAGGACATAAAATGCTAGAAGCAATAATAACATCACCATTTGAGAGACCATGAACTATACATCCATCATCAATAAATTTTATAACCAAGATGATCTTGGCTAATGGTGAAACTAAAAAAAAAAAATCTTGATCCTTGGCACAAACAAAGCATCTAACAATGTGAAAGAACTACCATGAGCAATAGTCATAATGGTCTTACCAACTCCCATGTTAGGATAAGAGGAGTTGTTGGCGCATGTGACAATAATCCATGTAGGAGTAGGTCCAGATAAATTGAAGAAACTGTGTTGTGAGGTAATATGTTTGGTTGCCCTCTTGTCAAAGTACCAAACATATGAGTCTATTGTAGACATACAGTGTTCATGAGAAGATGGGTCATAGCTACAAACAATAGTAAATTCACATTCTTCATTATGCACAAGATTAGCAAACTCATTTTAGGTGTAGATTCATGTACAACAAGCATTCTAACTTGCTTTTTCTTTGCCTCTTTTAAAAGCAATTTGGACAACTCTTTATGATATGATCACTTTCTTTACAGTATTTATAGGACAGTTTTTGGCTTATCTTTTTTCTTCTCATCTTTGTCTTCCTTCTTCGATTGTGAAGCATTAGTAGATTTTTGCTTACTAGTAGATGAGCTGCATTTACCTTTGCCCATCTGACTAGCTAAGAAAGCCTGATCTTCAACACACATAATGGACCTGTTATGCTTGGATTGATCTTCTTGCAACAACACAAAGACTAACTCCTCAAATGTTAAGGCATTTGGATTACTTTAATTCATCATCAACAAAAGAGTAGAAGCAAATATCTGATATGAATCTAGAAGACCATCAAGAATGGTTTGCACAAATGAACTATCTGGCAAGACCATATATAGAAATTGCTACCCTTTCAAATCTTCGATCTTTGTCAAAAAACTATCCATAGGAGTTTTGGGAGTCCATTAAATACAAATTGAGCATGATAATGTGGTAATATTGTTCCTTGAATATAAGAGCGGAGAGTGCTCAGATGTAGAGAAGGAACTTGGAGTCTCTCGAACAAACATGAATATTTTTGGGGGGTCCACTTTGAGTTTGTTGTTCCTCTTAGTATAATAGAATTAGAGTGGAAATACATAATGCAATTGTAAACTGCATCCTCTCTCTCGCTCTCTCTCTCTCTCTCTCCATGTTTTGCTTGTCGTAGTCCTCTTTATCAATGGAACTTAAAATAGAGAAATCTTGGAACTGGGCATCCAAGCGTGCATGGCATGTGGACAAAACCTCCACCTCAAGTGTCAAAAAACCCAACCAAATAACCTAAACATGTGTGGACAAAACCATTAACTTTTGAAATCCAAATAAGAAATGATGACCAGCATAATGTGGTCTTTGGGAGGAAGTCATGAGTTCAAGCTTTAGTTGGACATATCTATGAGTTTCTTGAAGATGAGTGCCTCTACTTACGGTCGGGTGTGTGTAATTGTGGTTCCAATTCATTGTACTCTCTCTCTCTCTATATATATAGTAGTGTATTAGTCACTGGCGATGCTATACGTTGAATTGGATAACGTCGATGAGATGACTCCGACGTAGACCGAGCCGGGGAGGAGCTCTGAAGCTCTGCCAAGAACCTGCGTATTCCGAGGCCCATGACATGCATACATGATACACGCCTTCAGAAATACAGGCCTTGCGCCATTGAATGGTGTCGGTAGCTTTTCCATGGCGCAAAACATACACACACACACGCCTTCAGACTTACAGTGATGAACTGTCGAATCCATTCCGACAGCTTGTCCTCGCACCCACCCTTCATCACCCCCGACAAGTTGCTTGTGTGTCTGTACATCGGAGAGAGAGACACACACAGAAAAACAAAAGGAAACAGTGCTACATACGAGACTTTATACAGACGCTGCTCTCTCCTTTCTGTGTCTCTCTCGCTGCTCGCGCTTCACGGAGTTGTCATAGAAAGACGCAAATCGCGGACACTACTATTGTATCAGGCTTTGCTGCAGCTGGTTACTGTCGACGGTCAGTCTCTTAGATATGACGGTGCTGGGCCGTAGATTCCGTTGTTACTGTTCTTCCCGACTCCCGAGCATCCGTCTGCCAGCAGGCCGCTTCTATGTGTGTATGCGTGCGAGAGAGGAGCAAAATTGAAAGCTTCGCGACAGACTTCGGAGTGAGATACAGCCATATCTCTCTCTCTCTCTCTCTCTCTCTCTCTCTCTCTCTCTCGATTCGGCAACGGTCTTACGGCGATTGCAGAGAACGATGCTGGTCGCGACTCAAGGTTTACGGTTCCACCCCGACTCGAAAATACGTTTATACTCGAATCTCATAGCCATGATTCACATCTCTCTCTCTCTCTATCTCTCTCTCTCTCTCTCTCGCGATTCGGCAATGATTGTACCGTGATTGCATAGAACAATGTTTGGTGGCGACTCAAAGTTGACGGTTCCACCCCGATTCGACAATGATTGTACCGCGATTGCATAGAACGATGTTTGGTCGCAACTCAAGGTTGACGGTTCCACCCCGACTCAAAAATAGCTTTAAACTCGAATCTCTTAGCCATGGTTCACAGCTCTCTCTCTCTCTCTCTCTCTCTCTCTCTCTCTCTCTCTCGCGCGCGCGATTCGGCAATGGTCGTATGGCGCTTGCATAGAAGGATGTTGGTCGCGACTCAAGGTTGACATGAGTTCCACCCTGACTCGAAAATAGGTTTCAACTCGAATCTCTTAGCCATGGTTCACATGCATGGTCATTTTTCCTTTACTTTATTCTTGTTGATTGTTGCTTTCTTAGCAAAGGTATCTGATATTGATGACCTGAGAATTGAGTTTTCACTACCTAGGTTTTCCTCTTGCTTGTGGAGTAGCCATCTTGGAATCCATTTCCCTTGGAGTCTTGAGAGTCATCAACTTTGCTAACTCCATGGTATCCTTACTCATTGATTTCCTCCTCTAACTTATTCCATACTTTCGCACTTATCTTAAGTCATGAAGCCCCTTTTGAAGTCCTCAAGACATGTCTTTTTTCTTTGAATTATGGTAAATATGTAATTTTCTTGTCAATACTTGAGAGTTCCATTGGAAAGGTGCATTCCACTTCCGAAATACTTGAGAGTTCCATTGGAAAGGTGCATTCCACTTCCGAATTCAGATCTACTCCAAATGGTTTAGAGCCTTGGGATGGGTTCAATTATGAACCACCTCCCTTCGTTGTAGAATCTAGATCGTTTCTTTTTTGGGAATCTTTCATTGGGGGCAATCCCTAATCCTTTGTCATTGGGTTCCACGGCCAAAACATGCATTGGAAAGGTTTTTGTGAATAAGCTCTTGTTCGAGGTATAGATTGGGTCCAAGATCAATGTTGATAACATTCAGAAGCTCTTTGCTTATATCAAGTTATATACATATTTGTAGGTGTGAGTACTGCATGTAGAATGTGTGATCCGATCCCTCATATATGAGACCAGCTTGCATGACAAGTTTGGTAGTCAATAGATGACCCATAGGATCCTCAATCTTGTTGACAAATTCATAAAGGTAATAAGAAAGATGTGAGAGATCAATCCATAGAGGACATTGGGATTTTATTTTTATATGGAGAATTGGAAAAAATGTGGTGCCTTTGGGCCATGCAACCTATGCCTTCGTGCAAAAAATCGTGTAGTGCCTTTGAGCCAATTTAAACCCTGTCTATTGTAAGTCCTTCCCGGTCTAAGTCCTTCCCCTGTTCTTGTGGGATAAGGGGGGCCCCATGGGTACTAAGCCCTTCCTTGTACATTTATAATTTCAAAGTTAAAGTCGGGGGAGTAGGCCTCGACTGAACCTCCTTTTTGTTTTTAAAAATAGATGCATGATGGAAGTGAGATGACAGTACTCAACATAGAAGAAGGAGGTTCAAGGTTCAAGCCTCGGGCTCAACATGTATGACTTTGGCCAGTTAAATTAGTTGTAGTGTTGTAACGTTGTCTAATTTTTGCTTTGTGAAATAAGGGGGTTTCCACGAGTACTATGCCTATTCACTTGTACAGTTACACTTTTAAAGTTAAAACTGAGAGGAGTAGACTTTGGCTGAACTCTCTATCACAACAAGCACCTTTTTTCAAATTTCTAGTGGCAAGGAAAAAGAAGACTCGAAAAAAGAGAGTCTATCGCCAGCTGGAATGCTCTTTCGTCGATTGCACAGGCAATTATCTATTTCATGTGCAAAAGGAAGTTCTGCCATTTGGCTTTCCGTCGTGGAGGATCTTAAGGATGATATTCAAGAATCTCTCTATCTACTGTGCCATTGACAGCATGTCCATCACCAAGAAGACTTTTTTCTTTTGTCATAATTTTTTTTTCTTTGTTAGCATAAGGTTTTTTTTCGAGCTTTTTATTCTAAATTAAAAGAGAAGATAGGAGAAAAAAAGGGGAAAAAAGAGAGAAGGCACTTTAAAGAAGAAAAAGTTTTTCATGTTCTCATGAAGACCATTTCAAAGTCTTCTCTCCATCGAGTTGAGGGTCTTTGAGGGGCTTCATTGAGTCTTTTTTTATGTTCTTACTTCGCTTTTCATGGCCAAGATCTCCCACTTGTTGGTGGTGGGTAATGTGGGTTTGTCATTGGGGGACAAAATCTCCAACAGTTCAATAGAGCTTTTTGGTATTAAGCCCTCAATGGTCTCTCTTCAAAGACAGGATATTTTGGTGAAGCATAAAGAGCTTAAGAGAATTTCTCTCATCAATGAGCTATTTGATCCTAAGCCGCTCTTGAGTCCTTCTGACAATGGTTTCGTAAAGAGTGTTTATTTGACAGCTTGATTGTCAGTAAGTATCAGTTCTTTTCTGGTAATCATGTGCTCTTGTTCTTGGAAAATAACGATATGGATTTTCAAGCTTTGCAGACTAGCACCTGGGAAGTATGGAGAACTGCTTTGTGTCTTTTTAAATGGTTTCCTAAATTTGTTCCAAATAGGTCCAAGCCTTTGTGCTATCCGCTCTAGATTCAGCTTCCAAACGTGTCCTTTTTCCTGTGTGGATTCATAAGAGAAATTGTATCCTCCATCGATCGTCCTCTAGCCTCGAGAGAAGACGCGGAGGGTGTTATCTATGAATGTGTGAAATACTCATTCAATGCAAGATGGAACTCATATATTTCTATAGAAGTAGATCTAGACAAAGATCTCCCCTCTAAAATGTCCATACATATTGGAGAAGAGAAAACCTTGGAGCAGGAGATTATATACAAGAACTTACCAAATGCTTTCTTTCACTGTGGATTGTAAGACCATAGAATAAAAGATTTTCCTTTGAAATAAAAATCCATTAAGAACAAGCCAAATTGAGAAAAAAAAAATGCAACAAAGAACAAATAAGCTTCAGTTGCCTAGAGCATGTCTCAGGATCATCCTCTAGATGTTGAGAAAGGGAAGGAAACACAAGTCATGGATACAATGTAAGTCCTTTCCATTTTAATTTATTTCATTATGTTTTCATATCTTTCATTTCTTCCTCCATAGCTTGTTTATTGTATGGTTGCTAGTAGAGTAGGAATATTTCTTTCTCATTTCAACATGGAATCAGAGCATATGTGTTGCAGAGCAAAGAAGCACAAGAGAAGAGCCCCAAAATTTTCAAATTAATGGGCATAATTTTTCTTCTTCAAAACGTTCAGAGAATTTCCTAAAGCCATGTAAATGCACTAGAGGAGTCCTCTAGTGGCATAATCCCATGTTTTTGTAAAATATCTCTTGTAAATTAGTAGGAAGTTCGGTTTTTAGTAATAAAGTGCCGGTCTCTTGTGAGAAAGGACCAAAACTTAGGGCACATGTATGTAAGTCACTTTGTGACTCTTTGTAGAGACTTTTTGCCATGTTGAAGAAGGAGCTCTCCAAAATTTCGAATTTGCCTCTTTCTTGCAGATTTCCATCTTCACTTTGATCTTGTATGTGTGTGTAATGCTTGGAATGTGTGTGTAAGACTGTTTTCTATCCCTCCCCACTATTTTTGAGCTACTGTAGTGTGTGTGTGAGCTTGTAGGAGTTGTGGCGTGAGTGTGGGTGCTTCCCGCCATTCACTATTTTGGTGATAACTTGAAGCAGAGTTGTTAGAATCGAGTGAAACAACTTCCAATGGATGCGTCCTGTCGAGAGCTTCGAAACGAGTAGCCTATTGACTATATTCAGACCTTAGAGCTGGGAGAAATCCTTGATTTACTGAAAATTGTTGTAAGAGGTATCACGGCAGACACTTTCAGTCTTTCAGTGAGTTTGAGAGGTGGATTAGTCTTTTCTCATGCATGTCAGCTGAACCACTTCATTTCCATCATGTGTGCACATGTCTTCATACACTTGGTTAGGTCGTTCGATCTGATTGACATATAAGTGTGTGTCAATTTCCCACTATACGCACTTGTGTTGCAAATGAGGTTTAGTCTCTTTGGCACAAGTCCTTGAGTCTTCTTGACTTAAGTACACATGTTTTTGGCGCCGTTTCTGGGGAACACTTAGCCAAGATGCCTTCGTGATGGTTATAGATCAAGTGTGATAGAATCGTACTTGTAGAAGTGAATTCGTCTCGTGGCAAGTAGTCAAGCACTTCAGCACTTGTTACTTCACATCCGGGAGGTGTGTGTAATGAGTTTTTAGGTTTAGGGTTAGTAGGAAGGGAGAGTAAGAGGAGTTAGGGTTAGGGTAGAAGGAGCGGAGAGAAGGAGAGGAGTGAAGTAGGAGTAGGTCAAGACCAAGAAAAATCTCAAAACATTTTCCAAGTTAGTGTAGTTCAGTTTCAGTCACCAAAAGTATAAAAACCAAAAAAAAAAAGTTCATTTCTCTACTGTTCTGAAAGGCAGTATCACGGACGAGCAGCGACTGGTATCGCGTGTGAGGTATCGTGCGTTTCAGGCCATCAAAGCTAGATTTTGGGCTCAAGGTGCAAGCAAGGCAGCACAAAGGTAAGATTCCACAAAGTTTCTCTGACAAAAACACACTAAAAGTGCACAAACGCGTGATTAAGTGCGCATTCGATATCACGGGGGGGAAAAACAGTTTGTTTTTGAGCTTCCTTGAAAGAGATAGTAGGTTAGGAGTGAGGAAGGTTGAGAGAGAAGCAAGGGGGTGTAAAAATTTTAGCATTTGGAGGTATTTTGGCTTGAATATCGCGATTGGTTGAGTTTTTGGTATCGCGATACCAAAAATTCCCTAGTATCGCGATACTCGTTGAAGTATCGTATCGCCGGTCACCAGCCTTGGTATCACGATACCACTCGTGGTATCGTATCACCGGGTTGTATCGTGATCTTTCCTTGCCAAAGTGGTATCGTGTCGCGGTCCACTCTTGGTATCGTATTGCCCTCTTCCCAGTTTAGTATCACGATACCATTCAAGTATCGTATCGTGCAAATTGGTGGTATCGTATCGCCACTTGCATTGGGATCGTATCATGCCCCACCCTAGTATCGTATCACTTCGATCCTAAGGTATCGTATCGTCAACCCCAGAAGTATCGTATGGTGCCAGTCCTAGTTTAGTATCGCGATACCAAACCAGTATCGTGTCGTGATCACGCAGCAATATCATATCCCCTGACTATTAGGTATCGTATCGTGAGTTGCTGTGGTATCGTATCGTGGGGACCGTTGGTATCGTATCGCCCCAGATCTTGGTATCGTATCGTAGGAAACTCTGGTATCGTATCGTTGAATTAGTTTAGTATTGTCTCGTCAGTTGCATCAAGTATCATATCGGCCAAACATCAAGTATCGTATCACGACCAACAGCAGTATCGTATGGTCTACACGACAAGTTTCATATCGCGTAGGTTTCAGGTATCGTATCGTGGCCAGTTTGGTATCGCCCAAAGCAGTATCACCTGGAACTAGTATCGCCTAGAAGTGGTATCCTCCAGAATCTTGTAACATTTTGTAGGACAAACTTGAGGCATTGGAAGAGCCACTCAAGGAGAGTTTTGAGAGACCTAGAGAGCTTCAGGAGGGTGAATGAACTTGAGGTCAGGGAGGGTGCTAAGTAGCCGAAGAAGTGTCATATCTTATGTGGGAAGTGCTGCCCAGGCTAGTCACCACTCTATCTATTCAGATACCTCCAGTGAATCAGAAGAAGAGATACCCATGGCTTCGGAAGACATACAGGGTCCTGCTCCAAGCAGACATTTCATGACCGATGTAGAAGGAGATTTCCGTACTTCCTTACAGTATGTATCTACTAATGCCCAGGAGATCCCCATCTACGTGGATGGTTTAAACAGATCAGTGGCTAGGATGGTAACCTCCATGGATGCCACGATTGTGCCTAGACCTGCTGTCAAGTATGAGGGAGGAGCATACATAGACAAAATGGGTCACATCTACTTAGTGACCGAATTTCCGGAGTTGATCAATGAAAGGGGAGATTTAGTGGAACCAAAAAACTCAGGAAGACCAAACCCTGAGGAGCTAGTGACAACTCCTAGAGGTAGATCCCAAGTAACACGAGTCTTGAAAGGAGACTTGATACCTCAAGACGACTACCTGTTGGAAGTATATATGATCCATGGATCGGACTTATTGCTTCAAACAGACTTACCGGCTCCAGGGAGAGAAGAAAGCCCTATGACATTTTATGAGTTGAAGGATCCAGAAGATGAAACCAGGATCACATATCTAGACAAAAATCAGAAAAGATACTGGTTGGTTAGTGCCTTGGACAGGGCTCGACTGAAATACATGGGTGTGCCTGTATTCCCTCAAAGACATCAGGCAACTACTTTGCAGAACCCTTTTGGAAATCAATAAGAGATAGAACACACCACGTCAGGACAGACCAGCCAACGAAGTGTGCCAAACTATACTCATGTACAATTTGCAACTCAAGGAGTGCAAACAAACAATCAGCCCCACCCAGGAGTAAGAAATCAGTACATACCACCAGTAAGACCACGGCCACCAGTAGGAGGACAGCCACGAATGCCCCTAGTTAGACCAGCAGTTCCTGTCTTCCCTATATTGCATAGACCGCCAGAACCAATGAGAAGTCTGAGACCTATCCAAGTGGCCAAGTGTGTAAGAAATCATTATGATGGATTGGGAGAACCCTATGATCACATTGCTGAATTTAAACAAGTTCTAAGGGCAGAACAAGTAGACGACTTCTTTGTGCAGTATGAGTCTTTTGGACTCACCCTCACAGGAACGGCTCTAACTTGGTTCCAGCCATTAGATCCCAATCAATTTGGAAACATGGAGCAATTCTTTCAAGAATTCATTGGGGAATTCACCAAGAGAGGGATTAAACACAATTCTGCGTCTTTAATTCACAGTTTTAAACAGAACCCTAATGAAACAGTGAAAACTGCTACCCGAAGATTCAATCAGTATGTGGATAGATGCCCAGTGGCTGAGAGACCCACTCAGCAAAAAATGATTTCATTATTTTTGGATGGACTTACGAATGGAACCCTAAGAACCTTAGTTTACGTGATGAGGTTACAAACCCTAAGTGAATGTCTCCAAGAATGTATTGATTTAGAAGATAACCTAGCTGAGGACCTCAAGGGCACACCCAGCCCCACTAAATCAGAAGATTCGAGAAGTACCATTACTTCCAACTCTAGTAATATGGAAGAATTAGCGGAGCTATTAGCAAAGAAACTAGGAGTCCAGGGGCAAAGAAGTTACCAACAACCAGCCCTAAGAGTGCCAATGTTACGAAGATGTAGTCTATGTGGAGGAGATCACCCCACACACATGTGTGTGCGAGGAGGGACCGGTGCACATCAAACATACCCATATAACAGACAGCACCAACAAGGAACCGCTTTGTATTGCCACAGAACAAAAACACACTAATCACACCACTGAAAATTGTCCATTCAGTAGGCAGGCACGACCTTTCCAACCACCACAGTACCGACCATATGGATATCCACCTAGAGAGCAAGGTAGAGAGATGCACAGATACAATCCCTATCCAACACCAGTAGGAGCACCAAGACCATATGAACAGGCACCGTATCCACCACCACAACCAGTGTTAGGACCCCAACTGTCACAAGCTCAACATGTAGTACCTGTGAAGTATGCCCAGCCAGAAGAAAATTTGGAAAGAGCCATAGTGCCAGCATCATCAACAATCAATATGGAATCAGCTAACCTTGGATATGAGCTGCCACCAGGAGAGTACTACCCATATGAAGCCAACATGATAGATTACAAACCAACCTATGATTCGGCTTATTATGGATATGAAAACTATGACCAGAACTATGGGACTGAGGTTGCAACTCTAATGTATACCACTCCTAAAGCACAACCACCCATAAGACCAACCATTAGACCATCTGTGCCAAGAGGACCGTGTTATAGATGCGGAGGAGACCATTTTATTAGAGAGTGCCCTCGACCTTACAATCCACCACCACCAAGGACTTGGGAAGGATATTGCAATGATTGCGGAAAGGAACATCTTTTCAGGGACTGTCCTAAGAATCCAACCAAAGTCCAAGATACTGCACCAATCTACGTAATTGAAGTGATAGAGGGATCTAGAAGTGATAAGGAGTATACAATGCCATTAAAAGCCATTACTAGAGCTCAGATAAGGCAAAAAAAGGGAAAACAACTAGAACAGGAACAAGAGAGCGACAAAACAGTAAGCCCTAAAGCTCAGGTAATTGAGGATTCTGAGGATCCGCGAGAGAGTACCCAGAACACTTAAAGAACTTAGAAGGAAGGACGACAAAGGTGAACATATGAAAATTCAAGATGAACTTGTGTCAATAATACCGGACTTAGAGGCATAATGGCCGAAAGAATTATGGAATAGACTACGAGAAGAACAATGGAAGAAAAATGGAGTATCAAAGCCTCCTTTTGAGGAAATAGATGTGGAATTTTATCAACCAAATCCCAACCTGGAGGAAGTATACGAGGAAGTAGAAAGACTCGATAGAAATAGAGAGGAAACCCTGAGTGTTTCAACTTTACCTAATTACACGGGAGAATACGAAAAGGAGTCTATAATAATACGAGCACCTACAGTACATGGAAAAGGAAAAGGAAACTCAGAAAAAAGTTCACACAATCTAACAGAGCTAAAGAAAACAAAAGTACAATGCAAATTGACTGTGGAAGAGTTACTTCAACTTAAGCCACAATTATGGAGACAATTAGCGAGTCAATTAGAATTAGAGCCAGAGAAGGAAGAAAAGGAAGGAAGGGGAAAAGAAAACGCTTCTAAAATACAAATCCCAGTTGATAAAGTGGGAGAGTTTAGTGAAGGAGACGAAGGTAATACATTTCTACCTGTCACTTACAATGGGTACATAACCAAGGCTATCCTAGACACGGGAGCCGGGGTAGGAATTGCTACCAAGGAGATTTGGGAGAAATGGGGAAAACCTGCCTTATGACCCACACGCATGAAGCTCCAATTAGCAGATGTTCATGTGGAGAAACCCCTAGGAATCCTGGAAAGAATCAAGTGAATGACTTGTAGAGTTGAATTTGAGCACACACTAGCCATTTGTAAGTTTGAAAAGGCTAACAATTACGAGATGATATTAGGACGACCCTTTATGAGACAAATGCGGGTAGTGCAAGACTGGGGAAGAGATTCATTGTACTTACAACATCAAGGAAATACAAACAAGATAAACTTGCACACCTTTTCTTACAGAGACGTCCCTCCACTACAATGGAATCCCATACACAAGGAGGAAGATGACCTATCCATTCATAGTGTTGGATCGAGCGATCAATCATGGATACACGAGGATGCTCGGTTATGGATGTGCAAAGAAGCCAAGAGAGAGGACAGTAAAGGACAAATGTGGCCTGTAGGACATCCTAACTACCGACCAGTAGAGGACCCAAGGTACATGCCTCAAATATTTCCGGATGAGGCCTTTGAACCGGATGGATGGATGGAAATCTTAGCCACCTTAGATGTGTGCGTGAATGAGGAAGTCTTGACAATGAATGAGTGCATAGATGAGGAAGGCTATGATGTAAATCTTTACATGGTTGTCCTTCAAGAAGTAGAAGAAGGAGAAGTCTTGGAAAAAGAATGGAAAGAGGAGTATGAGAGTATAGAAATGGAACCAGAATTCGATTCAGAGGAAAGCTACCTGGACACCATTCGAAACAGAGAGAAACAAGAACCGACCAAGATCCTGGCAATAGAAGCCGCTCCCAGAGTACAAGAACAAGAAGCAGAAATGAGTAAAATTGGACCAGACCCCGATCTGTTTGAAGTCCCTGAACATTTTAAAAGATACGAAGTAGAGGAGAGAAAAAATAGCTATTCAAATGCCTAAACGAGAAGCTCGAGATGGAGAAGCATACGACAACAAAGAACAAACCAAAAAAATTATAGTAACAGTGGAAGACAGAGAAGAACGATGCACATACCTAGGCAAAGATGTATCAGTAGAGGAGGAAGAGGAGCTCATACAACTGATCCAAGAATATCGAGACGTGTTCGCATGGACATATAAGGATCTCAAAGGCATGGAACCCTCGATATGTTCTCATAGGATCCCAATGACAACAGATGCGAAACCATCAAAACAACGCCCTTATACATACAATGAGATCTATGCTGCTAAAATTAAGGAAGAAATAGACAAACTATTAGCAGCAGGATCCATATACGAGATAGAACACACCGAGTGGGTATCGCCGTTAGTAGTTGTGCCTAAGAAAAACGAAAAATTTAAGGGTGTGCATTAACTTGAAAAAAGTCAATGCAGCCACCATACGTGATAGCTACCCATTACCCATCACTGACCATCTATTGGAAAGAGTAGCAGGAAAGGAAGTCTATAGCTTCTTATATGGATTCTCCGGATACAACCAAGTAGCTATTGCTACTGAGGATCAAAATAAGACCGCGTTCACGACCGAATGGGGAGTCTATGCTTTCAGGGTGATGCCTTTTGGACTCACTAATGCACCGGCTACTTTCCAACGATTGATGTGTCATGTTTTCAAGGAATTCCTGAAAAAAAGCATGGAAATGTATGTAGATGACCTATGTACATACTCGAATCAAAGACGAGATCATATTCCCGAGTTGAGAAAAATATTTAGTATATATCGCCAATATCGAGTTTGCTTGAACCCAGAAAAATGTGTCTTCATGGTAAGACAAGGAAAGATATTAGGACACATAGTCTCCAGAAATGGAATATCCACGGATGAGGAAAAGATTAAGGTCATCTTAGAACTGCCAAGACCTAAGAATGCGAAGGAAGTACAAGCATTTATGGGACATTGTGGATATTATCGTCGGTTTATCCACATGTATGCCATAATAGCCAAACCCCTGTATGGTCTCTTAACTCAATTCAATTGGACAGAAGCGTGCGAGAAAGCATTCAATGAGTTAAAAAAAAGACTTAGCATGGCCCCCATTCTGAAGATGCCAAATTGGAACAAGCCTTTTCATATTCATGTTGATGCTTTTAACTACACAATAGGATGTATCTTAGCCCAACCAGCTGATGAAGGAAAATTAGATCATCCAATTGCCTATGCAAGCAGACAATTAAATCAAGCTGAAAGGAATTATACCACTACTGAGCGAGAAGGATTAGGAATGGTCTATGCAGTGAAGAAATTTAGACACTATCTCTTAGCCAACAAGTTCAAGTTCTTCATAGACCATCAGGCTTTGCTGTACTTAGTCAATAAACCTTGTAACACTGGAAGATTATTAAGATGGTTCTTACTATTAATGGAATTCGACTTTGAAGTGATAGTGAAAAAGGGGAACACCCATGTAAGAGCGGATCATCTTTCAAGGTTAACACATGGAGAACCACCAAGCGGAGTACCCGATGATCTGCTAGATACTTATTTGTTCAATCTGGAAGTTTGTCCAAAGTGGGCAGAGAAATTAATTCCTATACTCACCCATGGCCCACAACATTCAATCAATAAGGATAGCAGAAAGGAAATTCTCCAAGCAAGAAACTTGCATATTATCGCGGGAAGTGTGTACTATAAGGAACCCAATGGAGTTTTGCTAAGACGTGTTGCAGAGGACGAACAAACGAAGCTAATTGAGCAAGCACGTGTGAACAAATGGAGAACACACCAAGCAACTCATGGAACCATCAGAGAATTAAAGCGATTAGGAGTATACTGGCCTGACATGCCCAAGGATGTCCATGACTACATGAGTAATTGTGCAGAATGCCAGGAGACAATCCCAGAGGATCATACGTCCATACCCTTCTCAACGATAGCACCCAATTGGAGCAAAACATTAGTGAAATTCCAAAAGACAAGAGAACATGAGGAAGGAGTTAGCTTGGCTAGGAAACGATCCCTAGAGGAGATGAGCCAAGATTATGTTCTCATAGGAAGAAACTTGTTTAGAAGAGGAAAAGACAACCAATTACGATTATGTATTCATGAAGGAGAGTATTTACTCATATTAGAGATGGTGCACGCAGGTGCAGCAGGAGGTCATTTTTCCGCGGAAAGAACTGTGAAAATGATCCTTTTCGCAGGCTTGTGGTGGCCAACTTTACATATGGATGCCCAAACATATGTACGAAGGTGTGAGACAGGCTAGAGAGCTAAATACCCAATTACGAGAGATGACATGCCATTGAGACCTATGGTGTGTGCGAGAGCATTCTCCAAATGGGGTATTGACTTCATAGGACCCATCAACCCACCAGCCAAAGGATCACATGATGAGTACATCATAGTAGCCACAAATTACTTGACCAAATGGGTAGAAGCAAAAGCTACAATAAAGAACGATGCTCAAACCACCGCTAAGTTCCTTTTTGAGCATATATTCACCCGTTTCGGATTACCAATTGAGATTGTGAGTGATCGAGGAACGCACTTCCTTAATGAAGTAATAGAGACGCTAATGAATGAGTTTCTAGTGCTTCACAAAAAATCAGCCCCATACCATCCCCAAGCCAATGGTCAAGCAAAACGTTCCAACAAGGTATAATGTACAGTATTGACAAAGATTGTCAATAATGGGAGGTCTGACTGGGACAAACAATTGCATCATGCAATTTGGGCCTTCCGAGTAGCATACAAGACTGCCATTGGAACTACCCCATTCAATTTAGTGTACGAGCAAAATGCAATTTTGCCAATTGATTTTTTAATCCCAACATTGAGAGTAGCCCAACAGTATGAATGGAATGGACATGAGTTATCCCAACAACTAGACCAAATCGAGAAGTTACATGAAACTAGGTTACAAGCAATAGCAGGAATCTACGCAGCCAAGAGAAGACAAAAGGCATATTACGACGCTCACATAAAGGACAAAGGACTTAAAGAAGGAGACCTAGTCCTAGTTTACACCTTAAAGCAACATGCCAAGAAGTTACAAAAGTGCGGATATGGACCTTTGATAATCAATAGGATCTCTACGAGTGGAGCAGTTAATCTGGCCACTCTAGATGGAGACATTCTTCCTAACTACATAAGTGGATGTAGAGTTAAATGGTTCATGGAGCCATTGATGGATCAAATGCTAGCAAGACTAGTAGGCGCCCAAAATAGGAAGAAAGAAGAAGAACGGATTAGAGAGGAGGCTCGACAAGAAGCCCTAGAACGCATCAAGAAAAGGAAAGAATGGATTAGGCAAAGAGATGAACGCTATCTCCAAGGAAATCATCGTAGTGTCCTTCTCCATTACAATACTTTAGTGGAGTGAATCCGATAGCCTTCTTTTCATTCCAACACCTATCTTGAATATATCCATCACCTCCACATCTCTAGCACTAAATTGGAGTAGCTCCTCTTCGTTCTTGTGATGCCCCCCTAGTATAACCACCTGCTTGACCTTGAGCACCATGCCCATATGTGCTCTTGTTTCACAACACGGTATATGTGGTTCACTTTAAGTAGGTAGTCCTGTGTAAGGATGCTCCCTTGTATTCGCGTATCTCATGGTTACTTCTTCATAAGCTATTTTTTCATAGCATTCATCCTCAATATGATTCATTTTGTTGCAAAAGGTGTAGAATCTTCTAGATGGAGGTCTATCAATGATCAATCTTAAGACCCTGAGGCACTCTGTGAAGTATTTCGATGGCGATGCACCACAGTGCGCTCTCCTTCTCGAGAGCTCCACGACGATATGCTCAGAATAGAAAACTGAGCTCCTAAAGGCCGCACGCAGTACTCCGCATAGAGGCTGAAGAATACGCAGAAAACACAGTACACAGGGAGCACGAAGACAGACTTCTTAGGTCTTACAAATGCAGTCGAACTTACAGTCTGTGACTGACGAGGCCACTATATGTTTTATTAAAGAACATATACAAAGAAGTGTCCGGTGGCCATTTGGCCTTTCACATGGACACTAACGGTAACAATCTCCCACTAAAGGTCAAGATGGCCAGAGTAACTATGGGAGAAAAATAAAGAATGATAAAGAATACCTAATTATAAGTATACAAACTATACCTCCCACCTAATGGGCATGTCACACAGTATACAAGTGACTGCGTAAGATCAAGAATCAAGTAACCCCCATCAAGTGACAACAGTGTTGAAAGCTATCCTGTGGTAGAGCTTTAGTCAAAGCATCTGCAGCATTATCTCGAGTGTGAACCTTCTCAAGAATAATGCTCTGAGTGTCTAAGCAATCTCTAATGAAGTGATACCTCACCTGAATGTGCTTGTTCTTTGCATGATAGACCAGATTCTTAGCCAAAGCAATGGCACTCTGTATCACTAAGCAAGTGAGGTACATGCTGAGGTAAACCCATATCAGAAGCAAGACGAGAAACTCACAATGCTTCCTTACATGCCTCACTTGCTGCAACATACTCTTCTTCTGTGGTGGAAACAACTGTACATTCTTGAAGACGAGATCTCCAAGAGATAGCACCTCCAGCAAAATGAAAAATGTACCCTGATGTAGACTTACGATTGTCTACACAACCTGCATAGTCAGAATCTGTGTAACCAATAATGGATGCTTTCCCTCTACCTAAGCATAGACACTTGTCCTTAGTGCCACTCATGTTGGTGTAAATTGCAAGCCTACACATTTGGCTCAAAGGATGCATTGAAGTTTATACATACATGAAGAAGCATAGGAACATACGCTAGTGGTTAATTACCACTTTACCTCATTGTAAAAGTCAAATTGACTTGGAATCTCTTGTAATCACCCCAAAAGGATTCATGGAAAAATTAGTTGTTTGATTGAAAGAATATCTCAAAGCATTTAGGAGCTTGATCATAGGGAGCCAAAAGTTTGAATTTGAATTCAAACTTTTACCCATCTCTTATAAAAATGGACATGAAAAGTCGCGGGTAAGTGCGAGCACTCCCGAGCCTAGCATTACTGATTTTTGAGTGTGTGTGTGAGGTCTATACTCTAGCCCACACCTCTCTACACCATTTCTCAATGATATTCATGCCAATGGAGTTGTATACAAGTGTTGATTAATACATACATTCACATTGTCTATCTCTGAGTTCTCTGTTAGTCTACTCAAAAGTCTGTCAACTTGTCAAGGGCATATTTCGGTCAATTCTTCACCAAATTCAGTGATTCAAAGCTTGTTGGATTTAGCTTGAAGTAATATACATGGTATCAAAGTTTGAAGACATTCTATTCAACCATTTTGGAGAAATCTGCGTCGAGGTGATCTCTAGTCATTTTGTGCTACAGTCCTAAAAAGTTGGGGGTATAGCTTAACTTGCTAAATTGATTTCTCTTAGCATAGTTTATTATTTTACATCATTCCACTTGGAATAGGTAGCTTACTAAGCTAATTAGATACCCCTAAAAGTAAGTTTTCCAATTCTTAGTGTGCTGGTCATACTGATCAAAATACCCAGCAGGTATCAAGACATAAATAGAAGGTTTTCTTGAGTTTGTGACTTCCAAAGTTATCTATTTTGATTCAATCATTACACACATCACTTCCAAAGTACACAGGACATTTTATGGTGTCATTGAGAAGCTAAGGAGGTCTAGTTATCAACTCTGAAGCAAAAGAGGGCTGGTACAAAGCAGGTTTAGCAGTACCTACTCAGTCTCTTGGAGCATCCATCCATCTTTCCCAATAGTGGTATCAGAGCAAACTAAGGTAAAATGGGAGATGGTTTTCCTTCATTCATTGATGAATTAGACAGGAACAACTATCAAGCATGGTCTCTAAGGATGAAGACCTACCTACAAGGAAGGAGTCTCTATGGATACATCTCAGGAGATGAGGAATTGCCCTCATTCAAAACAAGAGGATTATCAACCAAGGAAGAACATGAAAAGCCAACACATGGTGTGCTAAGGATGCATTGGCAAGGTCTTATTTACTCAACTCTATATCTGATTTTCCTTTGCCACATATTAGAAATTGTAAGACATCCCAAGAGACTTGGGAAACCTTGTCATCATATTTTTCCTCCAACACAAGGGCTAGGAAAAATCAGTTGTGGATTGAATTCACAACCTTAAGGAAGCAACCTAAGCAAGCTGTTTCAGAATTTCTGACCAAGATTAAAGATGTAGCATATCAGTTAGCAAGCATAGGAGATGAGATTGAAGAAGAACAGATTGTAAGGCAAGTGATCAATGGGATCAAGGCTGATGAAAAATGGGAAAGCTTCACCACAGCTATGGATCTTTACATGAGATCTTACAACTCTCATGGGACAATTGTTTACTCATGAAGCAAAGCTCAACAAAAATGGAGATACATCCAAAGGTAATAACTCTTCTGCCCTATACACTAATAAGAGAAAAAGCAAGAAGGTGGAAGATGAAGGCTCTACTTCTCAAGCCAACTATGCACGAGAGGTAGATCTTCAAGAGGAAGGGGCAGAGGAGGTAAGCAAGGTAGAGGGAGATCTTATAACTCCTCACCATGCAACATTTGTGGTTTATCAGATCATACTAAAGATGAGTGTTTCAGGAATTACAAGAATCAGAGAGGAAGAGGATATCAAAGAGGTGGCTACTCACAATCAAGAGGTCGATTCAACCATCAGCAAGGCTACAACAACAATTACAACAATAATTACAATGGCAACTACCAAGGAGGATTCAAATCCAGGAAGGATTACAACAACTACACAGAGGAGCAGGATGAATCTCTTCTAATCATGAACATGACTTCTAAATCAGGTACAAATGATGACCACCTATTCTACATTGACTCAGGATGTTCAAATCATGTGGCTGGCAATGTAGCATTACTCTCTGATCTTGAGGAACCAAAAGGTAAGCATCAAGTCCAAACAGGTGATGACACAAAGCATTATGTAGTTAAAGTTGGAAATGTTAAGACTTGTGATGGAAATCATAATTTGTTGAGCAGGGTACTCTACGTACCAACCATTACCAAAAATTTGATGAGTGTTGGTCAGATTGTGGAGAAAGGTTTACAGGTCAGATTCAACCAATATGGAGCATATGTGGAGGATCCAAGACATGGGTTCAAGAGGATTGCTAAACGAGAAAAATCTGGTTGACTTTTCACTTTTGAGTTAGAAGACACAAAGAATATTGCTCTATATAGTTATAAGGATAAAAAACTTTCAGAGCTTGAGATTTGGCACAAAAGGTTAGGGCACATAGGAGAAAGAACATTGAAACAAATGTGCAGGGACCAATGTGTGCTTGGGATACCTAATGTATCCAAGCAACATATGATTTACAAGTGTGGTGCTTATCAATTTGGGAAGTCTCACAGATTACCTTTCTCAAGGAAAGGATACATGCATGAAGACTACCTAGAGCTTGTCCACACAGATGTATGGGGACCAAGCAAAGACCCCTCAGTCTCAGGATCAAGGTACTATATGTCTTTTATTGATGATTATAGCTGATGGTCTGTATTGTACTTTATGAAGCACAAGGATGAGGTATTTAATTGCTTTAAAAAATATCTTGCACTAGTTGAAAATCAGACAGGAAGGAATTTGAAGAGGTTAAGGTCAGATCGAGGAGGTGAGTACTTCTCCAATGAATTTGAAAACTTCTTGCAGGACAGAGGCATCAAAAGAGAGATAACCACAAGGTATTCTCCTGAACAGAATGGGGTAGCTGAGAGAAGAAATAGATTAATTGTTGAGAGAGCTAGATCTATGCTTAATGAGAAAAGGTTACCTAAATATCTATGGGCAGAGAGTGTTTCCACTGCCACTTACCTCATAAACGGGTTACCATCTAAGTCTCTTGATGGCATGACACCATATGAAGCATGGCATGGTAAGAGACCCTCACTTGATAATTGCAAAATATTTGGATGTGTAGCATATGTACACATTCCTTCTCAGATAAGAGGTAAGCTAGACCCAAAGGCTGAAAAATGTATCTTTATTTGGGTAATGATTTAAATCAGAAAGGTTACAGGTTTTATAATCCTGTCAATAAGGGATTCATGGTAAGCAGAGATGTTGTCTTTGATGAAAATGATTCTTGGTATGAGAATGAATGCAGGAAGGGCAAGTTACCCTATGATTTGGAAGAGGAATTTCCAATTCTTACAAAGGAGGAACCTACTCAGAATGAAGCCTCAAGTTCAGATGATGAAGATACTATCAACCTTGAAGAATTCAAAGCATGGAAGTCCAAAGGCAAAATGAAGATGAAGAAGCTTGAAGACATACCTGAATCTTCAACTCAACCATTTAGAAGATCACAAAGAGAAAGCAAGAAACCTATCAGATATGGGTATGATACATCTCTTGTTACTAAATATTCAGTTTATCTTGCCAAAGATTTGTCAAATGAAGAACCAGGATCATATGAAGAAGCAATAACCAAATCAGAATGGAAAGAAGCTATGGATGAGGAGATTGAAGCACTCAAGGAGAGTGACACATGGGAGTTAGTACCTAAGAAGGACTCCATGAAGGTAATAGGATCCACATGGATCTATAAGCTTAAAAGAAATTCTGATGGCACCATTAATAGGTACAAAGCCAGATTGGTAGCCAAGGGCTTTGCACAAACCCAAGGCATTGACTATGAGGAGACATTCTCACCTGTGGCCAAGATGCCAACAATTAGAGTGTTGGTAAGTGTGGCTGCATCAAAAAATTGGAGTATGTACCAATTGGATGTCAAGAATGCTTTCTTGAATGGATAGATTTGAGAGGAGGTATATATGTCACAACCTCCTGGCTATGAGGATCTTAAGAAGGTAACATATGTTTGCAAATTAAAAAAGGCTTTATATGGATTGAAGCAGGCACCTAGGGCATGGAATTAGAGGTTAACTACATATCTCCAAGACCAAGGATTTGTCATGAGCAAGGCAGATACTTCTCTGTTCATCAAGAGAAGTAATCCAGAGGTAATATACCTTTGTGTTTATGTTGATGACATCATCATTACAGGTAATGATGTCAATGGAATCAGATATATCAAAAGTCAAATGATGAAGGAGTTCAAGATCAATGATCTTGGTCTATTGAAATATTTTTTGGGACTTGAATTAGTCTACACTAATTCAGGGATATATATTACTTAGAAAAAGTATATACAGGACATGTTGAAGAAGTTTCAATTGCAGGATGCCAAAGTAGCAAGCACTCCAATGGAGGTAAACCTAAAGCTAAGTGCCCATGAAGGTGATGAAGTCAAAGACATTACAGGTTATCAAAGTATGGTGGGTAGCTTGAACTATGCTACCTTAACAAGGATAGATATTGCATATGGAGTTATTGTGCTAAGTCAATTTATGCACAAGCCAAGGATACCTCACTTAGAGGCTGCCAGAGAATCCTGAAGTATCTCAAGGGTACACAGAACCATGGTTTGTATTTCCCTTACACTTCAGATATTGATATCAAAATTTATTCAGATGCAGATTGGGCAGGATGCAAGGATGATAGGAGGAGCACTTCTGGATATATTTCTTTTGCAGGTGACAAACCAATTTCATGGTCTTCAAAGAAGCAACCTACTATTGCTTTGTCTTCCACAGAGGCAGAGTATAGAGGGCTGGCTAATGCCACACAAGAAGCAATATGGATTAAACTTTTGTATACAGAATTGGGTCTATATACTAGGTCTCCAATAATCTTTGGAGATAATACAAGTTCTCTTCACCTTGCAGCTAATCCTATTTATCATGCTAGGACCAAACATATAGAGGTCCATTACCATTATGTGAGAGAAAAATTGATAAGCAAGGACATTCAACTAACCTATGTATCAACCAACATGCAATGTGCAGATTTGTTGACTAAAGCTTTGGATGGAACCAAACTTTGCAGGTTCAAATCCATGATTGGACTACAGGATATACTTGAAGATTGAAGTTGAAGACTTAAGCCAAAATGTTTGTCTTGAGGGGCAGCTGTTGGTGTAAATTGCAAGCCTACACATTTGGCTCAAAGGATGCATTGAAGTTTATACATACATGAAGAAGCATAGGAACATATGCTAGTGGTTAATTACCACTTTACCTCATTGTAAAAGTCAAATTGACTTGGAATCTCTTGTAATCACCTACCAAAAGGATTCGGGGAAACATTAGTTGTTTGATTGAAAGAATATCTCCAAGCATTTAGGAGCTTGATCATAGGGAGCCAAAAGTTTGAATTTGAATTCAAACTTTTACCCATCTCTTATAAAAATGGACATGAAAAGTCGCGGGTAAGTGCGAGCACTCCCGAGCCTAGCATTACTGATTTTTGAGTGTGTGTGAGGTCTACACTCTAGCCCACCATTTGGCAATGATATTCATGCCAATGGAATTGTATACAAGTGTTCATTAATACATACATTCACATTGTCTATCTCTGAGTTCTCTGTTAGTCTACTCAAAAGTCTGTCAACTTGTCAAGGGCATATCTCGGTCAAGTCTTCACCAAATTCAGTGATTCAAAGCTTTTTGGATTCAACTTGAAGTAGTCTACATCCCATCAAAGTCTGAAGACATTCTATTCAGCCATTTTGGAGAAATCTGCGTCGAGGTGATCTCTGGTCATTTTCTACTACAGTCCTAAAAAGTCGGGGGTATAGCTTAACTTGCTAAATTGATTTCTCTTAGAATAGTTTATTAGCTAAGGAGGTCTAGTTATCAACTCTGAAGCAAAAGAGGGCTGGTACAAAGCAGGTTTAGCAGTACCTACTCACTCTCTTGGAGCATCCATCCATCTTTCCTAACAACTCAGATATCTCAAAATCATCTTGACCACTTCCCAATGTCTCCTGCCAGGATTAGACATATATCTGCTCACAACTCCCACTGCAAATGCAATGTGTGATCTCGTAGCTACCATAGCATACATGAGACTACCAACAGCAAATTGATAGGAAATTTTGGTCATGAATTCCTTTTCCTCATCTGATTTGGGGCAGTCATCCTTGCTCCATTTCACATATGTGGGTAAAGGTGTACTCAATGCCTTTCCA
Source organism: Ceratopteris richardii (assembly GCA_020310875.1). Taxonomy (NCBI): domain Eukaryota; kingdom Viridiplantae; phylum Streptophyta; class Polypodiopsida; order Polypodiales; family Pteridaceae; genus Ceratopteris; species Ceratopteris richardii. The sequence goes on along the minus strand of CM035418.1, from coordinate 81,795,917 downwards.
CCCTACATATTGAGCCGATGAAGTACTTTGGATATGTATTCACTTTGAGACAAGTATATGCAAATTTTACTCCTATCACGAGTAATGTGCATGCCAAGAATATGTTTGGCATCCCCCAAATCCTTCATATCAAATGTCTGACTCAACTTCTTTTTGAGAATCGACAAATCATAAGAGGACTTCCCAGCAATCAACATATCATCGACGTAAAGTATCAAGCATATCACACTGCCATCAGAGCATCTCTTTGTGTAGAGACAATGATCCTCATTGCTCCAAGAATAGCCTTGGGACTTCATAAAAGCATCAAACTTTTGGTACCATTGTCTAGGAGACTATTTAAGTCCATACAAGCTCTTCTTGAGCTTACAAACTAGACTTTCCTTGCCAGGAACTACATAACCCTCTGGTTGCTCCATATAGATCTCATCTGTAAGATCTCCATGCAAGAAAGTTGTTTTCACATCCATTTGGACTAGCTCTAGGTCCTCCATTGCAAGGAATCCAAGCAACATGTGCAAAGTAGTCATCTTGACCACTGGAGAGAAGATTTCCTCAAAATCAACACCATGTTGTTGCTTAAAACCCTTTGCAACAAGTCATGCTTTATATTTTGGAGAAGCACTATCTGATGTGAATTTTAGCTTATATACCCATTTACATGGTAAAGCTTTCTTGCCCTTTGGCAAAGGTACTAAGTCCCAAGTACCATTCTTCTGAATAGAATCCAACTCACTCTTCATGGCACGCTTCCACTTGACATGATCCTCTGTCTGCATAGCCTCTTTGTAGTAAGAAGGCTCACCAGCATCTGTTAGCATAACAAAATCTAAAGCTCGAACATATCTATCAGGTGGATACGAGACACGTGCAGAACGTCTCAATGGTTGCTGAATAGGAACATGTGCAGACTGATCTGAATGGACATTCTCTTGAACATCCCTATGTGCAACATTTTTATGCATGCTAACCAGAGGACTAGTATCCTCAAACACCACTCTTCTCACTTCAACCTCCTTAATGGGTTGTTTATGCATCTTAGACTCATTAAAAATGACATCACTACTTCTAATCACTGACCATGTTTTAGGATCCCATAAGCGATATCCAAATTGTCCTTCTCGACCATATCCAAGAAAAATGCATTTCTTTTACTTATGGTCCAACTTTTGTCTAAGATTCTTGGGTATATGAACATATGCTTCACCCAAAAACTCAAAGTGATCATAATATGGGGGTTTCCCTGTCCATAACTCTTGTGCCACTTTCAGACCTTTGGCAATACTAGGTGAAAGGTTAATCACATGAACTGCAGTCAATACTGCTTCTGCCCAAAAACCTTGTGAGAGGTTTGCATGATGCAACATAGAGACTACTCTATCTTGAATAGTTCTATTCATCCTCTTAGCTACACCATTTTGTACTGGGGTATAAGGGGCTGTAAACTCTCTACGAATCCCTCTAGACTGACAGAAAAGGCCAAATTCATGTGAGGTATACTCACCCCCATTATCTGAACGTAAAGCCTTAAGCTTAGTTCCTTTTTCAGTCTCAACTAAAGCAAGCCATTTTCTGAAAGTAGGGAATACATCATCCTTTGATTTGATAGGATATACCCAGACTTTTCTAGTAGCATCAGCTATGAAAGTGACAAAGTAAAGAGAACCACCTAAGGACCTAGTGGGCATAGGACCACACACATCTATATGAACGAGATATAAAGGCTGAATTGAAGAGTCAATGTGCGTTCTATGCACATTTCTGGTTTGCTTTCCATATTGACAATGCTCACAAAATGAAAAATCAGAGAAAGATAACACAGGTAAGTAGCCAGAACGAGAAAGATTTTCCATTCCACTACGAGATATATGGCCCAAACGACCATGCCAAATACAAGTCATAGGCTATTCAGTAACAGCTAACAAGTGTTCTTTCTGTGATACAAATAAAGGATAAAGTGAGCCAACTTTGCTTCCTTTTGCAATAACCATATTGCCCTTTGATATACGAAAGGACTGAGCATAGAAGGCCACCTTGTAACCAAGGTCATCAAGTTGACCAATTGACATCAAACTGTGTGATAACTGAGGTACATGGTGTACATTATGCATAGTAAATTTTGAACCATCAATGAACCGCACAACCACATCTCCAATCCCCACAACATCACACTGGTAAGAGTCACCAAGTCTCACGGTACCAAGAGACTTTGCTACATAATTAGAGAACCATTCTCTATGTGGTGTCACATGGAAAGAAGCACCAGAATGTAGCAGCCAAGTGTGGGAGAGAGAATCAGCCATACGTGCCTCAGATGGCACAGTACTATCAAGTGTCAACACATCAGCATCATCAGAAATAGCATTAATTTCTTCAATCTTCACAGTCGAAGTAGATGGTGCAAGTAACTGTTTAACATGCCCATCAACATTTTGTCCTTTACCTTTAGCATTCTTTAATGCATAATATTCTTTCTTCATGTGTCCTTTCTTATGAAAATAATGGCATTTGATATCCCTCTTCCTTGATTTACTTCTACTCTTATTCCGTTGACCATTCTTTTCCTTGTTCTTGCTCCTGCCACATTGCAGATTCTTTCCTTGGTAAGAATCACGAACATTATATGCATCTCCACTCTGAGTGCCAACCATAGATTTTCTATGAATCTCCTCACTCAAGAGTGCTCCACATATGTCATCGTAGACGAGTTTACCACCAGGTGCAATGTTGCTAATCACTGTGCAAAACGTATCCCGTCATGATGGTAGGGTGCATAACAACAATACTCCTTTCATTTCATTATCCATATCCATTTTCTGAGCCTGTAACTGGGAGAATATAGCATCAAACTCATTTAGATGAGCAGCAACACTATGTGTGTACTTCATACAAATGTCATATAATTTTCTCATCAGATACACTTTATTTGATGTAGTTTCTTTTTCATATGTATTGCATAACTTCTTCCAAAGCTCCTCTGCACTTTCATAGTCTAATACTGTAAAGTAAACATTATCTACCAGGTGCAAGCGAATGGTAGACTTGGCCATTTCATCTAACTCATCCCAATCATCTTCATCCATGTCAGCAGGCTTCTTTGAAATCCCATTTACTGGCTTCCATTGCCTCCTTTGAATCAGCACATCTTTAATCTGATTCTTCCATAGAGCAAAGTTTGTGCCATCAAATTTTTGGATCTCAAAATGGTCTTTGCCCTGCAAGTTATAGCTCCTCCTCATAACACTAGCACTAGACCCTGATCCACCTGATGTGCTTGAGACCTCTGATGCCATGATGGTGGAGAACTGAATAGAATGATAATGGAGCTAGAAGAGTCCAAACACCAACAAATAAGTGTATCAAGGAGTAAATCGACCACTGTATAGTTGACTAAACCGGAAATCTGGAAAAATTTTGCTAGAGTATCCTCTGCAAAATTAGCATATGACCAGTGTCAAAGTATCATAAAACTGCAAGTATTGACATGTCTACCTGCATAGTGAATCACTGACTCCACTGCATATAATCAGTTACCCAATAAAAGCCAACTAGGCTTGTCGAGATGTCTCGCGACTGCTGGTATGGACGTCAGTATGAGCCTCAGTATATGCATCGATATGGGCATCGGTATAAGCGTCTGTAATTTAGTGGGAATTACTGACGCTTATACTGATGCCCATATTGATGCATATACTGAGGCCGTGTTTTAAACATACTAGGAACCCGAGAGCAAAACTCAAGATTTTGTGTGTGTTTTACACTGAGTACTACTTGTCTTCTATCATTGATCTTGTGCACACACACACACACAAATCTGTCTCTCTACACACACACACAAATCTGTCTCTCTACACACACACACACACACTCTCTCTGTTTAGATCTCACATCTTGGTAAGTGGTGCACGTACTCTTAGCCTTTGTCTTTCTCTATGCTTTAGGTCTTATAATTTCTCTTCTCTTTGATTTTGCAGAAGTTTTTTGGCTTCGATTCTTATATAGATAAATAAATATGAAAAGAACTAGTGTTTTAAATAAATTAATTAAATATATATAATTAAATATACAAAAATAGGTTTAATTTTAATGATTTAATCAGAGTAAATATATATACACATACACATACACACATATACTTATACACATACACACACACACACACACACACACACACACACACACACATATATATATATATATATATATATATATATATATATATATATATATATATATATATATATATATATATATATATATACACACACATACACATACACATATATATACATATATATATATATATATATATATATATATATATATATATATATATATATATATATATATATATATATATATATATATATACACATACACATATATATACACATGCATACATATATGTGCATGTTTTAGGTCTAGGTCTTTTTGATTAGGGTTTTAGGGTTTTTACACATGCATAACATATATACACACATACACATACACATATAATACATATATACATGTATATACACATGCATAGAGAAATATACATATTTTAAGTCGAGATCTTTAAAATTAGGGTTTTAAGGTTTTGGGCATACATATAATTCATTTAAATTTATATAAAAGAAAATATAGAAAACATTAAGAAAAAAATATGAATATATAAATAAATGTATGTATAAAATAGGATAATTATATAGATAAGTAAATATGTCAAGAACTAGTGTTTTAAATAAATTAATTAAATATTTATAATTAAATATTTATAATTAAATATATAAAAATAGGATTAATTAAGAAAAAATATGAAATATATAAATAAATAAATATATATATATATAAGGATAATTCTATAGATAAATAAATATTAAAAGAACTAGTGTTTTAAATAAATAAATTAAATATGTATAATTACATATATAAAAATAAGACTTTAATTATATAAGAAATAGACATATATATAACACATATAACACATATACACATATATAGGTCTTTGGGATCAGGGTTTTAGGATTAGGGTTTTAGGATTAGGGTTTTAGGTCTTTAAGTATTTAAGGTTTAAGTCTTTAGGAGTATGTTTTTTAGGTTTAATAAAAAAATCAAATGTTCTAAAATGTCCATATTGTATCAGATGGCTAGTTTGGATCCGGAGGAGAGAATGGCATGTTCTTGCACTTAGTGCAAGTATCAAATTTATCAAAAATGACAGATTTGTGCTATACATGTTAGAGAGTATGGATCCTTTGATAAAAGTCGACTAGAAAACCTACGCTACCATTCACATGGTCCCCCAGGTGAGAAGATGGACCGAAACGACACTACATCATAACCTCTCATGGACAAAAGAGAACAAAAAAGGAGTTATACGTACAAGCAAGTACTAATAGCATTACACAAAATGAACATATGGAACAAATGCTCGAAGCACTTTATGAGATGGATGAAGATCATGATGGTGGAGAAGATCTCGAGAGTTTCATGGACACAACATAATTTCCACGACCAGAATTCGATGAAGAATATGAAAACATGCGAAGACTAGCTCGTTTACCACTTTACAATGGAGCAAAGATATTTGTACTATGTGTGTCACTCACGATGCTCAATCTACAATCCATTATGGATCGTTAGATAGTAGTGTCCCTGAGTTGTTTAGGTAAGTGGATTTGAAATAAGCTTTCATTGTTGTATCAAAATAACTTTATTTACTAATATCGTTCTAATTTTTTATTGCATACTTCTTAAAGATCAATTTTTGCCAGAGGGCAATGACATGCCTCCAACACGTGGAGATGCAAAAAAACTTTTAAAGAGTCCATTGGAATGGATTATACTAAAATTCATGCTTGTCTGAATAATTGCATCCTCTTTCACAATGAGTATGAGGATCTCTACGTATGTCCAAAGTGTGGAGAAAATAGATTTAGAGAAGACCTTGTGGGGGAAGCAATCCCCGCAAAGGTTCTTCACCACTTTCCTATCATTCCATGAATTAAGAACATGTTTAGATGCAAATCTATAGCTGAGTTAATGTCATGGCATGCAAAGAGCAGAACTATAGATGGTGTAATGGGAGTGCCTGTTGACTCTAATGCTTGGATGCACATAGATAGTAAGTGGCTAGAGTTTGATAGTGAGCCTCGGTCCATATGTCTAGCCCTAGCTATGGATGGAGTAAATCCATTTGGTTTACGTATCTCTTCATGAAGCACATGGCCTATATGTTTGGTCAATTATAACATCCCACCATTGTTGGCCACAAAGAAAGGTAATTTATTATTAGCTCTTATTGTACCAGGTAAGTATAAGGTAAAAAAACATGGACGTATATCTTGCACCACTTATGGAAGAACTGTGCATTTTATGGGATTACTGTGCGTGACATATCTCAACCTATAAGAAGACGAGATGTGCGAGTGCAAAGTATACTTATGTGGACGATGCATGATTGACCTGGTTATGGTGAATGTTCAGGTTTATCGATTTTGGGTTACCATGCTTGTCCCTTATGCCGACCATGACTCGAAGCACGGTATTCCAAAGCACTGCATAAAACTATCTATGAAGGATACCATAGATATTTGCCTGATGGACATGTTTTACCTGAAGGACAAATTATTTGCCAAACGTAATGCCAAATGAAAGCTAGCGATTGGAAACAATTGTGGGATTCAGAAACTCTAGTCGCTGGCATGAAATGGTTGTCCATTTGGCATGAACTCCCTTATTGGAGTGAATTATTGATCAATCATTTGGTAAACCCGATGCATATTTTTAAGAATGTCGGAGAGATTCTTTGGAAGACCTTGATCGGAAAGAAAGAAAGCAAAGCACAAAGGAAGGACTTAGAAGAGCGAGGTTGTATGCGAGAGCTGTGGGCAATTACTAAGCCCAACGGAACAGTATCGTTACCAAGAGCTCCTTGGGTGCTTTGCAGGTTGGAAGAGCAACAAGTGAAGAAAACAATTTCAGAGTTTTGGACACCTACTGGATGCATGAGGTATCTAAAGACTACTTTCACACGAAATGATGATCTTGGAGGGCTCAAGTCTCATGATTCGCACAACTTTTTATAGTTTGTGCTCCTTGTAGCCTTAAAAGATTCAGATCGCACTATAATCTCATGGACGACACTTTTGGATCGCACGAGTCGATAAAAATAGGTCTACTTTTGATAGTGGGGTGATGGTGAACTTTTTGCAAAAACGTAGAGCAAGTACAAGAGATGATAATGCTCAAGAAGGCCAGCTAGATTATTGTCGTGTGATTCAAGATATCTTGAAACTATATTTTAGGAATTACTTTGTTTTTTATGTGAAATGGTTCAAAGTAGTCACCTTTGAAAGAAACGCAACAGTGAGGCGGGATAAAAGCAGTTTGTTTCAAGTCGACTCCACAAAATTATGGATGGATGAAAGAGATACATTTGTACTTCCCGGACACTGTGAGCAAGTTGTTTTTATACCAAGTTTAAAAGAACCAGAGTGGCTATTTGTTTTACAAGTCGCTCCACGTAGTAGATAAATTTGTGAGAACATAGATGTAGAAGAAAGTCCATCTATAGTGGACTCAGAGATTCGTTCGATAGTCGAAGAGGAAGAGATCATTGTTCGAGAAGAAGAGGTCATTGAAGAAGACGAAATACAGGACGAAGCAATAGATGATGATCAGGAAGAAACCAACATAACAAGTGATTTAGAAGTCATCAGTATAGAGATAGATATTCTCAGTGCATCGGATCTCCAAGAGGATGCTAGACCAGAGGAGTTTTGAATAAAACACTTGTACGTACTTTTTTTTTGCTAGGTTTTTTTGTACACTATCATTTCTCTATATTACCTTTATTATCATATGCTAATTATTTGAGTTCTTTTGTTACAGAGCACGATGGGAGACAGTCCTCTAGTCACTCCACATTCCATGATAGAGGAGCAATTCTTAGAGTCCATCTCTCAAGTACCTCCCACGTATATGGTCATTGTGTCACAGTATTGGATCGCTCGTGGTAGCACTCCCTTTGGCCTCACTCGTGGCAACCTCACTCCTGTCGACCTCACTCCCGCTGTTGTCACTCTTGTCAGTGTCACTCCTGCGGGTGGTGCTACTCCCGCCGAAGGTATGTCTCCTAGCTTTATGACTCCACCATGACCATCTTTTTAGCCATCCCCTACTGGCTCTAGTAGTAGACATGTGCGTTCGACACCTCAGTGTGATACAAGTTCTAGCCTGTCTCCTAGGTCAAGGTCATGCTCTAGAGTAGGAGGTTCTAGGAGTGGATCTATAGGTAGGTCTAGAGGAGGCGACTGTAATGGAGGTAGTGTGACAAATGTTGTGTTGCCCACTTCTACTCCTAGGATGAGTACATGAGATGTAGGTATGCCATGTGGAACACCACGTACACCTTGGGGTGCTCATGACCATGATGACTCCAAGGTGTATAGTATCCAAGATGGAGCTCCGATGATGGATGTGGCTCCAAAAGCAATGCATGCACGTATACGATAGCTTTGCTCCATACAGTTTGGACACTCTATCATGTTGAAATGGAGTGAACACGATAAAGATCGAAAGAATTATATCATAGAGATGATTTATCAAGAGTTTTGACCAGCCGATGGGCAGCCTCTTGTCAGTTCAAAGTGGATTCTACACACCGCATGTGAAGCTATGTCCCATGGATGATCCGACGCTTGTGATGCTTTCAGAGCAAGCTTACCAAAGCCTGTATGGTTAGATGCTGAGCAGTGGGATATGATTCACAATGAGCAGCAACAAACTCCTGACCAATATCACCAGCAGTGAGATTCCACAACCACACGTTTAGATACGATTGAACTGTCACATTTGGGCAGCGACGGATATGACATGATGCATCACGAGTTTGTAAGTACCATTTGGGTTATTGAATTTGTTTGTTTTAAGCTTCTCGTGTATGTTCCTCTAATGTTTTGTATATTTGTTGCAGGAGTTGGCAATGGGTCATCCTCCAACACGAACGGAGGAGGCTTATGGATATCGTCATGGATTGACTGCACTATTGGAGGACTTGGAGGGATGCGGTGCGGTCGTTTCATGGGAGCGTTTGTGATGAGGTGATGAATTTATAAACTTGGTTTTTAATTGTTGTTTGTAAATCTCATGTGAATTTATCTCATTTCATGAATGTTCTTTGTTGAAGGACTATTGATATGGAACATTCTTTGCATGTGTATGGCAATGGCACACCAAAATTTTGTATTTGATTTTTATATGGCAATGCAATGCTTTGCCATATTTTGTAAAAGCATGATATATGAGACTGGTTTGCCACACTGTTGTACATGCTTCATTTATGAAATATATAACTCTTCTTGTACATGGTTAATGGTTCATGGTTCATTCTGGTTATCTCTTTTGTGTCCAATAATATTCTGTTTTATGAAATCATATTTCCGTTGACATTAGACTACATATCACATGTACTTGGTTTTTTTTAGGCAGAGTGTATTGTCTTTTGCTAAGCAAGATCATGGTAATGTTGTTGTAGCAAAAGACAATGCACTCTACCCAAAACAATTTTTGTAGATATGTTCATCTGTATAAGCAATGGTACTCCTAGTAATGCCATCGGAATAAGCATTGATACTTAGAGATTTGATCCACATCTCTAGTAAGGTGCTTTTAAAAATTACCTAGAGAAAGGATTTCTTCAAAGCTTTAGCCTTGACTTCTAATTGCCTCTTAGGAATGATGTACTTGATAACGAGCAACATTCATGTAACACGCCCTTAGAAAACAACGTTCATAGTCATTCGCAATACTTTCTGGTACGTCTATGAAGTTATTGGTTGTTTTCTTCTTATAAGTGAATATCTCAAGAACATGCATCTCTTTCCCTTGAGGTCTAGCCTTCACCTCAACTTTTGTGTGATCCATGCCCATATAGACACAGATAAACATCTCAAGGTCTAGCACTCTAGGCTTCTACAGAATGTATGCTTCCTTGCGTATATCACGCCACTCAATGAAAGTAGCAAAACATCTCATTTAAACATGGTAAGTACCACCTCTCCAATTTCTTATGCTGGTGTCCGTGCATGAAGTGTAAGTACATCTATGTCATTTTTTTTTCAATTGACGTTCAGCCCAAGCTTACTTCCCTGAGCTTTAACTTTGAAATCGCAAGTCTACAAGTGAATGGGCATAGTACTCATGGAACTTTCCATATCCCACAAAGCAGGAATTAGACTACCCGAAGACAACACAAGAGAAGGCTATCCGAAAGCAACTCATTTCAACTGGATACAACATGGTTATGTTGACCTTAGTACCACACTATCCTATCGTAAATGAGGATTGAACCTTCACCCCCGCCTCAAGAGATAGAAAGCCCATCCAACCAAGCTAACATGCACGGACTATGTCATTATGCTGGTGTTCATTTATGTCAATCAAGTCCATGATCTAAGAGAGGTCCCTACTCTCTAGGGGCAAGAGCAATTGGCGTTGATGAGTACTTCAATCTTGTGTTCTGAATAGACACACTAGGCATCCCAGCACATGGGTGATGCCCCTGCTATGTGCTGGCGCCATGTCGAATGCCTCATAATATTACCTGTCAAGTGATGCTGTTTTCGATGCACGCAAGGAAACACTAAAATGTATTCAAAGCCTCTCTTCCAACACGTCGTTTCATGGTGCTCTTCCATTGTCCGTTCCTTTCTTTTCAATTCAGTTGAATAGCATATTAATGCTGCTTTATTCAAGTTATGTACTATTGCAAAGAACTTCTTGATTGGATAGGTGGCACACTCACATATGTGTGCACATGACACAAACATATTGTAATTTAACTTTGTCCTTCTTAAATGTTTGTACATCAAGCTGTTGCTGTTCACAGATGTGACCAGAAAAGCATTAGAGACTACTTTATAAAGAGACTTGAAACCACACACATGAATGTATGCATGATGATGATGATGATGATGATCATCATCATAATAAGTTTCTTCTTACCCAACAATAAGTTTCTTCTTACTCAACAAGACATGCATGAGCTACCGAACATGAAGAGAAAACCATTTGTGCACATACAAGTGTCATGACATCCAACCTGGTCGAAGTAAAAACATTCATGTAAATTTGGCAATAGTGATAGCTAGTGATGCTACGACAGCCCAATATCTTGTGCGTCAAATAAATAGGAAGACATATGTTCAACTATTTTGTACTACTTGACACATGGGCTATGCACATATGTGTCACCTAAGAGACATCAAACTGAATATATAATGCACACATTAGTCAAGCATCCAACAACGAACATAATCACATACCGAACAAGTATCATTCTTTGCAGTACTGTTAATTCTAGATTTGATGGCTTCTATTCAATTTCTTTTTTGGTACTTCATCAAAGAAAATCGACTCATTATCATCACAAATAATATTAAAACATTTCATAGAAATATGATGCAAAGAGGGATTGAGATACCAAACTCAACATGTCATGATCAAGGATGACACGTACCATGTTTTCACCTCTCTGGCATGAAAAGTAGTTATGCCGATATATGATAGGGATATTTTTAGTGAGCTTTACCAGATTTTTCTACCAAGAGTGATGATACATTTCTTTCCTCCGAACTCACTCATTCAAGGACATTTGAATTTTCCTTATGTATTGTTCTTTATATATTGTACTAGTTGTATTGTTGTATTAGATCATTCTTGTGTATTCTCTTTATGTAATAGAAGAAGTAGAAGAAGATCATTCTTCCTTGCCTCAATATGTGTGGGCTCCTCTCTTTGTGTGTGAGAGTGTGTGAGAGTTTGCTTTCTCATCTCCTTTCTCTTGAAATGGTATTACTGCGATGTAGAGAGCTAATGAAGAAGGCTGATAGTGAAGATTCCATGACACGGCATGGAAAATACACACTTCACAGAAGTTTCAAGCTTGCAAGATCATTCCCATGGAAAAAAAGTTCGCTTCACAAAACTCTAACTTTTGTTCCAATTTCCATATCCTAGATATCTCATATCCATAATTGCAAACAATTTCGTATACTACATGAAACTATGTTTTTTTAGAGGTCAAATGGTCAAATCACAATGTGACAATGTTCAAGTAGAGGTACTACTTATAGTGTTTTTGCACTACTATAAATTGTTGTGGAAATGGCTGATGATGAGGGAATGAGTCAATTTATGAGTAGTAAGTTGGAGGAGAACAGCTTTCATGCTCGGAGATTCACACTAATGAATTTCTTGATGGAAAAGGCTACTAGAAGTACATTGAAGGAGACAATGAAAACCCTCCACAATTACCAAAGAGGAATGAGACTAAAGACCAATCAAGAGGATATGAAGAGTAGAATCAAGAAACATGGAAGATAATGTATTGATTCTCTATTAGCATACATGATATCATGCTTGGGAACATATAGGATGCCAAAACTTTAAAAGGGGCTTGGAACAGTTTAGTCACATTGTAATAGACCAATACAAAGGCATGGAAATTGCAACTCAAGAGTGAGCTACATACTGGAGAAGAAAAGCATGTTGATAAGTGACTACACCTTAAAAACCAAAAGCATATGTCACTTGCATCTACTGGCTTCAATGTAGATGATGATGATGATGATAAGGTTGAGCTGTGCCTTCATAGTTTAGGATTTGTATAAAAGAATTTTAGAACTTCTATTCAAACGAGGATGAATATTCCCAATTTTTTTGCTCTTGTGTCCTTGCTAAAAACTGAAGAAAAGAACCTTGGCAAAGACTCAAACTCCCAAGGGAAGGCTGGTTTTGAGCAAGTACTCTACTCTAGTATAGGAAGGGGCAAGATTGGGGCTTTAGTAAGTGGAAGAGGAAACAATAATCAAGACCTAGGTCAACAAGAAACTAATACACGAGGTAGAGGACAATTTTGAGGAAGGTGGAGCTAGGACTCTGCAAAAATTTCAAATAAATGATTTAGGTACTGACAATAAGGGATGTTGGAATTGTGGTAAATGTGGTCACTTTGAATGTGAATGTAGGTTAAAGAATCAAAACAATAGAAAGCAATAAAACAACTATGCATCCACAAGTATAGATGATTTTGAGAAGTTATTCATGGTCCAACATCACGTGATGAATACAATGTCTACTCATATTTCAAAATTTAATTGTAAGGTCTAGTATGTTGATTGAGGTGCTTTAAATCACACGATGAGCCATTTATAATGGTTTAGTAGTTTGCAAAGGTTTTTTGTTCTTGAATTTTGTTGGAGAAACAATCACTAATTAGACATATATTTGAAGGTCAAATCTTAGGAAGAAAACCCCATGCCTATGTGAAGGGACAAATTCACAACTGTATTATACTTGTAAAGTTAGTTCACTTTAGTTCTAGAAGTTTTTTAAAAAATCACGAGAATACGAAAATCTATATAAGTTAGTTAGTATTAACTTACGCGGTGAGAGAAGAAGAAGGAGGAAGACAAGAGAAAGTGAGAAGAACTCATTTTTGTATGACTGAGTATAGTCGGGCTTCTCTGAGTGAGAAAGCATCTGTAAAACTTCTGAGTTTTTTATAGTTATGAGAAGAACTGAGTAAAGTTCTGTGTATGAGCCTCTCTCCATCATCTCCATGATTACCTACTGTGTGATGAATTCAAAAGTTCAAGTTTTCTGAGCAATTCGATGCCTGGCATCGAATCTTGGCTGATAAGTCATTTTTTCATTCTCTGTGTGTTAACTATTGTTGAATCTTTTAAAAATATGAAGTTTGTGGAGCAACTCGATGCCTGGCATCGAGTTTGAGCATAAAGTCGATGCCTGGCATCGACTTCTAGCATACAAGTGGTCTTCTTCATGTGTGTGTAAAAGAGAGTATTTCTGGTGCAGAAAAAGGGCCTAAAAAAGCTCAAAGTCGATGCCCGGCATCGACTTGGACTGAAATTCGATGCCAGGCATCGAATTTTTTATTTTTGGACATCAGGAATACTAAAACAGGCAAAAATTTCCAGTTTTGGAAGGTCATACAGGGTCATCTTGTGAAGGCCATAACTTGAGTTCTAGAGCTCCGTTTGATGCATATGATAGCTTGTTGGAAAGCTCTACTCTTTTAGTTTCAGCTTATAAAGTTTCATGAAGAAAGCATACTTGAGCTAGGAGAAATTAGCAAAATACTGAAGGTATGTCATTTCGGTGACTAGGAATTTCTGTAGAAGCAAAGTTCTCACTTTAGGCTATCATTTCTCAAAGTTTGGAGTGGCAATGAGTTAATGGTGACCATAGAGGTGTTCTAGTGTCACATTAATTCATTTCTTGTGGTGTTTTATACATCAACAAGTGGTATCAGAGCAGAAAGATTCTCGAGAGCAGAAGACGACAAAGGTACGAGAAGTATCCTCAAGACATCAAAAGATTACTTTCAAAGTATCCTCATACACAAAGAACTTCAAAAGGTATTATCCTTTATCCTTTAAGCTCACAGGTTGCAGCAGAAGGGAAGGAGTATGGCAGATCATATCTCCATTGACAAACTGGACAGAGATAATTACCCCGCATGGGTAATGAGAATGGAAGCCTTACTTATGAGTAAGGATCTCATGGTATATGTAACAGGTGAAGAAGAGAAGCCAGTATTTGAAGATGAAAGCCGACCAAAGAAAGAAGAACTTGATGCTTTAAAGCATTGGCAGAAGAAGGATGCAAGTGCAAAAGCCTACATCTACAATACAATCTCAGATCATTTGCTACCACACATCAGAGGATTGGAATCATCAGAAGATATATGGAATGCATTGGAATATCATTTCCAAAGCACTACTAAAGCACGGAAAGCAAGTCTATGGTCAGAGTTTACAACATTCAAGAAGAAGCCAAGTCAAACCATTAGTGATTATGTCACTAAGATGAAGGATCTAGCAGATAGTCTTGGATCCATAGATGAAGATGTTGAAGATCACAGATTGATTGCTCAACTACTTGCAGGCTTGAGAGGGGATGAAAGGTGGAAACCTTTTGTCTTATCAACAGAACTTTCATTAAATCATTATGTTCCAGATTTGAACCAGTTGCTTGGTTTGATGCTCACATATGAGCAAGACTTGAAGGGAGATGGAGATAAAGGTCAAAGTTCTGCAATGTACATGAAGAATAAGAAGAAAGGAGATAAAGGTAAAGCAAAGGATGAAGAGGAGTCTAATTCTCAAGCTTATTATGCAAGAGGTAAAGGCACTGGCAAAGGAAGAGCAAGAGGTTTTGGAAGAGGAAGAGGTAATCAAAATAACAACAAAAAGGCTTGCTAGATCTGTGGATTGAGTAATCATTTGGCTCATGACTGTTGGCACAACCAACAAGGATCAAACCAGAATCAAAACAACAATAGCAGAGGTCGAGGTGGAAGATATCAAAGTAATTTTCAAAGAGGTAGACAAAGTCAAAGAGGAGGCTATGGTAGAGGTGGAGGAAGAAGTTGGGGACAGAATCAATCCTACAACACCACCTACTACAACTATGCAAATGACACACAGAATGAAAGTCATACATCATTGATGATGAATTCAATCAGCACATCAGACAAAGAAGATCTAAAGGTATTTTACATTGACTCTGGATGTTCTAATCATTTGTCAGGAAACATAGAATTGATGTCAGAATTGGAAAAAGGCATTTCTAGTCACACAGTTCAAACTGGTGATAATACAAGACATAGTGTACATTCAATTGGAAAAGTGAAATGCAAGAGTGGAGCAGATTTGCTAACCAATGTTTTGTATGTTCCTACAATACCTAAAAACTTGATTAGTGTGGGACAGATAGTTGAAAAAGGTTTTCAAGTCAGGTTTACAAATGAAGGAGTATTTGTGGAAGATCCAAAGAATGGATATAATCAGATTGTCTCTGGTAAGAAAGAAGGTAGACTCTTTACTTTAAGAGTGCAAGGGAACATTGGTCAAGCTTTGCTCACACATGGTGAAGGAGTGATTACAGAACTTGATCTCTGGCATAAGAGATTAGGTCACTTTAATGAAAGAGGAATTAAAGCTATGGTTGCTAATCAGTCTGTACTAGGATTACCAAATGTGCAAAGTCAACATATGGTTTATAAATGTGAAGCATGTCAAATGGGTAAAGCACACAGGTTACCATTTCAAAAGAAAGGTTTCAAACATGATGGAGTACTTGAGCTCATTCATACAGATGTATGGGGACCAACAAAAGAAGGATCTATTAGTGGCTCAAGGTACTATGTTCTTTTCATTGATGATGCTACAAGATGGATAACATTATATGTTTTGAAGGAAAGATCAGAAGTGTTGGGAGCTTTTAAGCATTTTCATGCATATGCAGAGAGAGTCACAGGTCAAAAGCTTAAGAGACTGAGGTCTGATGGAGGGGGAGAATATTTCTCCCAAGAGTTCAATGATTATCTTTGGAATGCAGGTATTAAGAGAGAAATAACTTGCAGGTATACACCACAACAAAATGGTGTAGCAGAAAGAAGGAACAGGACTTTGGTTGAGTTTGCTAGAGCTATGCTAAAGGAGAAGAACTGTCCAAATTATCTTTGGGCTGAGGCTGTAAATACAGCTACATATCTTGTGAATAGATTACCATGTGCAGCTCTGAATGGAATGACTCCATATGAAGCTTGGTGGGGTAAGAAACCAACACTAGATCATTGTAGAGTGTTTGGATCAATTGCATATGCTTATGTGCCATCACAACTTAGGCATAAACTTGAACCAAAGGCAGAAAAATATGTGTTCATTGGTTATGATGAAAAGCAGATGGGTTACAGATTGTGGAATCCTCTAACCAAACAATTTATTGTTTCTAGAGATGTTACATTTGATGAACAGAAAAGTTGGTATGCAGATCAAAGTCATACAGCTGAAGAATTTGAAGAAGAGGTAAGAAGATGTGAGAAAGGAAAATCAATTGTGCAGGTAAATAGAGATGAAGACTATATGCAAGCAAGTACATCCACAAGTGGATTAACAAGAAGGAATGAAGAAGCTCCTATATTTGATGAAGAAGTGTATCCAGACACATATGAAGAATGTGAACCAAGAAGGTCAAGCAGGACTAGAAGACAACCAGAAAGGTATTCTTATGATACTTCTTACATAACTCAGAAGAACTATGCATATATGGTCAAAGATGATGAAGAACCTCAGAACTATGATGAAGCTAAAGGTAAGAAGCAATGGGAAGAAGCAATGAAGGAAGAGTTCAATGCACTGGAGGAGAACAAGACATGGGAACTTGTTCCTAAACCAAATGGTAAGAAAGTAATTGGAAATAAATGGGTTTATAAAGTGAAGAAGCTTGCAGATGGAAGTATAGCCAGATACAAAGCTAGATTGGTGGTGAAAGGCTATGCCCAGACCTATGGCATAGATTATGATGAGACATTCAGTCCCGTAGCTAAGATGTCAACTATAAGGACAATCATTGCTATTGCAGCTTCAAAAGGATGGACTCTAAGTCAATTGGATATAAAAAATGCATTCTTGAATGGATACATATCAGATGAGGTATACATGGAACAACCTCAAGGGTTTATAGATTCCAGGTATCCAAATTTTGTTTGCAGGTTGAGAAGAGCATTGTATGGATTGAAGCAAGCTCCAAGAGCTTGGAACTATAGACTGGTGAAGTATCTCAATGATCTTGGATATCAAAGTTCAAAAGCAGATTCAAGTCTACTTATCAAAAGAACAGAGGAAGGTACAATCTACATTTGTATTTATGTAGATGACATTATAATCACAGGTACTTCAGATGAAGGAATCAAGGAGGTAAAGAGATTACTTGAGAAAGAGTTTAAGATCAGTGACCTAGGAAAGTTATCATACTTTCTTGGAATGGAAGTTACTTATACAGATCATGGCATATATGTGTCACAAGAAAGGTATCTTCTGAACTTGTTGAAGAAGTTTGATATGGAAAATTGCAGAGAAGCTTCAACTCCACTTGAAGTTAATCACAAGCTCAGTAAATATGATGGTGCAGACTACAAAGATATGAGGAAGTATCAATCTCTTGTGGGTAGTTTGATTTATGCTACACTAACAAGACCTGATCTTAGTTATGCAGTGGGAGTTTTGTCACAATTCATGCATTGTCCAAAGGACCCACATTGGATTGCAGGTCAAAGAGTTCTCAGATATATCAAAGGAACTATAAAGGAAGGATTATATTATCCTTTTACATCAGATTTGAAGTTGAGAGCCTACAGTGACTCAGACTGGACAGGTAACCAAGATGACAGAAGATCAACTCATGGTTACATGATATATATTGGTGATAAGCTTGTAAGTTGGTGTTCAAAGAAACAACATACAGTAGCATTATCATCAACTGAAGCAGAGTACAAAGGACTTGTGGAAGCAGCTAAGGAAGTCATATGGATGCAGACATTGTTCAAGAGCTTAGGCATTGATCAAGGTACACCTACAATACATGGAGATAATATGAGTTCACTTTATCTTGCAGCAAATCCAGTATTTCATGCAAGGACAAAGCACATAGAGATACAGTATCATTTTCTCAGAGAAAAGGTAATGGAGAAGGAGATTGAAGTGGAGTACATTTCCACTAAAGATCAGTTAGCAGACATAATGACAAAGAGCTTGGATGGTGTGAAGACCAGCAGATTTAAAAGCATGGCAGGAGTAAAAGAAAAGA
Source organism: Ceratopteris richardii (assembly GCA_020310875.1). Lineage (NCBI taxonomy): Eukaryota > Viridiplantae > Streptophyta > Polypodiopsida > Polypodiales > Pteridaceae > Ceratopteris > Ceratopteris richardii. The sequence goes on along the minus strand of CM035418.1, from coordinate 81,777,257 downwards.
AGAAGATATGAAGAAACAGGGAATGTCAATTAGTGATTGAGGGGGAGCTGTTGGAGAAACAATCACTAATTAGACATATATTTGAAGGTCAAATCTTAGGAAGAAAACCCCATGCCTATGTGAAGGGACAAATTCACAACTGTATTATACTTGTAAAGTTAGTTCACTTTAGTTCTAGAAGTTTTTTAAAAAATCACGAGAATACGAAAATCTATATAAGTTAGTTAGTATTAACTTACGCGGTGAGAGAAGAAGAAGGAGGAAGACAAGAGAAAGTGAGAAGAACTCATTTTTGTATGACTGAGTATAGTCGGGCTTCTCTGAGTGAGAAAGCATCTGTAAAACTTCTGAGTTTTTTATAGTTATGAGAAGAACTGAGTAAAGTTCTGTGTATGAGCCTCTCTCCATCATCTCCATGATTACCTACTGTGTGATGAATTCAAAAGTTCAAGTTTTCTGAGCAATTCGATGCCTGGCATCGAATCTTGGCTGATAAGTCATTTTTTCATTCTCTGTGTGTTAACTATTGTTGAATCTTTTAAAAATATGAAGTTTGTGGAGCAACTCGATGCCTGGCATCGAGTTTGAGCATAAAGTCGATGCCTGGCATCGACTTCTAGCATACAAGTGGTCTTCTTCATGTGTGTGTAAAAGAGAGTATTTCTGGTGCAGAAAAAGGGCCTAAAAAAGCTCAAAGTCGATGCCCGGCATCGACTTGGACTGAAATTCGATGCCAGGCATCGAATTTTTTATTTTTGGACATCAGGAATACTAAAACAGGCAAAAATTTCCAGTTTTGGAAGGTCATACAGGGTCATCTTGTGAAGGCCATAACTTGAGTTCTAGAGCTCCGTTTGATGCATATGATAGCTTGTTGGAAAGCTCTACTCTTTTAGTTTCAGCCTATAAAGTTTCATGAAGAAAGCATACTTGAGCTAGGAGAAATTAGCAAAATACTGAAGGTATGTCATTTCGGTGACTAGGAATTTCTGTAGAAGCAAAGTTCTCACTTTAGGCTATCATTTCTCAAAGTTTGGAGTGGCAATGAGTTAATGGTGACCATAGAGGTGTTCTAGTGTCACATTAATTCATTTCTTGTGGTGTTTTATACATCAACAAATTTGTTGAAATAGGCGATGATACATTACATCCTATAGAGCATAAACAAAACATAGAACTATCAATGGAGGATCGGAAGTTAAAAATCTTGTTGATGTATTGCATGTTCTCAATATAACAAAGCACCTAGTTTTTGTTGGAAAAATGGTTGACTAGGGATTACAAGCTAGGCTCAATGCTCATGGTTGTATGTAGAAGAGTATAAATAGTTGATCCCCAAAGGGAATAGTGTGGTAGGATGTTCACCCTGAATGTAAAAAATCTTGGAATGAATGCAGACATGTTTGCAAAAGAAGCAAGTGTGGTTCTATGTCACTTTCATTGATGAACATGCTCAAAAAGTATGATTATAATTCATGAAGGACAAGATTAAAGTGTTTAATCACTTTCAAAATTTCAAGCCTATCGTGCAAAAGGAGATAGAGAAGTATATTGAGACATTATGATTTGATGGAGAAGGTGAATACATATCATTTGAATTCAATAGTTTTCTAAAAAATCATGAAATTTGAAGGTAGATTTCATGTAGCTACACACCACAACAAAATGGCGTTAATGAGTCCAAAAATAGACATATTGCAAAAATAGAAAGAGCATTGATGTTTAAGAAAAATATGCATCATTTCTTATTGGGCAGAAGTTACACACTAGTATATACATCATGAATAGATCTTTGACTATTGTTGTACATCAAATTACATCTAAAGAGAAGTTTAGGGGTAAAAAGCCAAATTTATCGCATATGAAAGTAGCAATATTATTGCATATGTACATGTTGCATATGTACATGTTCTAGATGATTTGAGGATGAAACTTCATCCCAAAGTAGAAAATTGTATCTTCAGAGAGTATTCCCCTGAGAAAAACGGACATAAATTTTATAACCCAAGTTCTTCACTGGCCACCTCCATTCCATTTTTCTTCATGATCTTTCTTTTTTGTTGCCGAATGCATTTGGGATTGTGAGCTTCCATGGTTCTCATAGGCAATTTAGGGTTACAGCTTGGTGGAGAGGTTGAAATATGGGTTGGAGAGAGATGAAAGGGAGGATGAAAAATATGGAAAGAGTAACTATGGATCATTCAACACAGCTTGAAAGCCATGTGAAGGCGTATGAAAGGGTGGATGAGAGTCAAGAAAGCAATATGAGTGTGAGAAAGAAGCTTGAGAGAGAAATGAATCTTCATTGTGACTTTGAGAATTCATTTCTTGAGAATCATCGGGGTCCATATTACCAAAAAGAAGAACAGAGAACTATTAATATAACATATAAGACTATTGGTAAACAAGATTGATAAATGTTAATTACCTTTAGAAGCTATAGAAGTCTTTATAACACACATGCAAAATGCACACAACCAAAATCAATGTTAAGTAATGAAAACATATGGGATGAATATGTAAAAAAACATTAGCATTATATATTTTCTACAAGTCCTTTATACTTATAGCTCCTTTGGACTTGTATGTCTCCTTTGTAGTTTCTCGCAAAATATTGTAGCTCCTTTGGACTTGTATGTCTCCTTTGTCGTTTCTCGCAAAATATGTGAAGATTTGAAGCATCATTGTATGGAGAAAGGAGATATGTACATTCCTACTTTTCTGAACATTGGTAATTTTAAAACTTTATCTTTGGACGCGTGTATCTTTCGGAAATGTAAAGTTCCAATTGAAACGTTGGGAACTTGTACAAATTCCAGAAATTAATCCCTTGAGTCCATGCAAGAAACTCTAGATCATTAGGGCAAAGGAGGGGTTTGAAAGTCTGGGGTAGGTATTGTATTGCAAGGTTAGCTGAGGATTATGGATTTATATGTGCTCAATCTGAAGGGCATAGCTTGGAACAACACATAGCACTTGCTGATTGGATTGAACATATGACACAGATGTGCTACCACTCAATCTAAATTTAGCCTCAATCAAGATTGTTTTTGTCAGGGGAGCACTAGATTGTGCTCTCTGACTAAAATAGACAAGATTTTGGAAATACACTTCTGATTACAAGATCACCCACGAAGGGAGAATAGTACAAGAATACGTGACTGATACAAGATGTCCCACAACCCGGGACTGATAGGTATGAATAACTTGACTAGAGATGATACAGGAGATCCCACAACCTGGGATCGTAAATATGAGACAAGATATCTGGATTACAAGAACTCTCTTCTCGGAGATGAACTAGATACAAGAAAGAACTCGAAAAGATCTCATACTACAAGATTACAAGAGGACAAGACAAGATGTCCTGGATACAAGACTAGACAGGACTGGAACAAGGAACAAGACAAGAACAGGAACTGGAACTTGGAGAGTACTTACTTGGTGGTGATGACTCCTTGAGCTCCCAAGACTGGTATTGGCAAGACTGATTATGAATGTGGCCAACCCCTCCTTATATAGGTTTTCAAGGGCGGTTCCCAAGGGCGGTTGCGAGTTGATGATGTCATCGATGATGTCATCAATTCGTAGCATGGCCTGTGGATATTAGAATCAAGCAAGAAGATAGTCATTCTTAGGGTTTTGGCACATTCCAGACGCAATGGAAGCATTGGTTTCCCCTAATTCTGAACTAATCATGAGATATTGGATTCACATGGAATCTAAGATTGAAGATGGTTTCCTTTGTCCATGACATCACCTCCCCCTCAAGCCACGAGTTCCACGAGGAGCGGTTATGTGACTGTGAGATCTTTTAGGACTTGAATCTTCATAACTCTTGGTCTTTGTAGGGTTCTTGATATGTGGTACTAGAACAAGATGATGATGGATATCCATGATGAAAGTGGAAAGGGTTTGTAGTATATCGAGGTACAGAATCAAGGGTACGATTCTCATCATGAACTGTATTCTTCTTTTGGCTCGGATGATGGTCCTTCTGATGTGGGATGGTGATTGTGGAAGTTCTAATCCCAACTTGTGGAGATTCAGGTGTTGGTGTTGCTATTGCGACCACCTCCTTGTGGAAGCGATGGGGCAAACCCACATTAAGACCAACTAGAGTGAAGCTTCAAATTGCAGACGGTCATTTTGAAAGACCTTTAGGATTGCTCGAAGGGATAACTCTAACCACTTGTGGTGTAGAGTTTGAACACACATTTGCTATATGTGACTTTGAGAAAAATAATGTCTACGAGATGATCTTAGGAAGACCCTTCTTTCGACAATTGTAAATAGTACAAGACTGGGGAACCAACTCCTTGTACTTACAACACTTAGGGGTCACCAAGGTCAATTTGAAGGATTACACCTTCAGAGACGTACCACCCCTACAGTGGAATCCTATCCACAAAGCCAAAGAAGATTCAATCTCTGTGCATTTTGGAAGTTCTATTGACCCATCCTGGTTGCATGAAGATACTCATTTGTGGATGTGCAAGGTCGTAGAGGAAGAGGAAAAGCGCTTAAAAGAAAGAGAAGAAGGAACTCCCCTAGGAGATAGACCAGTTAAAGACCCAGCCTATACACCAATGATCTTTCCAGATGAGGAATTTGAGCCTCATGGTTGGGCAGAAATCTTATCTACCATGGACATTGCAGTCAATGAAGCACAATGGACACCTCATTGTGATGAGGAGGGTTATGATATTTCCGTGTTCATCTATCAGCCCTTACTAGAAGAATGTGACCCTAGTGATGTCATAGAAGAAGAAGAGAATGACGATGATCCAGAGTCCATTGTGATGGATAGTTGCTTAAACTCAGAGAAGCACTATCTAGAAGATATAGGAGTGTTTACCCAGAAAGAGGAAGAACCTCTCACAAGTATTAAAACGGTAAATTCAAAGGATGGAAGTGAGAGCAGTCAAAAGAAAAAGAAAAGAAAAGTTGTGAAACAAGAAGAGGAGGAATCATTGTTTGAAGTACCAAAAAACTTCAAGAAATATGAAGTGGAAGATCAAAAAATTTTGGTATGAATGCCTAAGAGAGAGGCCATCATAGGAGAAGCATATGATAACAAAGAAAAGACCAAAAAAATTGTACTAACCATTGAAAGAAATGAAGAGAGATGTACGTACATAGGAGATGACCTAAGTGCAAAAGAAGAAGCAAAGCTTGTAGCTCTATTAAGGGAATATAGGGACGTGTTTGTGTGGCACTATAGAGACTTGAAGGGGGTAGATCCAAGAATATGCTCTCATATGATTCCCATGACCGCTGATGCCAAACCCACCAAACAAAAGCCCTACACATATAATGACACTTATGCAGCTAAAATAAAAGAAGAAATTGACAGGCTGATTGAAGCTGGATTTATTTATGAGATTGAGCATACTGAGTGGGTGTCCCCCATTGTAGTGGTGCCCAAGAAGAACGGGAAGTGACGAGTGTGTATTAACCTTAAAAAATTTAATGCCGCTACAATCAAAGATAGCTATCCGCTTCATTAGGGGAAAAAATGGACCCTGCATGGGCCTTGTAAGGATCCCTAATTTTTAGGGATTAAGGAGCTTAAAATATGAGTAAAATAATGCACATCAAACCACTAGTGGTATTGGGAGTAAAATATTATTTGCTGAACCATGGTCTTCAAAGTCAAAAATCGTGTACATCCGTGACCTTTGGATGGCTTAAATCGATGGTATACTTTCAAATGCTTGAAAGTAAGAGAGAGAGGATGTCAGATTTTGTGGGGAGTGGGGACAATATCTTTTGTAGTCTCTGCAAAGTTTCTGGCCATTAGATCTAGATGAATCCAACGCGTGAGCGCGAATGGGGCTGAGACAAAAATCAGAGCAGACGTGGATCGTTGGATCGAGTGATCAATCGGACAGAGATTGTGAAAAGGCGCCCATCTCAAGTGAGGGATGACTCTCAACCATGGGATCTTGCCCAATCCAAAGGTCACAAACTAAGGTGCAGTTTCTCCATCTAATTCAAATATGAACGTCCAATTTCAGGGAAGATCCAATGGCCGATAAATGCTTGCGCAGTTTGTCATCATTACTAGAATCTTAGCCGTTTGTTCTCAATCCCATCCAAGGGTCCAAGATGAAAGTTACCTTGACTTTGTCCATTTAAGCATATACGTTGGATCTTTGAAGCAATCCAAAGGCTCTGAATGATTTTAAAGTTTTTCGAAACCATTCTCAAAAGAAACCCACGAATTTTAAGTGGTTTTCTCATGTTTGACCACACAAAAACAAGGAAAGCCCATGCCTAGCCTATGTGATTTAGGCACTAGACTGTGGCCACCACCCTCTTCTCATTGGTCCATCTTTAATCACTCCTTAAGCTAAAAGGCCCATGTAAGGTTCATTTTTTCCCCTAATGTCCAATCACCGAACATTTACTCAAGCGTGTTGTAGGCAAGGAAGTTTATAGCTTCCTTGATGGATTTTCAAGTTACAACCAAGTAGCCATTGCCCCAGAAGATCAACACAAAGCGGCTTTTGCCATAGAATGGGGAATCTTTGCATTTCGTGTGATGCCATTTGGGCTCACAAATGCACCTACAACTTTCCAAAGGCTCATGTGTCATGTTTTCAAAGAGTTCTTGCAAAAGAGCTTAGAAGTATATGTGGATGATTTATGTGCTTACTCCCGAGAAAAAAGACTCCAAATCCCTAAGCTCAGACAGATCTTCAACAAGTGTAGAGAATATCGAGTGTGTCTAAACCCAGAAAAGTGTGTGTTCATGGTACGACAAGGTAAAATCTTGGGTCACATCATTTCTAAGAATGGAATATCAACAGATGAGGACAAAGTTAGAGCCATAGCAGAGCTGCCAAGGCCAAGGAACATTAAAGAGGTACAAGCTTTTATGGGCCATTGTGGATATTACTGTAGGTTTATCCACATGTATGCAATCATGGCTAGGCCTCTTTATGGCTTATTGACAAATTTTGAGTGGAACAACGAATGTGAAAATTCCTTCAATGAGCTGAAGAGATGTTTGTGCACAACACCAATACTGACCACTCCTAATTGGAAAAAACAATTTCATTTCCATGTGGATGCATCCAATCATGCCATAGGATGTGTGCTAGCACAACCCACAGGTGAGGGAAAATTGGATTTGCCCATAGCATATGCTAGTAGACAACTAAACCCAGCTGAAAGAAATTATACCACAACCGAGCGAGAAGGCTTAGGCATGGTATATGCTGTGAAGAAGTTTAGACACTATTTATTGGCCAACAAGTTCAAGCTTTTCACTGATCATCAAGCTTTTTCATATTTGGTCAATAAACCTTGCAATACAGGACGCTTAGTAAGATGGTTCCTCTTACTAATGGAATATGACTTTGAAGTTGTTGTTAGGAAAGGTAGAACCCACCTCCGGGCAGATCAGCTTTCTCGCATCACTTTAGGAGAGCTGCCATAAGGAGTATCTGATGAACTACCTGATGCTTATCTGTTCAATTTAGAAGTTGTTCCTAAATGGGCAAATAAGTTGGTACTAGTCCTAACCTTCAGACCCGCAAATAAGAATGTGAAAACATCACAAGAAGAAATTGTAAAATCACAAAAATATCACATATTGACAGGAAGCATGTACAAACAAGATACTGAGGGTGTATTAGCTTGTTGTGTTGAGGACAATGAACATAGTAGTTGGTTGCAACAAGCTCGTGAAGTATTGATAGGAAATCGTTATCCTAAACAACAAACATTGCAGAATCTGAAGCGTTTAGGAGTGTATTGGCCTAGCATGGACAAGGAAATACATGAATGGATTAAGAATTGTTTAGTGTGCCCGACAAAACCCCCAGTGGAGCATGCCACTCTTTATCACGTCATTAATTCCAGATTGGAGTGCTCCATTGGTAGAATTTATGATATCAAGAACACTACCTAGTGAGGCTAGTCTAGCAAGAAGACGTATCATGGAGTAAGAGGCTCAAGTATATGCCTTAGTTAGAGACAACCTATATTGAAGAGGCAAAGATGGCTACTTAAGACTATGCGTGCATGAGTTAGACTACTTGAAAGTCTTAGAAACTGCACACAGTGGTGTTGCAGGTGGACACTTTGGTCCTGACGGAGTAATTAAGACCATTCTATTTTCGGGACTTTGGTGGCCCACTCTTCATATGGATGCACATACCTATGTGAAGAAATGTGATACATGCCAACGTGCACAATATCCGATAAGAAAAGATGAGATGCCCTTGAGGCCAATGATGGGAGGACATGCATTCTCAAAGTGGGGCATAGACTTTGTAGGCCCTATTAACCCTCTAGTTAGGAACTCCCATGCAGAATATATCATTGTAGCCACTGATTACCTTACTAAGTGGGTAGAGGTAAAAGCCACAACAAAGAATGATGCTCAGACAATGGCAAAGTTCTTATTTGAGAACGTTCTCATGAGATATGGACTACCAATAGAGTTAGTGAGTGATAGAGGCACATACTGCTTGAATGAAGTCATTGAAAATCTTCTCCAAGAATTCTTGGTGATACATAAGAAGTCTGCCCCCTATCATCCCCAAGCTAATGGACAAGCTGAGAGCACAAACAAGATCATATGTAATGTCTTGACTAAACTAGTAAATAATAAATGCTCTGATTGGGACAAACAACTTCATCATGTTGTTTGGGCTAATCGAGTTGCCTACAAAACGGTACTCAATGCCACCCCATTTCATATGGTCTTTGGACAGAATGTTGTGCTACCATTAGATTTCTTAATCCCATCTTTAAAAGTCACACAAGAGTATGAGTGGAATGGACATGAATTGTCATCCAGGATCTTTGATTTAGAACGCTTAGGTGAGATGAGGCTACGAGCGGCAGCAGGTATCTATGCTGCAAAGAAATGGCTTAAGGCATACTTGGATGCCCATATAAAAGATAAAGGACTGAAACAAGGAGATCTAGTGTTGGTTTATATGCTAAAACAACATGCTCGTAAATTCGAAAAAAGAGGATATGGACCCATGATCATTAATAGAATCTCCACTAGTGGTGCGGTCCAATTGGCCACTCTAGAGGGTGACATCTTGCCAAACTATATTAGTGGCTGTTGAGTCAAGCTATATCAAGAACCTCTTACAAAGGATATGCTAATGAGACTCAACACTGCTAAGAAGCGAAAAGAAGAAGAGTTAAGAGGGAGAGAAGAGGCACAGGTAGAGGCTAGAGAGCGCCTTAGGAAAAATAAGTTAAGGCGACTAGGCCTGGATGTCAACCCGAAAGCCCCAAAATGTCACATGGACATGTGCCAAAAATTGAGCATAACTACTTCTCAAATAATTAACTGACATCCCTTTGTGACCATAGAGATAGGACAAGGAAATACTGCGAGGACTGTGAAAGCATTGATTGACTCAGGTGTGGCAACTAGTGCACTTAGACTTTCCTATTGCCAAGACTTGCAGTTGGACATCAATCCCATAGAAGCCTATCTCATAGGATTGGGAGGTGTGGAAACCCCTTGTTTGCACCAGGTGGAACTTCCCATCTACCTTCAAGATGTTCCAGTAATAGTCAAAATGCTAGTGTGTCATGATGAGGACCTTACAAAGCCACTTTTCTTGGGACAAGATTGGATCTGTGACCATGCAATCAACTTAAATCTAAGAACTCAACTTCTTCAAGTTTGGGTTCATGAACAATGCATTACATTAGAGTTAGAAAATTGCATGCTCAGGAATCCAAGGGTCACACATTCTCTCAGTTCTTCTAAGACTAATCTTATAGAAGAAGATGTTGTATGTGTTAAAAGCTCTATGATGCAAAAGGATTCAATCATAGAAGAACAGGCTTGAAGGCAAGTGGATCTCTCTTATTCAAAGCCTATTGCGGCCACAGTAGTTCCACAAAAAAGGCAAGCACAATGGTACAAGACAATTGCTATAGCAAATAGAAAAACACCATTCGACAAGAAAGTAGTTCCGAGCAGGAAGCAGATCTGGGTACGCAAAGGAGTACAACCACCGGCCTTGCCCCCACATTTCCCATCCAAGCAAGTGAACCAGGCTAGGAGATGAATGAAGATAGTAGGAGAAGCTCAACCAGAAGGTATGCGACAAATTTGGGTGCCTAAGAAATTAGTTGCAGCTCAACAAGGCCGATTACACATGTGGGTTCCCAAAAGACTCTTACATGCACATAGGCCTATGCTCTCCACCATGCAAAAGGTCTCAACTAAGAAGCCAAGGAGAGAAAAGGGAAAGAATCGAGCACAGAGACCACAAGAGGATAAACTCACCTCTTCGGCCATAGTCAGAAGACCAACAACAATGGTATAGGTATGGAAGCCAAAAGCAGTGGTACGCCCCACAGAACCAAAGAGCCAACCACGAAGGATCAAACCCTCAAGAAAACATCCAAACATGAAGCAGCCAAAGGAGATAACTAAGCAATCAAACACACTTCTCAAATGGATCCCTACGAGGAGGAATGATCCGTTGTCATCTTGAGATCCAATGGATACCCCCAAGAAAGACTGCATCAACCTCGGCAAGCAACATTAAAAAACCTCAACGAGCGACAACCATGTGCTTCTTGCACAACCCTGTCTTTTGCACCATTCAGGTCATGCATTTCCAAAGTATGCATTAATATAGGGCCACATTACATGTCCGTGCATAGACACAATTGAGAGTCCCATGCACAAGTGCACATTGACATATGTCAACTATTTTTTCTAATACTAACATCTATCTTCTTGTTGTGTGACATTGTTCCTTAAGAAAAAAGAGAGAGAGAGAGAGAGAGAGAAAGAACTTGTTCCCAGGCTTGGCATTGGAACATGAATGAGTCATGCTTAGTTGAAGGTGGAACCGTCGATTTCTGGGCATTTATCAATTTGGATAGAAGTGCATCTCGGCTAGCAGATGATATTATTGCTGCCTTATCTGGTAGAGGTCAAGCACTTGGCATTAACATGGCATCCACAACTATTGTTTCCCCTCACCATGGTAGGAGGGAAGAGCTTGAAGGTCCACAACTTGAGCGATTCTTAACACTGTAATGTACGAGAGCATCCAAGGAGATATCTACCAGGGGTAGTTTGGTACCCTAAAAATCCTGCTCTGTATACTGGGTGAGAAGACTCCTGCTTCTTGTGAGCTAAAGAGAATATGTGAAAGTAACCTTGGTGTAGTGACCCAATGTTTTTTGTCAAGGAATATAAAGATATTCAATTCTTAGTATTTGGAAAATGTTGCTTTCAAAAGAGGAGACAGGACCAGGCACTTAGAAAATTTCATTAGCGGACCATCAACACGGACATTCATCGACAATGTTCCATCACAAATGTCGGGTGCACAACACGAGGAGATAAACATCGATCGACCATTCACCATGGTAAGAATTCTTACTTTGGCAACACCATAACCATGATAGATTAGGAAACATCTTCGTCAGCATACCCTTGAGCAATTAGCTGAAGATCTCCAATTTTTGCACCATACTCCTTCCAATGCATTTTATAAGTAAGCATACATAGGGACACACTACAAGGCCGTGCACAAGGCACATGCTTTCTTCAATCCGTGCACTAACACACTGACCCATCATCCACTATGGGTTATGAGTACTTCATCATCTTTGGAAGATCTAGAGGGGATCAATGGCGGCTTACAATGACATATTCATGCTGGAATCCACTAAAGAAGCATATACCCAGGGACTACAACTTGCAAAGGCATGTAGTGGAAAATGACAAACCAGAGAACCAATCCTACCACATTTGGAAGATAGACGGCTCTTGTTCATACAGAATGGAAACTACCTCTCAAGGCACTACATGGAACAACCACTACAACAAGGGTCTGTCAGGGACGATAGACTCGAGAGGGGGGGAGTGTTGAAGCTCAAGGTTAAGGACAAGCATAATAAATACATCAGAGATGTGGAAACACAAGAAGAAGGAGCACATAGGGATCTCCAAGAAGTGTATGTCAAATTTTCAGAAGAAATCCCTATAAAAATAGTGATCTTCATCACTAAAAGCCATTGTAAATACCATTTCATATTTTTATAACTCCATTTTGTTCAAGCCGAGGAGTCCTCGAGCTTTAGGAGTATTAGAAATATCATCCTACCAATTTTCATAATGTTTAGACTTTTTTTGAGCCCTCAAATCAGCCCTGGAACCTAATTTTTGACTAGGCTAGACACTAGGTCTGGACAGGGCCGAAACTACTCAAAAAACTATAAAAAGAACTAGAGAGCTCATTTTTGAGGTTAGCTTGTTTAGAGGGTTAGCTTGTTAGAGAATAGAGCTTTTGTAAGAGAGTTCCTTTGCAATAGAAAGCTTTCCATTGTTCCTCTCTTTGATCTTACCTTGTGCACGTGTGTGTATGTGTGTGCATGCTTATGTGCTTTCACTCACACACTTGTGCCTTCACTCGCTCATGGTCTTCATACCGGTCCTCACGTCTCCGCGGATTGACAAGTAAAGGAGGTGGTGCTTATGCTTGAGCTACAATATGCTCACTCTCCAACTATTTTTAGAGGTAAGCAACAGGAGCCTCATTCCTAGCCTGATACAATGTTGTAAGTGTATCTCAAGCATCCTTACATGTTCTACAAGAGAAAATGTGAGGAATAATGGCATGTTTGATAGACAAGGCTATCAATGCATGTGCCTAAGGATCTCTAACATCCCAATGAATTTGCTCTGCAGTAGGTGCAGCACAAATCGAAGCACGAGAAATAATTTGGAGAATATCAGTATCTTCAATGCCATCTACATGAGCTTCAATACCTATATTTGTAGGTGTAATAGGAATTTTTTCAACACCCATCACAATGTTCCACAGTCCTTTTGCAACCAATACATGTCGCATCATATAAGCCCAAAATGGGTAGTTGGTACCTTCCGACTTATCCTCAATAGCCAACATATGGAATACATCAGCGCTTTCAGCCATGGCCACTAACTAAAATACCCTGATGCAGAAAAATGATTGTATCTAAAAAAGTTGAGCAGAACAACCTTGACAAGTTCTGCTCAACCTGTAGATGACTTTGAGATGCTTATACTGGTGAACCAAAACCTGTATTGTTATTGTGTAGAAAAAGACAATACATTTTGCCCAAAAAAAAACGAGTACATACTAGTGGCAACCAAAATAGGATTTGATAAAGCAAAACACTCTTAGACACAAAAGAGATGAACAAAATGAACCATGAACCATGTGCAAAAGAGATATATATTCCATATAAGAAGCATGTACAAAAGTGTGGAAAACCACTACCATATATGTGTTGGAGTTAGACGTGTGCGGAAGCACATGAACAGCACAAGGAAGAAGAAGAAGCTTGGAGCACAACACACAATACTGAATGTATTACTAGAGAATGTACAAAGATAAGTAGCCCATTAGGGCAATAGGCGTATATACAAGCCGGGGGAAAAAAACCTCCTAAAGAGGGAAAAAAGTGCCCCGGTGGTCCTAGTGTGTTCACACACATCACTACCTAAATATATCAACAAATCCCCCCCTGGGAGTGATGCGGTGAACAAGGAGCTGGCACTCATGTATAACGAAGTGCCAAGCTATGTGGAAATCACTCCACAAAAGGAAGTAAGCCCAAAGCTTTGCGGAAAGCTTCAAACTTCTCCCTAGGCAGAGCCTTCATGAAAAGGTCTTCTATGTTCTCCTGCGTGGGCACATATGCCAAGCTGATCTCCCCAGTAGAGAACCTCTCCCTGACATAGTGATAATGCACCTCAATGTGCTTAGTGCGAGCATGGAACACAGGGTTCCTCGCAACTGCCAATGCGCTCTGACTGTCAGTGAAGATGGTGGTGGTAGAAGACTGGCCAACACCCAAATCAGCCATAAGGTGTCTGAGCCACACACACTCAACAATCGTTGTGAAAGTTGCCGTATACTCAGCCTCATAATTGGAAGTGGCCACAGTAGGCTGCTTCTTGCTCAACCAAGATATACATGAGCTATCAAGCATGAAGCAAAAACCACTGGTGGACACACGAGTGTCTCCCAATCTGAGTCAGAAAAAGCATGCAAATCTGGCGGTAGTGATCCCCCCTTGGGATAAAACAACCCAAGTAGTCGAGTATCACTCAAGTAGCGAAAGATGCGCTTAACCGCCTTCCAATGCATGACTCCTGGGCAATGCATAAACCTGCTCATCTGTGAGATAACAAACTGAATATCTAGCCGAGTAATGCATAAATAAATCAAGCATCCAACAGCCTGCTGATAGAGAATAGCATCAAATGCATCTCCAGCACCATGAAGACTCAATCGTAAACCTGTCTCCATAGGAGTGGCAATAGGCTTACAGTCTTCAAGGCCAAAACGCTGCAATAATGTGTCAATATATTTCGTTTGGCACAAAGCCATTCCACCATCAACTTGCATAAACTAAATGCCCAAATAGTGATGCAAATGCCCCAAATTAGACGTCTCAAATGAGGCATGCAAATCAGCCTTGAAATCAGCAATAGGACCAGTGAGCAGCATGTCGTCAACATAGATAACAATGATCAGAAGCACATCATTAGCACGCTGAACATATAAGGCGCTTTCAGTTGGACTGTTCTCAAAACCATGTGCAACCAGATAGGCATGTATCTTCTCATACCAAGCATGTGGTGCTTGCTTTAAACCATATAATGCCTTCTTTAACCTGCACACCTAGTTTTCATGCCCTTTCTGCACAAAGCCACGGGGCTGAAAAACATACACTTCTTCATGCAAGTCACCATTCAAAAATGTTGTTTTAATGTCCAACTGATGTACATTCCAACCATGATGGGCTGCAAGTGCACAAATACTCCGAACAGTAGTCATACAACATGTAGGTGCAAAGGTCTCATCAAAATCAATGCCTCTTTCCTGCGCATAACCCTTTGCAACAAGCCTAGCCTTATACCTGTCAATTGTACCATCAGGTTTATGCTTCAACTTGTATACCCACTTAGTGCCAATGGCCTTCTTGCCAGGACGCAAGTCACATAAAGACCATGTACCATTCTTCATTATAGCATCATATTCAGATTGCATAGCAGCCATCCAATTTTCTGAATTTTGTGCTTCATCAAAAGAAACAGGCTCATTCTCATCACAGAGACTAGACGCAGCCATAGCATAGAAATCTGAAGCAAAGGAGGCACTATGAGAGCCTGAACGAGTACGATATGACAAAGGTGCATCTAATTTGCTGTCACGCAAAGTCTGCACCAGCCATTTTGGCATAGTTTTTGCCTGGTCAATATCAAGTCTCTCATCAACAAGTGCATCATGTAAATCTGCATAAAAAATGGAATGATCTGCATCATCATATGAAACCTGCAAAGGCTGAGAAGTTGCCTCATTAGGACCAGCACTAGATTGTCCACCTGTAAAAAGAGGCATCAAAGTATCATACATGTCTTTGGAGCTAACAGATGTCTCCTTAGTACATGAAAGCAATGGCTGAATAGCATCTTCCACAAAGACAACATCACGGCTAACCAGAATGCGTTTAGTCTGTGGATGATACAAACGATAGCCTTTACTTTTAGAACTGTACAACAAAAATACATTTTACTGCCTTATCATCCAATTTTCTATGATGTTGTTCAGGCACTAGTGCATATGCCAAACAACCAAAAACACGCAGATGAGCAACAGATGGCTTGCGGTCATCCCAAGCCTCATATGGAGTGATAGACTGCAGCGCTTTAGTGGGACACCTATTCAGTACATATGCTGCACATATTGTGCAGGCTATTTTGTCTTTTTATGCCAAAGGTATATAGTTGTTTCTATTCGCCAGTATAAGCGTCTTGAAGTCTGCTACAGGCTTAGCAGAACTTGTCTGGGCAGTTCCGTTCAACTTTTTGAGATACAGTCAATTTTCTGCATCAAGGTATTTTAGTCACCGGCCATGGCTGAAAGCAGTGATGTATTCCGTATGTTGGCTATTGAGGATAAGTTGGATGGTACCAACTACCCATTATGGGCTTATATGATGCGACATGTATTGGTTGCAAAAGGATTGTGGAACATTGTGCAGGGTGTTGAAAGACGTCCTGTTACACCTGTAACAACAGGTACTGCGAATACAGGTGCTCGAGCTGATGAAGATGGTGTCGAAGATGATATTGTGCAGATTCCTGTTTGTATTGTTGTTTCCACTGCACCTACTACAGAGCAAATTGGTTGGGATGGCAGAGATGCCCAGGCACATGCATTGATAGCTATGTCTGTCAAACGTGCCATTCTTCCTCATATTCGCTCTTGCAGAACAGCTAGGGATGCTTGGGATACACTTACCACATTGTACCAAGCTAGGAATGAGGCTCGTGTTGCTTACCTCCGAAAACAGTTGGAGAGTGAGCACATGAATGAAGGTGATTCTATGGACAGTTTCCTAACGAAGATCAAAGATTTGAAGGAACAGTCGATTTCTGCTAATGAGGTTATACCAAATAGCTCACTTGTGCAGACCGTTCTGAATGGTCTTCTTGATTCATATCAGAGTTTTGCTTCTACTCTTCGGTTGATGATGAAAGGCAATCCAAATGCCTTATCATTTGAGGAGTTAGTCTCTGTTCTGTTGCAGGAAGATCAGTCCAGGCAGAACAGGTCCATTATGCGTGTTGCAGATCAAGCTTTCCTCGCTAGTCAGAAGGGCAAAGGAAAATGGAGCTCTTCTATTAGTAAGCAGAAATCTGCAAATGCTGCACATTCGAAGAACCAGGATAAAGATGATAAGAAATCAGAAAAGCAAAAATTGTTTTGCAAGTACTGTAAAGGGAATGATCATATCATAAAGAACTGTCCAAAACTGGCTGCAAAAGAGGCAAAGAAAAAGGAGGCTAGAATGGTTGTTGCAGAAGCCTCTACACCAAAAACAGAGTCTGCTAACCTTGTGCAGGAAGAAGAATGGGCGTTTACTACTGTTTGCAGTTTTGACCCATCTTCTCATGAGCAGTGCATGTTTGTAGTGGACTCAGATGTTTGGTACTTTGACAGTGGGGCAACCAAACATATTACCTCGCAGCGTAGTTTCTTCTCTTCACTCGAGCCTGCCCCTACAGGGAATACTGTCACATGCACCAACAACTCCTCTTATCCTGTTATGGGAGTTGGTAAGATCATTCTAACTACTCCGGATGGTAGTTCTTTCACCTTGTCAGATGCTTTATTTGTACCAGAGATCAAGAAGAATCTGTTATCAGTTTCTGCATTAGCCAAGATCGCCTTGGTTGTGAAATTTGTTGATGACAGATGTACAGTTCATGATCTGTCAAATGGCGATGTTATTATTGCTTCTGGCATTTTATGTCGTGGGATATATAAGCTCATAGACTATGAAAGATCTGTGAATGATTCGGCATGTGCAGTTCATGATTCTCAGGCTATGTCAGATGCAAAGCTTTGGCATGCATGCTTTGGTCATCTGAATTTTGCTAGTTTGCTAGGCCTGAAGAAATCTGAAATGGTGTCCTCTTTGCCCAAACTTGAGGCACCTGGAAAACATGTTTGTGAAGGCTGTATTTTGGGCAAAATGCAGCGTTCCTCCTTTCCAAAAGATGGTTCAGTTCGGGCTACACAGAAATTGCAGCTTGTACATAGTGATGTTTGTGGTCCTATGCAGACACCCTCTTTTGGAAATTACCTTTACTTTGTGACTTTCCTTGATGATTTTTCTAGGCATGCATGGGTATATCCACTCAAAGCAAAGTCTGAAGTGTTCATGTGCTTCAAACAGTTTTTGGTTTTGGCTGAAAATCTGTCAGCATGTAAAATGGGCATCCTCCGTTCTGATCGAGGGGGGGAATATATGTCTTCTGACTTTAATGCATTTCTGGCTGAACGTGGGATAAAACACCAGTGTACAGTGTCGTATACACCTCAACAGAATGGAGTTGCTGAACGGAAGAACAGGTCACTCATGGAGATGGCGAGGTATATGGTCAAGAGTCAGGCTTTACCTCATAGTTTCTGGCTTGAGGCTATCAACGCTGCAATAGTGCATTCGGAGGCCGAAATGAGCTCAGATCGCGATTTCGGCACCACAAAGCAAAGCGGTTTTGATCTTGGAAACACGCTGAGTATGCTCACCAAAATTCGTGTGATTCTGAGACTGCAAACGGAGGAGTGTCGACGACGCCCTAGATGAAGCGACGACCTGCTCTGATACCAATTGTTGGAGTTAGACGTCTGCGGAAGCACGCGAACAGCACAAGGAAGAAGAAGAAGCTTGGAGCACATTACACAATACTGAATGTATTACTAGAGAATGTACAAAGATAAGTAGCCCATTAGGGCAATAGGCGTATATACAAGCCGGGGGAAAAAAACCTCCTAAAGAGGGAAAAAAGTACCCCGTCGGTCCTAGTGTGTTCACACACATCACTACCTAAATATATCAACAATATGAGCCACATAAAAAATGTGGAAAAGCACTGCCATATAGGAACCAAATACAAAATTCTGGCACATCACTACCATATATGAGCCAAATACAAAATTGTGGCACAAAATTGCCATACACATGCCCAAAGGGATCAAAACATCTATATCTTTAGTCCTGCAACAAAGAACATTCATGAAATGAGACAGATTGACATGATATTAAAAAATAACAACTAAAAACACCAAACCAAGTTTATAAGCTCACCTCATCATAGATGCTCCCATGAAATGACCACACCATGTCCCTCCAAGTCCTCCAATAGTGCAACCAATCCATGATGATATCCATAAGCCTCCTCGATTCATGTCGGAGGAAGATCTATCGCCAACTCCTGCAAGAAATATGAAAAATGTTAGATGAACATACATGATGTGCTTAACACAAACAAATTCAATAATCAAAATGATACTTACAAACTTGTGACACATAGTGTCATATCCGTCGCTACCCAAATGTGACAGTCTGATCATATCTAAACATGTGGTCGCTACATCTTGTTAGTTGCAATATTCGTCAAGATTTTACTGATGCTCATCGCGAATCATATCCCACTCCTCAGCATCTAACCACACAGGCTTCGGTAAGCCTACTCTGAAAGCATCATGAGCCTCAGATCATTGATGAGACATAACCTCACGTGTTGTGTGTTGAATCCAGTCTGAGCTGACAATAGGATGCCCATGTGCTAGCTGGAACTCCTGATAGATCATCTCTATAATATAATTTTTAGGATCTTTATCCTATTCAATCCATTTCAACATGACAAAGTATCCAAATTATATAGACCAAAGCTCTCATACATGCTAATGTATGGCATTTTCGGCCGCATCCATCACTAGAGCTCCATCACATATACTATACACCTTGGATTCCTCATGTTCATGAACACCCCAAGGTGTACCATGTGGTGTACCACGTGGAGTACCACATGGCATACGTACATCTGAGGTACTCGCTCTAGGAGTAGAAGTGGGAGAAACAATATCCATCGCACTGCCTCCACAACATCCACCTCCTCCAAAGCCACCTATAGATCCACTCCTCGAACCTCTTCCTCTAGAGCATGACCTCGACCAACGAGACAGGCCAACACCTCTATCATGTTGAGGTGTCGAATGCATATGTCGACTATAAGGGCCATTAGGAGATGGTTGGAAAGGTGGTTGTGGTGGAGTCATAAAGCCATAAGACATATCTCCGATGGGAGTATACCCGCTTACAAGAGTGACACTAGTGGGAGTGATGTTGACGAGAGTGAGGCCGGTAGAAGTCAGGCGAGTAGGAGTGAGGCCGGGGAAGTGCTAATATGAGCAATTCAGTACTATGACATGGTGGACATATTCACAGGAGGTACCTGAGATATAAACTCCAAGAACTGCTCCTCTGTCATGGAATGCGGACTGATCACAGGATTGTCTCCCATCATGCTTTGCAAAAAAAACTCAAATAATTAGCATATGATAATAATGGTAATATAGAGAAAAACAACATATCAAAAAAATAAACACAAATTAGTACGTACAAGTGTTTGCTTCAAAAATCCTATATTCTAGCATCCTCTTGGAGATCTGGTGTAGAGAAGATATCTATCTCTACATTGATGAGGTCTAGATCTCTTGGTATGCTAGCTCCTTCTTGATCATCATTCTCATAAATCCTTATCTGTTACTTCATCGTGTATCTCGTTTTCTTCAAAGATCTATTCATCTTGGACAATCATCTCTTCCTCCTCGACTATTGAATGAATCTCAGAGTGCACTATAGATGGAATTTCTTCTACGTCTATGTTCTCACAATTTTTTTTGCTACGTGGGCAAACTTGTAAAACAAATAGCCACTCTGGTTCTTTTGAATTTGGCATAAAAGCAACTTGCTCATAGTGTTTGGGAAGTACAAATGTATCACTTTCATGTGTCCATAGCTTTGTGGAGTCTACTTGAAGCCAACCACTCTTATCCCACGTCACTATTGCGTTTCTTCTAGAGATGACTATTTTGAACCATTTCAAATCAAAAAGAAAGTAATCAAACTTTCTAAAAGATAGCTTCAAGATATCTTGGATCACTCCACAATAATCAAGCAGGCCTTCTTGAGCATTGTCGTCTCTTGCACTAGCTCTACTTTTTTGGAAAAAGTTCACCATCATCCCACTATCAAAAGTAGGCTTGCTTTCATTGATTCGTGGAATCTGAAAGTTTCATCCATGAGACCATAGTGCACCATATTTAGAATACTCCCAATCATACCCCTTTGCAAGTTCCTCCTCTTCTTCAGAGATATCTTCACTCATTGCTTTTGCTTGTGAAACTATTGTATCTAGCCATCTGCTTGTTGGAAAGGGTGGAAGAGTTTGAAGACTTTCTGGAAGAGGAGAAAGTCGAGTGGAATGATTCTTTCCAAACTGAGCTCTTTCCTTTGTGTGTGTCTCCTTGGTGAGCTCACACCTCTCTAACCAATTCTGCATAGGCTTAGAGTTAATGATGTAAAAATTCATTGCCTTTTCTCTGAAAGCTGCATCCATTTTTCTTTGCATCCCTTTACCTTGAGGTTCATCGCCTATGAGATGAACATCTTCATCATCGCTCCATAAGCAAGGCATTTCTAGGTCCGACATGCGTAGAAACTCTTTTATGAATACAAGAGACTCTTGTACGAGCCATCCCACTTGCTTTCATTTAACATTGTGCTTGTCAGCCAATTTGCCCTTCATGTAAAACATGTCTACCAGGCAAATATCTATGATGTCCTTCATAGACAGTTTTCCAAAGTGCTTTGGAGCAGCGTACTTCAAGTCATGGTCTGCATAGGGGACAAGCATGGTAACTTGAAATCAATAAACCTAAACATTCACCATAAGTAGACCAATCATGCATCGTCCACATAAGTGTGCCTTGCACTTACACATCTCGTCTTCTTATATGTTTAGACATGTCACGCACAGTAATCCCATCCCATAAAGTGCAGAGCTCTTCCACAAGTGGTGCAAGATATACATCTATGTTTTTTACCTTATACTTACCTAGAATAATAAGAGCTAATAATAAATGACCCTTTTTTGTGGCCAACCATGGTGGGATGTTATAGTTGACCAAACACACAGGCCATGTGCTCCATGAAGAGTTGTGTAAACCAAATGGATTTACTCCATCCATAGCTAGGCCTAGATGACAGTTTCGAGGCTCACTTGCAAACTCTGGCCACTTACTATCTATGTGTTTCCACGCATCAGAGTCAGCAGGCACTTGCATGCACCATCTGTAGACCTTCTCTTTACATGCCATGACATAAATACAGCTATGGATCTACATCTCAACATACTCTTAATTCTTGGAATGATAGGAAATTGATGAAGAGCTTTTGCAGGGACTGCTTCGCCCACAAGGTCTTCTCTAAACATGTTTGCTCCACACTTTGGACATATGTGGGGATGCTCATACTCATTCCAAAAGAGAATGCAATCATTCAAACAAGCATGAATCTTGGTGTGGTCCATTCCAATGGATTATAAAATTTTCTTTGCATCTCTACGTGTTAAAGGCATGTCATTGCCATCTGGCAAAAATTGATCTTTAAGAAGCCTATAATAAGCAATTAGAACAATATTAGGAAATAAAGTTATTTTGATACAACAATGAAAGTTTATTTCAAATCCATTTACATGAACAATTCAGAGACACTATTATCTGACCATCCATAAATGCATTGAAGATTGAGCATCACGAGTGATACACGCAGTACAGATATCTTTGCCCCAGTGTACAATGGTAAACGGGCTAGTGTTTGCATGTTCTCATATTCTTTGTCGACTTTTGATCATGGAAATTTTGTTGTGTCCATGCAACCCATGACATCTTCTCCACCATTGTGATCTTCTTCCATCTCATAAAATGGATCGAGCATTTTTTCCATATGTTCATTCTATATAATGCTACGAGTACCTTGCACTTCTACCTCCCTCTTTGTTCTCTTCTATCCAGGAGAGGTTACTGGTGCAATATCATTTGGGTCCACCTACTCACCGGGGGGACCATGCCAATGGTAACATAGGTTTTGTAGTTGATTTTTATCAAAGGATCCATATTCTCTAATATGCGCAATACAAATCCGTCATTTTCGATAAATTTGATACTTACACTGAGTACAAGGACATGCCATTCTCTTCTTTGGATCGAAAGATGCCATCTGATACCATGTAGACATGTTAGGACATTTAATTCTAAAACCCTAATTTTTCTTATTAAACCTAAAAACCCTAATCCTAAAGACCTAGACCTAAAACATATATATGTATGTACGAATGTGTATATATATGATTATATATATGTTAATATTAAACCTAAAGCTCTATTTTTTATATATTTAATTATATATATTTAATTTAATAACAAAACTCTAAAACCCTATTTTTATATAATTTACTATATGTATTTAATTTATTTATTTTCTTCTTAATTTTTTTCTTATATATATTTAATTTAATTAAAAACCCTAAAATCCTAAAAATCCTAAAGAACTATTCTTTATATATTTAATTATATATATTTATTTTTATTGTATGTATGTAAAAAACCTAAAAGCCTAATATTACAGACCTAAACCTAAAATATGTATATATGTGTATGTATGTGTATATACATGTGTATATGTATATATATTATGTGTGTTTATGTGTATATGTGTGTATGCATATGTAAAAATCCTAAAAACCCTAATCCTATTTTTTATATATATTTGATTATATATTGTACTTTCTTTCCTAATTTTTTATGAATATATGACTATATATGTTAATATTAAACCTAAAACACTATTTTTATATATTTAATTATATATATTCAATTTAACTTATTTGATTGTATATATTTATTGTGTATTTAATACACTAGCTCTTTTCATATTTATTTATCTATACTAAAATCATAATTTTGTTTCTTTTATATATTTCATCTGATTAAAATCCCTAAACCTCTATTTTTTATATATTTGATTATATACATGTAAAAAACCTAATCCTAAAGACCTAGACCTAAAACATTTATATGTGTGTATGCATGTGTATATGCATGTGTGTGTATATGTATTATATGTGTATATATATGTATGCATGTGTAAAAACCCTAAAACCCTAATCCTAACGACATAGACCTAAAACATTTATATGTATGTATGCATGTGTATATGTATTATGTGTGTATATGTGTATATGTTTGTATGCATGTGTAAACTGCTTAAACCCCTAATCCTATGTGTATATATGTGTATGCATGTGTAAAAACCCTAAAACTCTAATCCTAACGGCCTAGACCTAAAACATGTATATGTGTGTATGTATGTGTATATATATGTGTATGTGCATATGTATTATATGTGTACATGTGTATATATATGTATGTGTGTAAAAACCCTACAATCCTAATCCTAACGACCTAGACCTAAAACACATATATGTATGTATGCACGTGTATATATATGTGTATGTGTATATGTATTATGTGTGTATATGTATTATGTGTGTATATGTGTATATGTATGTGTGCATGTGTAAACTGCCCAAAACCCTAATCCTATGTGTACATATGTGTATGCATGTGTAAAAACCCTAAAACCCTAATCCTAACGACCTAGACCTAAAACATGTATATGTGTGTATGCATGTGTATATAAATGTGTATGTGTATATGTATTATATGTGTTTATATATGTATGCATGTGTAAAAACCCTAAAACCCTAATCCTAATGACGTAGACCTAAAACATGTATATGTATGTATGCATGTGTAAACTGCCTAAACCCTAATCCTATGTGTATATGTGTATATATGTGTATGCATGTGTAAAAACCCTAAAACCCTGATCCTAATGACCTAGACCTAAAACATGTATATGTATGTATGCATGTGTATATATATGTGTATGTGTATATGTATTATGTGTGTATATGTATGTAGGCATGTGTAAACAACATAAAAGCCCTAATCCTAAAGACCTAAACCCTAATTCTATGTGTATATGTGTGTATACATGTGTAAATAGCCTAATTTTTCTTAATTTTTATAAATATATGATTATTATTATCTATTTTTATATATTTAATTATATGTATTTAATTCAATAAAAAACCCTAAAATCCTATTTTTATATATTTAATTATATATAATTAATTTATATATTTAAAACACTAGCTCTTTTCATATTTATTTATCTATACTAACATCCTATTTTTTTATATTTATTTATTTATATATTCAGATTTTTTTCTTCATTTTTACTTATATATATTTAATTTAATTAAATAAACCTAAACCCTATTTTTTATATATTTGATTAAATATATATAGAAAACCTAAAAATCCTAAAAACTTATTTTTTATATATTTAATCATATATATTTAGCTTTATTATATGTATGTAAAAAACATAAAAACCTAATTCTAAAGACCTAGACCTAAAACATGTATGTGTGTGTTTGCATGAATGTGAGTGTGTGTGTATAGGTGTGAGTGTGTATGTATACATGTGATTGTGTGTATATGTATGTGAGTGTGTGTGTGTGTGTGTATAGGTGTGAGTGTGTATGTATATATGTGAGTGTGTGTGTGTGTGTATATGTATGTAAGTGTGTATGTATATGTGTGTATGCATGCAGGCATTTGCATGAATATGCAGCTGTGTATGTAATATATATGTATGTAATATGCATGTGTGTATGTAATATATGCATGTGTGTATGTAATATATGCCTGTGTGTATGTAATATTGTATGTGTATGTATGTGTGTGTACGTATATGTGTGAATGTATGTATGCATATGTTTGTGTATGTATATGTATATATATGCATATATTTGTGTGTGTATATGTGTATGTATGTGTGTGTGTGTATGTGTGTATGCATATGTCTGTGTATGTATATGCATGTGTGTATGTATGTATGTGTATATACACATGTGTGTGAATGTGTGTGTATATGTGTGTACGTATGTCTATGAATGTGTGTGAATGTGTGTGTATGTGTGTGAATGTGTGTGAATGTGTGTGCACGTATGTGCGTGTATGTATCTGTGTGTGTGTATGTGTGTGTACATATGTGTGTAAATGTATGTTTGCATATGTTTGTGTATGTATGTGTGTGTACATATGTGTGTGAATGTATGTATGCATATGTTTGTGTATGTACATGTATATGTATGTGTGTGTACATATGTGTGAATGTATGTATGCATATGTATGTGTATGCATGTGTATGTGTTTGTATGTATGCATGTATGTATATGTGTGTGTATGCATGCATGCATATACATTAGTATGTGTGTGTATGTATCTCTATCTCTCTCTCTTTCTCTCTCTCTCTCTCTCTATCTCCCTCTCTTTCTCTCTCTTTATCTCGCTCTCTTTCTCTCTCTTTCGTCTCTCTCTATCTCTCATGTCTTTCTCTCTCTTTCATCTCTCTCTCTTTTTCTCTCTCTCTTTAATCTCTCTCCCTCTCTATTTCTCTCTCTCTTTATCTCTCTCTCTCTCTCTCTTTATCTCTCTCTCTCTCTATCTATCTCTCTCTCTCTCTCTCTCTCTCTCTCTCTCTCTCTCTCTCTCTCTCTCTATATATATATATATATATATATATATATATATATATATATATATATATATATATATATATATATATATATATATATATATATATATATATATATATATATATATATATATATATATATATATATATATATATATATATCGATAGAGAACAAACCAATCACTTACATGGATGCAATCTTTTGGATTTCTATCGTCAAAGCCTAATGAAATTTCATCCAATTCCAAAGAATGGATGCCAAAAAACTACTTCAAAACCAAAGAGAAGAGAAATTAAACAAAAAAACATAGAGAAAGAGAAAGGGTGAAAGAGTATGAGCATTACTTACCAAGATGTGAGATCTAGAGAGAGAGAATGTATGTGTGTGTAGAGAAAGAGATCTCTATGTGTGTGTGCATAAGACAATGTAGGTCACAATTCAGTTCGCGCATGCAAGTTCAATAGAAGCACTACTTAGTTCAAAACACGTGCAAAATGTTGAGTTTTGCTCTCGGTTCCCGGTATGTTTTAAACATGGTGCCGGTATAAGTGTCGATATGACCGTTGATAATTTTCAAGAATTTATCGATGCTCATACGGAGGGTCATACCGGTGCCTATACCAGCACCCGCAATGTATATCGATTTTCATACGGATGCCTATACCGGCACCCACAACATATACCGACGGTCAATTTTAGATGGTCATACTGATGGTCTACTGACCATCGGTATGGGCAACGTGATCCCTCCAAATATTTCCACCGAGCATACCGATGTCGGGGGTGGAGCATTAGTATGCCCCTCATATGTTGTAGTGTTAGTTCATTGAATTTTAGGATCTAAGAACATATGGGATCCTTAGACATGACTTGGACATATAGGATCCAAGTTTGGGACATATGGCATCCCTTGGTTTTAGTTCCATGTACATATGTGATCCATGGTGTGTGGGACATATGGCATCCCTGGGATCTTGGGACATATGGGATCCTAAGACATACTTGGAAATTTAGGATCCAAGCGGCTTTTTGTGGAGATCTAGGGACATATGTGATCCCTAGACATACAAAAGGTTGTACATCATGGGGTCGGTGGTGCATTTGATCCATTTGCCACTCTACATTTGTAGCATGTGAAATCCATTGTTGAGATACTTTCTTGAGACGTTTTGAGCCTTTTTTAATTTGCTAATGTAGCCATTGTCATCTTCTTCCCATGTCTTCATCTTTATCTTGAAGGTGGCTTTGTAGCATGCATTATGTTATAAATCTTGTGTGTAGAGCTTTGGCCTTCATGGGGCATTGTGTACCATACCCTTGAGAGAGCAATGTTGGTGCTTTATCCTCCTTGAGTTTAGGATCACATAAAGGAGAAGCTATGTGTGAACAAACCATTGGGGAAGGTCTTACCACATATATGTGGCATTGTCTAATCCCATTGCAAATGAGTAAGGCTCATACAACCCAAACGACCCTCGCATGATGTGAAGGTGTAGACAAAATAAAACATGCCCTTTTTGTGTGGCTTTAAAGTGAAACAACATGTTTGTGATTCTATTTAATGCTCTTCTATTCATAATACTAGATCTATCTTTGATACGCAGTTCTTGAATATCTAAGGACAACCGATTCTATGTACACGTAGATAGATTTATTCTGTTTCCCTCTCTTCTTTTCAAATAGTTCGGTTATCAATCATGTGCTTACATGAGTGGTGATGTCTTAGTGACTACATATTTTTCTTCTTTCATCGATGGTCAACAACTTATTAGCATTGTGTAGCTAGAAGCTGCTAAAAAAAATGCTTCTCCCTTGCTCCTTTGATACAGATGGCAGCAAACCCGTAGGCGAAACTTGTGTCTCCCTCTCCACAGAGGATGGAAGGCGAGTGCAGCTACGCTTCATTTCCACTATCTACAATGATTCGTAGATAAGGACAAAGGGGAAATGCGAATACTGTGAGAGTTATATTCTTGCTTTCGGAATGCTCTAGGTAACTCCATGATGAGGACGTGCTCCATGTTAGCACTGGTGAACTACCTCCAACTTGCTGTAGGTTCTGGAAAATCTCGGCAAGCCGAAGAACCGCCAAAAACATAGCCACTTGTTTCTCTATGCTATCTCTGTGTCATGAGTTTATCTCTGTGCGCAAGCAGAAGTCGTGTCATGAGTTTATCTCTGTTTCAAGTGAAACAAGCATCAGCAGGCATTGTTTAGATCCTGCAGCACAAGCTTAAGTTGTTGCTTTACATGCTTACTCAGTTGCGGCATCATGGTCACTGATATGTCAGTTGAAGTAGCTTCATTCTCTGCGTGTGTGTGTGTGTGTGTGTTGTGAGAGAGCGCTATGATTATGAGCTTTGAGTTCATCAGCTATGGTGCAGCACACCAGCAATCATTGCTTGAGAAACATTTGCGCACGGTAGCACCTTCGTGTGCTCTTTCCTTCGCAAAAGTCTTTTGACAATATCCACAGCAGACTATGCACAGAGTTAAGATATGCACAACTCTTTCTCTGTCTTTCTACAGGTGTTTGTGCTTCATAGTCAGAGGAAGGAAAATGGATTCCTTGGGAGGGTAGATATAGAAGCCGTCGGACAAGTTGAAGCAAGATGATGCAGACACATTGAAGCAGATGATGCAAAACTTATGACATATGAGATGAAGGCGACTTTCCTCAGCATTTAAACTCTTAGTTTGATTAAATATTTGATTGAAAAACATGTCCATGCGGTAACGCAAAACGCAACACCAAGACACATGCACTAGAGAAGGTAGCAGTACTTAGCAAGATAAAAGAGAAACTCTTCATGGTGAGGTTTTTGTGTTGGAGATACTTGTCTTAAACTATACATAACTAGCGGCTTCAATATCATCCTATGCACTTCAAAAACCTCAGGCATTCCTACTACAAAGCTTTGACGCTTGTTCTTTACCTCTTCATTGTAGACAATTTGATCCATGAAATAGTCAGTTTCTGATGACTCTACTCCATAATGATAAGCACCATTGTGCCCTTTCAATAGATACTACAAGTAGTGGTCGATATTTGTCCAAGCTTCCTCTAAGTCAAAGTGACAAATTGATGTAGTGCTCATAAGCACTTTTATTCTAATCATGTCGTGATAAAGAGCACTTTATTTTACATGTGGAAAATCTCTAAAGTTATATGATGAAGAAACATTTCACAAATCAAAGTGAGATAGAAGGGAGGGAAGGAGGGAGGGAAGAAAATAATACAAAAGAAGGTAAGAAGAAAAATGGATCTATACTATTATCATGAAAAATGATGATATAAAAGAAAATGAATCCCAACAGAGATCTATACCTATGCTTTGACACCATGTGGGAAACATAGCCTAAGATATTATGCAAGCTAAAGAAAGCTATGGAGGATCAAAATAAACTAGAAATACCATAATGATGAAGTGGAAATAAAATGTGACATGAGAAACTTACATGACAAACATGGAACTTGAACCTCAAAGTGCAATCCTTACGAGTGTACTCGAGTGAATGCATTGTTGAGGAGTGAAGTGATACCCTCCTTATATGGAGTTGAGGGCAATTGATATTGCATGTGGGATAAATGAAATTGCATGATGTTAGCACTTATGGTCAGCCAATGAGGCATGAGAATGCATCAAAGAAGTGGACACACAAGAAGAGGGAGCATGTAGGGAGCTCCGAAAAGTATACCCCTATAAAAGCAGTGATTTTGATCACTAAAAACCATTGTAAATATCATTTCACATTTTTGCAGCTCCATTTTGTGCAAGCCAAACAATCCTCAAGCTTGGCAAGCCTAGGTAGAACTGGTGTTTTGGATTTCATAATTTTTAGAGCTCATTTGAGCCCTCAAATAGCATCAAGAACCTAATTTTTAACTAGGTCAGCCATTAGGTCTGAAATTAGCCAAACCTACTCAAAAAACTATAATAAGAGCTAGAGAGCTCATTGTTGGGGGTTGACAAGTTAGAGAAAGAGCTTCTTGAAGAGTGTAATCAAGTTATTGAGAATGAAAGCTTCTGTTGTTCCTATCTTTGTTATCTTGCCTTGTGTGCATGTGTGTGCATGCATGTATGTGCTTGTCACTGACATTTGCTCGCAAATTGCTCATGATCTTCATATCCTACTTACATCTCCACAGATTGACAAGTAAGGGAGGTGGTGCTCATGCTTGGGCTACACCAACTTTTTGCACCATTGCCGGGGAGCATTGCTCGAGGGCAAGCATTATGACAGTGAGATCATAGATTTGCAATGTTGGAAAGTAAAAAATAGTCATTTTTTGCAATTTTTTTTCTCCATCTTCATCATTGTCATCACCACCATCTTGTTCCATCTTCATCTTCACATAAATTTTTTATTTTGGATTGTATATTCCCTATTTTCACCTCATTTCTCATTCGTGGATGTGTGAGAGAGTGTGCGAGAGGAAGAGTTTGTGTGTGTAAGTCTCTATAACTTTCTCAATCTTTTGCATGACACATAGGCCTTGATGCTTGATTTTGAAGTGCCCACAAGAACTCTCAAAAAATTGTGACTTTGTGCAGAAAATCACGACTTTGTGGACGATTCGCATTTTTCTAAAGCATTGCGATCTCCTTACTATTGGAAGTTCCCACCTAAAATCATTCACAAAATCATGATTCTCTCATTGTCTCAACATTATGATTGTCTCATAGCATCGCAATTGACTGGCTCTCACAAAATCACGATTCTCTGGTTGTCTCAACATCGCAATTGTCTCACAATATCGTGATTGTCTCACTCTCACAAAACTGGGATTCTTTACTTGTCTCAACATCACAATTTTTTTACTTTCACAAAATCATGATTCTTTGTTGTTTCAACATCATGATTGTCTCACAGCATCACAATTCTCTGGCTCTCACAAAATCATGATCATCTAGTTGTCACAACATTGTGATTGTCTCACAGCATCGTGATTGTCCAACTTTCATAAAATCATGATTCTCTAGTTGTCACAACATCATAATTTTCTCATAACATCATGATTCTCTTAGACAATGTGACATTTTCACACAACCACAACTGCTCTAAATAAGTAAATAAATATCTGGAGAGGTTTTGTTTGCCTATTTGACCCCCAGAAACCTGAATTGACATAACTTTTTCATCAAAAATCAGTTTTTTGAGCTATAGAGTTCACCAAAAGGCTCATTTTGATAGGGTATTTTGAAGTTGACCTTCAATTGGGATTAGGAAGCCAAGCGAGCTCAAGAGGATTTTTCAATAATACAAGGAGGAAAATGGGTCTTTAAAAAATTCTTGAATCAAATTGTCTTTCAAGCAAATTGAAGTTAAAACTTGATCTAATCTTGGGACCTTTAGAGGTCCATTAAAATCCATTCAAGGGTTTCTAGAGCAAGGTAAAGTGCATAATAAAGCAAGGTTTTCGGATCATGCTTATTGGACATCAGAGCACTTTCCAAAGCATTAGACTCAAGGTTGGAAGAACTCTTAACCCCCTTAGTCAATTTATAGTATAGGCTAAGTGTGATTAGTGGTATTGATTAATTAGGCTTACGTTAGGAATGACACAAGTGCAAGAAACCATAATTACTCAAGTTCAAGCCTAAGATAGGATATTGCTATGACAAAACCTAAAAGAAAAGGACTTAAGTGGATCGATCACATCTCAAAGTGTGATAAAACTCAAGTATTCCCTAAGGATGATATTTGTGAGACAAGATTACACTGGAGAAATCTATTGGCAAACAAGTAACAAATTCAAAAGGACATTGCAACATGGTTGTACATGGGAAAATTGGGACTACTAGACAAAGCTTATGAACCTTATATGAGGCAAACATCTAGGTCCGGATATACAAAGCATCATATCCTCTAAAACTAGTGTCAATCACACAACTAGGTCATGGGCCACTTAGTGATTATCCCTACATGCTCAGTTTGGAGACTGGTGACTCAAAGATGTCATATAGTATGGAAAGCCTAGCAGCTAGTTCTGATGTTGCATACCTAGAAAAGCCAGAAGGACCATATAAGATTCAATTGGAATACATCAGGACCAACCAATTAGGCACTCACATTTATGAGGATGGTTTGAGAAGGTCTATTGTCCAACCCAGGAATCGAGATCAGCTTATGGGACTTGAATGAAGACATAGTGGTTCTAAGAAACATTGAAGTCATGAAGAACACTAAGGTGGAGTGTCATCTCACCTTAGAAGGGCTGCTCAAAATAAAACCTGAGTTGTGGAAACATGTGGCAAATCAAGTTCCATAACTTGGTTTTAATATTTCAAATGTAGGCACTAAGCTAAAAGTCCCAAAGGTACCTCTAGAATAAATACGAGACATGAGTGAAGGTGAAGAAGGTAATACTTATCTTCCACTCACCTACGAAGGTTACACAACCAAAGTTATCTTAGATTCAGGTGTTGCTATTGTGATTATGACCACCTCCTTGTGGAGAAATGGGGCAAACCCACATTAAGACCAACTAGAATTAAGCTTCAAATGGTTGAAGTCCGTATTAAAAGACCTCAAGGATTTCTAGAAGGAATAACTCTAACCACTTGTGGTGTAGAGTTTGAACACAACTTTGATATATATGACTTTGGAAAAAATAATGTATTCGAAATGATGCTAGGAAGACCCTTCCTATAGCAAATCCAAATAGTACAAAATTGTGGAAGCAACTCCTTGCACTTGAAGAACTTAGGGGTCACAACCAAGGTCAATCTCAAGGATTATACCTTGAGAGATGTACCACCCTTTAGTGGAAGTATATCCACAAGGTGCAAGAAGATTTGATCTCTGTGCATTCTATAAGCTCTTCTCATCGATCTTGGATGCATGAAGATACTTACTTGTGGATGTATAGTGTAAGGAATTGAACTCACAACCTCTTGGTTAGGAATGTGATGGGCTAACCACTTGCCCCAAAAGCCATGGTTGAGGATTACTTCCTAATCCTCTCTCTTAGGGTGTGGTTCAACCATCTCCTACCAGGATTATGTTACATTCTTCCCCCCTTGAACTCCTAGGGAATGTACCCTGACCAGCTATGGGACTGGTAGGATGTACCCTGGATGTACCCTGGCAGGATGTACCCTGACCAGCTATGGGACTGGTAGGATGTACTCAATCAAGTTCCATCCAAGGATTCCCAAGGAATTCACACATTGCAAGCTAGCTCATTGGGAAGTTCGTTCCGAGAGCTTTCCAACGGTATATTACACGCCTCAATCCGACCTACGGATTGGGCGATACACCCCAATCATTGTAAGGTCCATCATTGAAATCGACGCGCGCCTTCCACAATTCCTACCCTTTCACATGGAGGATGCCCAAGCGCCTTTTTTAGAGGCCATTGGATCATTCCACCTTGCCCAAGCCTACTTCCTAGGCTCTGATACCAATGTAAGGAATTGAACTCACAACCTCTTGGTTAGGAATGTGATGGGCTAACCACTTGCCCCAAAAGCCATGGTTGAGGATTACTTCCTAATCCTCTCTCTTAGGGTGTGGTTCAACCATCTCCTACCAGGATTATGTTACATATAGGCTCGTAGAGGAAGAGGAAAGATGCCTAAAAGTGAGAGAAGAAGGAACTTCTCAAGGAGCCAGATGGGTTAGAGACCCAACCTAAACACAGATTATCTTTCAAGATGAGGAATTTGAGCCTCATGGTTGGTCAGAGCCACCATGGGCATCGCTCTCAATGAAGAATAATGGCACTACAAGGAATACGGGTGCATAGAAACGGTTTACGTGACACAATTTCATTGCTATAAAATTGCAAAAAGCATCACAAGAAGTGTTGAGCGTGGACCGTCAGTTAAACGACAAGCAATACGACATTTTTATCGACGTGTGGCATGATGGGATGTGTGATGCTCACATTGAACATTGCTAAAGTGACAATTTAAAAAAGTGATGCTAATTTGCATCGCATAAGTGATGGTAATTAAGAGGGTTATGATATCTCTTTGTTCATGTGTGAACCCTTGCTA
Source organism: Ceratopteris richardii (assembly GCA_020310875.1). Lineage (NCBI taxonomy): Eukaryota > Viridiplantae > Streptophyta > Polypodiopsida > Polypodiales > Pteridaceae > Ceratopteris > Ceratopteris richardii. Next base: position 81,743,219 of record CM035418.1, on the reverse strand, counting down.
GAAGAGTGTGACTCTAATGAGGTCATAGAAGAAGAAGAGGATGCAAACAATGTAGAGTCCATTGTGATGGATACTTGTTTTGACTCAGAGGAGAATTATCTAGATAATGTAGGAGTACTTACCCAAAAAGAAGAAGAACCTCTCACAAGCATTAAAACTATAAATTCAAGGGATGAAAGTGAAGGTCATCAAAAGAAAAAGAAAAGAAAAGCAGTGAAAAAGGGAGAGGAGGAATCATTGTTCAAAGTAGTAGAGAATTTCCAGAAATATGAAGTTGAAGATCAAAAAATTTTGGTATGAATCCGTAAGAGAGAGGCCATCATAGGAGAAGCATATGATAATAAGGAAAACATCAAAAAATTTGCAGTAACCATTGAAGAGAACCAAGATCAATGTACATATATGGGAGACGACATAAGTGAAGAAGAAGAAGTAGAGCTTGTAGCTTTATTAAGGGAATATAGGGACGTGTTTGCATGGACCTATACAGACCTGAAGGGACTAGATCCAAAAATATGCTCTAATAGGATCCCCATGAAGGCTCACGCCAACCCTACAAAGTAGAAGCCCTGCACATAGAATGACACTTATGCAGCCAAGATAAAAGAAGAAATTGATAGACTCATTGAAACTAGATTTATCTATGAGATTGAGCATATTGAATGGGTGTCCCCGATCATAGTGGTGCCCAAGAAGGCTGGAAGTTTGTGTGTACGAACCTTAAAAAATTTAACACTGCAAGATATAGCTATCTGCTTCCCATCACAGAACATTTATTGGAGTGTGTTACAGGGGAAGGAAGTTCATAGCTTTAGTGATGGGTTTTTAGGTTAGAACCAAGTAGCCATTGCCCCAAAAGATCAACAAAAAATAGCCTTCACCACAGACTGGGGAATCTTTGCATTCCGTGTGATCTCATTAAGGCTCACTGTTGTGGAAGGACTCCATAGTCTCCACAAACTGAACTAAGAAGTCTAAGAGAACTAAGTAGCAAGGCCACACACTAGGAAGAGAGAGATGTGTTTCCACCCAACCAACCCCTCCAATATATAGCTCCAAGTACAAGGGGGTAAGTCCCTCTCAAGAGGACATGTGTACCTTCCATCACATGGGTCCCTAAGGTGTTCACATGGTTTCCAAGTTGAGGAAATCACATGGCTTCTAAAAGAAGACTCTCCAAGCTCTCACGCACAAACCAAGTGGCTAGGAGAGGCTTCCAATCAAGCCTAAGGTACTCAACCTCAGAGAATTAGCCCTAAGGTTCAAGACCCATCAAAAAGGGGTAAACAAACCATAACTCCCAAGGGTTTCACACCTAGAAATCCAAGGGTTCTACCCCTCAGACCCATGTAATTATACAACATTCTCCCCCCCTTAAAAGCATTTTCGTCCTCGAAAATGAGTCGAGATATATACCTTGGGGTATTCCCCCGTGCTCCATGATCAATCTCAAAGATCATGGCCTTCATCTCTCTAATTTGCCTCTTAATTCAATAGGGTGAGTACTATCCTGAATGAATTTTTAAAGAGGAGAATCCATGTGTGGTCTGATTCCCTGCCCCAATCATTCAAAGTTCCATCTATTTGCATATGAAAAAGAACTAAGTCGGATGCAAAACAAAGAAAGAATGAAAAGGGTGGAAAAGAATATCCCTGCCTATTTCCTTGTTTAGCTCAAACATACAAATTAGGTGGATACAAAGTGACTTTACCTTTGTCCATCGCTTTGCACCACTTGTGTATGGACCTAGCAAAATAGATGAATGCTACTTAAGGTTTTCCTTATCAGATTCGTCTCTCAAATCAAAATCCAAATTATTCTAAAACGAAGATGAATCTTTTATAATCCTTGCCCAAATCACTTCCTCTTAGATGTACACATAATTTTTACCTTTAGGCTTAGTAAAATGGGTGGATTTTTTTGTTTAAAATTTGCCTCCAATCATAGAGGGAACCTATTTTTATAATCCCCTGTCCAACCAATAGAATGGTATAGATGTAATATCTTTTTAATTCTCAAAGGATATAACATCCTTTTTAACTTGAGAGAGAAAAGCTTATCAAAAGTGGGTTCAATGTTCTTTCAAAACTTTACATAGCTTTGAGAATCCACTTTGAGGGACTAGAATCCTTAGGGATTAATCTAACTATTGTAGACTCCAATTGATTGAAACCTATTTTCCTTGTTCTTCCAAAAAAGATTAAGATCTTTATAACTATGTCCCAAGATGGGAACTCATAGTGTAAAAGATCGTGTTATCTTTAAGGTCATACGTAGAGATAGATTATTCCAATCATTTCTTCACTGCTTAATCCTTATAGATCTTTAGTTGGACCTCAAACCTTAAAGGTCTTCTTGATCCTTCTAGAGTTCTCTCCCTTATATTCTTGATCTATTAAAGATGTCCTATGTTGGCATCGTAACTAGATCTTTCTTATTCAGTTAACTTGAATTATCAAGTATCAAAAAGATGATCTTTCTAAGCTTTCTTTCAAGCTTGGTCTAAGATCATTTTTATGTTCCTTGAATTTCAAGTCATACTTTGGGATGAAGCTTTTAGAGCTTCATTCTTTGGAGTTTACCTTCAAACTCAAAAAATTTGATCCTCTTCTTGTTTCTAACTCTCTATAAGAGATAGATCAGATCCTTTCGTATCTTGTTAGAATAATTATTCACCCCTTTGAGCAAATAATTGAAGAAGATGTCTATTCCTAGACATTATCTTCCTCACGTATTCCATTGGATCATGAGTCCCTTTTTCTTCTGGCCATCAAGAGAAAGTACTCAATGGGATTCAATCCCCACTGTCCCATACCAGTGGGTTCTTCATCCAATCCACATAACTATGTCTCTATACCTTCTCACCTTTTCTGTCCTTTTAAATGCCCTTTATACTATGGTACCAAATTATGAGAGTAAGGACTAAGGTGCTTAGATACACCACTACTAATCTTACTTTAAATATTTGGTTAACCGTTTAATGTGGTGTGACTCATCTTATCAAACTTAAAGTTTGACTTGATCTTTGCCCTACTTGGGTCTTTTGGCTTTCTTTTCTTCTTTAACCAAAATAAGAGATAAGACTAGGTCTTTCCCAAAATAGATCCCTTCATGTTCAATGTTTTACCCATGGGTTTTACTTGGGGATCTAGCTATTATGCTGCATACAAGAAACCATATTCCTTAGGTCTATATTATTGGAATCCATAACGTATGTTATGTTATCCCCATGAAGCATTAAGATATTTTTAGGTTTATGCTTTATAGCTCATCCCACTTCTTTTCCTAACCCACTTAGGATTTATACAATCCTCATGGTGTATGCAAGTCTTCTCTTGCATTGGGGTTCTTTGAGAACTCCCAATCTTTGAGAACTTCATTTAGTTGGAAGGTGTAATGAAAGATATATAAAATACGAGGAAGTACTTCAACTTTATCTAATTTTTGCCTTGCAATACCCTATTTGGTCTTTTCAAGGCAGAAGTGTACAAGTTCTTGGGTGACTTTCTCCCCTCCATAAGAGTTTTCATCCTCAAAAACTACCTGAGAGTAAATTGAAAATTGTGCTCTTTCAAAAGTATTTGAAAGAGTTTATTTTCAATCTTTTATTGTTCTTCCTGGTTAAAAGAACTATTTAGAGCTTTTTTGCTTTCTCTTCTCCAAGCATACTGAACAAATGACCCAAGGTTCAAGTTTTGAATTACCTCTAAATTTGATGTCCCATACCACCGAATCCACTTGAGTGTTCATGTAAGCCTAGTTGTCCCATACCATCTGACTTACATTTCCATTTAAGTAAAGGTAATTTTAGCTTCAATTTTGGGATCAAACCTTCTTTTCATCAAGTAAGATCTATTACTTCTTGGACTTGTAGGTGTAACTTCCATAGCATGTTTTGGTGCTCATGAAAATTTTGACTTACCAAGTCTTAGTTGTAATTTCAATTTGACAAGACTAGCCCTAAATTGACTTTTTCAATTATTCCTTGATTCAAATATACTTCAAAAGATCCCTTTTATGTCACTTGATAATAGAGCTGGTTTAAATCTCAACTAGATATTATCTCTTATGACATAATGAGTAATCTGAGAATAATTAACTTTGCCAAAAAAATCTCTATGTTGAAGTAGATGGTAATTCCATTTACTAAAGAGTCCTTTATTTCTTGGACATTAGAAAATGGTACTTAGGGTTTATTACAACCCTTGAGTTTTACCTTCTCTTCATGCATTTGCTTGGAAGAATAATGTAAAGCTCCAAATAGTTATGTAGTTCTTTCAAACAAATAACTTTTCTTGAACAAAAGCACTAATACTTTCATCTTCTCAAACTAAGATTCTGTTATACCATATTTTCTCTTCCTTAGAGCTTTGAGAACATAGTGCTCTAAGTTACCACCATTGTATCGTGGTTTTAAGAGAGAAGACTTTTGTACTATGGCCTTGCTGATCAGGCATGCCATGGGTTTTTTAATGGAAATTTGATACTCCCTAAGAGGGACTTTAAGCTTAATGTATTTTGCCAATGTACTATTTCTTGGCTTGTAATAGTCCAACTATATAGGAAGTGAATGGTAGTTTTACTTATGGCCAATTGGCTCTACTATCATTACTCTTATTATGGAACTTATAATCATACTTAAGCTTAACTTTAAGAAATTAATCTCCTTCTCAATGCAAAACAAAACCCATGTAATATGTTCCATATGCATACTAGTGTATGCCAAATGGTTCCACCTTTATTGGAAAAGGTGTTGCATGCATAAGGTTCAGAAGTTGAACCCTTCCTTAAAGCATGCAAAAGTCCCAAATTGGAACTTTGTTCATTCAAAGGATGGTGCAAAACTTTAATGCAACTTTCTTTCTGTGCATATGAGTTGCCATAATGCATATGTCATAAACCACGACTATATTTATGCATATCGAATCTTTCTTTTCCAAACCCATGCATAGTGCAAATCCTTTCCGTGACTAATTGTCTATGTGACCAAGCCAGACTGGGCCACTTGAATGTATGCATCCATTTCTGAGTTCATTTCTATCACAACATGCAGTGCATGCTTCATAGTTTAAAGGAAAAGAAAAGAGGGAACTTATCTGGAAATTATGCTTCGTCCATCCCTTGATCCACTTGAGTACATTTCTGGTAATGAAGTAGGCTTGGACCACCACCTCATCCATTGTTGAAATCCTCCAGGGGCATTTCATACTTACTTGTGTGTCCATATGTGTGCATCTTAAAATCATGCATGGGAAGGTAGGGGGTTCAAAACCCGTCCACTGCATGAAAACTTTAATGAAAGAAAACCTCGTTGTTTCCTTCTATCCTTGAAAGGAGCTTTCTAGAACTTAGGGTTACACTATAGTGCATTGCCTCTTAGTATGCATGCATGGAGTTTTGCATTCTATTGGTGCAACCTCTATGCATAGCTAATGGATGTCACATATATGTACACCTTACTATTGGAAAAGAAAATTTCCAAAAAGAGCTATGCTTCTTATATAAGTATTGTCATTTTGCACAGGGTTGTGATTTCTATATGAGGAGCAACACACATGGAAATACTTATCCTAAGCTCACATCAAGTTCCTTGGAATGAATATCTCTTGTCATTATTCTTGCCTCGTAGTGCATAGCTTACAAAGTCAATGTCCTCTTCTAAAATACTTGAAAGAACACTTGACTTGGTGTTAAATACTTTCACTTCTAAAGAAAAAATCAAGAAATGAAAGAAGCAATAATTAAAGACTTCCCTGAATGCCATTTGATGAATATACTCCATGCATTACTCCTTATTCCTTTGTGATGCTCCATGTATGAGAAGCTACAAGAAAAAGATCACGATCCGTGAGAAAATGGGTACATAGTTACTTCTCAAGAGAGTTTTTTATAGCTCGAATCACATGTCCTTTGCCAAACACAATGCTACGAAATGCATGAGTTTCAATACCCCTCAATCCCATCTGAGAGTGGGCATAGGCATCTATAGACAATCATGAAGCTTCAACGGCCGTCGTGAGCCTTTAACGCTTCACGTAGAACTCATGAAGCCTTGAGCAGATAAAAGTGCACATAATCACATATGCAAGATATCTGACCAGTTGACGTTCTTCATATAATGAGGCTGAAGCTACCTATCTACAACTCAAGTGAGTAGAGAATGGAGCACGTTCTGCTCCTCTGCTCACGCAGATACATTAGCTTCCCAAGCTGCCTTGCGACGACTGCTCAGCCACGTGCTAGATGTGGCACCCATCTCAATGATCGTTCAACGATGAGAGGTTCAATGGTCCATCGGTTGCATGGGTAACACTCCGTAAGCGAAGGGTCACATGAGTGACCTTTTGCTCCCTCAAGAAGGGATCCACGCGATCCACGATCTACCTGTGCGCATGAACCTCCTAGAACTCGAGATTGGAACTCCATATCCAAAATCTGAACGCGTAGTACATAAGGACTCCATAGCCTCCACAAACTGAACTAAGGAGTCTAAGAGAACTAACTAGCAAGGCCACACACCAGGAAGAGAGAGATGTGTTTCCACCCAACCAACCCCTCCAATATATAGCTCTAGGTCCAAGGGGGTAAGTCCCTCTCAAGAGGACATGTGTACCTTCCATCACATGGGTCCCTAAGGTGTTCACATGGTTTCCAAGCTTAGGAAATCACATGGCTTCTAAAAGAAGACTCTCCAAGCTCTCACGTACAAACCAAGTGGCGAGGATAAGCTTCCAATCAAGCCTAAGGTACTCAACCTTAGAGAATTAGCCCTAAGGTTCAAGATCCATCAAAAAGGGGTAAATAAACCATAAATCCCAAGGGTTTCACACCTAGAAACCCAAGGGTTCTACCCCTCAGACCCATGTAATTATACAACACTTACCAATGCACCTACAACATTCCAAAGGCTCATGTGTCAAGTCTTCAAAGAGTTCTTACAAAAGATCTTGGAAGTATATGTGGGTGATTTATGTGCTCATTCCCAAGAAAGAAGACACCACATCCCATAGCTCAAATATATCTTCAACTAGTGTAGAGAATTTCAAGTTTGTCTAAACCCAAAAAAGTGTATGTTCATGATACGCCAAGTAAATCTTAGTTCATATTGGTCCTAAGAACACAATATCAATAGATGAGGACAAAGTAAGAGCCACAGAAAACTTGTTGAGGCCAAGCAATGTTAAAGAAGGACAAGCCTTTTTATGGAATCTAATCCATCAAATTTTCACACTAGAAGTGAAATGAACCCATTACCTAGGTCCCTTCATACACATTTTCTACTATTGTGTAGCAAAACTCTGATTAACCTACCAAATTACTCAAGATTTTAGCAACACTTAGTGTGATGTATAAGCTTTCCAACAAGCTATAGAACACCTCAATCGATCTGTTTAGGTCATTCGACAACTCTATACAAAATAGACTATGCAAAGATGTAGGATATGCAAAATTAGGATTATAGAGATACACCAATTTCTCTATAGATAAAACTGATTTCAAGAAGCCCTCTTAGATAAAGTAAGATAGATATATAAGCTACAGAATGCACTTTAATTCTCTTGAATCTGATATGTACACAAAGAGTTACAACTATTATAAGCAGACTATGTCTATACCTACCAGGTCCTAGAGGGGGGCGTGGGCTTGATAGGTCCTTCTTGCTCCTCCTCTACGCATGTTACACCCTCCTTTGTGTTTCTCCTAGCTTGGACAGTTATATTTCTGCTACTTGAGCCTTGGATGACTCTCTCATTGATCCTCCTTGAGTATATGTCTCTTGGTCTTCAATGAACTACAAGACTTCCATGCATACCTTAATGTGCTTAGTGCAAGCATGGAACACAATGCTCCTTGCAATTGCTAATGCACTCTAATGGTTAGTGAAGATGGTGGTGGCAGAAGACTCACCAACACCCAAATCAGCCATAAGGCATCTAAGACACACACACTAAATATTCGCTATGAAAGTTGTCGTATACTCAACCTCACAACTAGAAGTGGCCATAGTAGGTTGCTTCTTGCTCAAACAAGATATGCATAAGCTACCAAGCATGAAGCAAAAACCACTGGTGAACACACGTGTCATAGCAACCAGCCTGATCAGAGTCAAAAAAAGCATGTAAATCTGGCGGTAGTGATCCCCCCTTGGATAAAACAATCCAAGTAGTCGGGTACCACTCAACTAGCAAAACATGCACTTAATCACCTACCAATGCTTGACACCTGGGCAATGCATAGATCTGATCATCTATGAGATAGCAAACTAAATATCTGGCCGAGTAATGCATAGGTAAATGAAGCATCCAACAACCTGCTGATAGAGCACATCATCAAATGCATTTCCAGCATCATGAAGACTCAATCGTAAACATGTCTCCATAGGAGTCGCAATAGGTTTTCAGTCTTCAAGGCCAAAATATTGCGATAGTGTGTCAATATATTTTGTTTGACACAAAGCTATTCTGCCATCAACTTGCATGAACTCAATACCTAAATAATGATGCAATTGCTCGAAATTTGACATCTCAAAGCAATTCAGCCTTAAAATAGAAAATATGCTTCTCATGAGGACCAGTGAGCAGCATGTCATCAACATAGATAACAATGATCAAAAGCACATCATTTGCATGCTTAACATATAAGGTGCTCTTAGTTGGACTATTCTCAAAACCATGTGCAATAAAAAAGGTATGCATCTTTTCATACCAAGCAGATGGTGCTTGTTTCGAACCATATAATGGCTTTTTCAACCTACACACTTTGTTTTCATGTCCTTTCTGCATAGATCCATGGGGCTGAAAAACATATACTTCATGCAAGTCACCATTGAGAAATGTAGTTTTAATGTCAAGATGATGTGCATTCGAACCATGATGAGCTTCAAGTGCTCAGTTGCCACAAACAGTAGTCATTCGGCAAGTAGAAGTGAAGGTCTTATCACAATCAATGCCTCTTTCGTGAGCATAACCATTTGCAACAAGCCATGGAAAACAAACAACCAACGGTTGCCCTATCCTCAACATATGCTGAATACAAAGCATTAGCACAAGTTACTTATGAGATCATGTGGTTCAAGTTTATTATGCTTGAGTGAAATTTTTAGGTTAATCAATTCCAAATCATATGTGACAACATGAGTAGTGTGTACCTATCTACTAACCCTATGTTCCATGCTAGGAGAAAGCATATAGAGGTATATTATCACTATAATAGAGAGAAGGTATTGGATAAGGAGGTGCAATTTTCACATAAGTACGAAGGATTAGTGTGCTCACATGTTCACCAAGTCATTGGACTCAACCAAACTATTAAGTTCAAAAAAGCATTGGAATGATGGAACTTAGATGTAGAATTAAAGGTTGAAGCTGAAGGGCGAGTGTTGGAAATCATCTCCAACCTCAGGAGCATATGAATCAGTTTACTTGTTGAAACTTTGAACATCGTGAAGCAAGGAGCCAAACACAAGAATGTGTGCATCAAAAATCGAATTTCAATCCCCCACATACTTTTCAATCAATCACCTATCACACTTAAGTGTGATGAATCCTATTTTCTAGGAAAAGAGCATTGTATTATTTAGGGAATTTTTCCCAAGGCATATAAAGCTATCATGTATTTTAAATTGGCAAGATCCCACGTTTGGTTCTCACGGTAGATGCAAGTCTTTTGAGTGTAATAACTTGCATTGTCAGTCTTGTAGTCTTTTTTGAGTGAGCGAAAGCTCTTGGTTTCATTTTGGAGGAACTCAGAGAACCTTCGATTAGCATGAACAAAGATAGTATTGAGTATACTTGTGAGGGAATATAAGCTTGAAGCTACAATGTAGGAAAGTTGAGCATTTTCCCATGAAAACCACCTTTGGGATAAACCTATCTTACGGCATATTGAATGATATGATGTGTAGTGTGAACATTCTTTCTAAAGTGATTTCTCACAAATCGAATATTTTAGAATGGAAACCTACACAAGTGTAGGCCAAAACAATGGACTAAAGATGCATCCAACCATTGGGTATCTTAAAAAATAAAACTATATGCATTGAAAATATGAGATTTGTTGTTAATTTTTACATCCTTGGATTAGGGAAAATGGCTTATCTAGACCCAATGATTTGGGATGACCCTATTTCTTGGTTGCAAAAGTTAAATAATTGTGGGGTCTGGATATGATTGTCAAAAAGGAGAGCAAAAGAAAGTGAGGCTACCAATGATTATCCAATAGATCATACCCTCAATGCTCAAGCTATCCATATGAGTGGGGCATTTGGAGATGATGAAAAATAAGTATTTTGTGTAAAAAATCCCCATGGTAATTCCAATATTTGAGGTTGATGTGATAAAAATTGCAGATTCAAGTGTGCAAAATGGACATGTTGAGATTAGTACTAGATTTTCATAACTGGCATAGCAAGAGGGCTCCGAATCTCAAGGATTAGTTTTTGGAAAGATGCAAATCTGCATGTGATCGGTTTGCTGAAGAATTTTTTGTACTATAAAGCTTGAGTACTACAAGATGAATTAAAGGGGTTGAATCTAGGCACTAAAGAAGAACGCTAAGTTGTAATTATGTTTGCAGATATTGATTCAAGTTTCAAAACTTAGTTACGATACATTTTTGTACAAACTATTGATGTCTTTGCATGGTCATATCTTAACCTCAAGGGGTTGATCTTGTGTTATATCTACATCATATTCATCTAAAAATAGATGTAGTCCTAGTTAAATCACAAAGGTAAATGATGAACCCAAATTATGTGCAAAATGTCAAAGACGAACTTGACAAATTTCTTTTTTTTTTTAAATGGAGGTTCAGCCGAGGCCTACTCCTCCAGGCTTTAACTTTGAAATTACAACTGTACAAGGAAGGGCATAGTACCTGTGAGACACCCCCTTATCCCACAAGAACAGGGGTTTACATAGCTGGGTTAGACTACGCTCACAACTACCACGAGGGAGGACAAACAATGGCACATCAGCCACAAGATACAAGTTTCCATGATAACATTTCCCTTAAAAATTTCTTAAAGTGGACTCCATTTACCCTATTGAAATAGATTCTTGGGTATAACGTAGTTCCCTAGTTCCAAAAAAAGAATGGCAAGAGAGTGTGTTTGAACAATAAAAAATTCAATGCCATCACGATAATGGATCCTTTCCCATTGCCTTACTATGCTAGAGTGTTAAAATGTGTAGCTTTCTTGACAACTTTAGGATCAAGAGAAAAGTTCTCTTTTCATAGAAATGGGCATACATACCTCTACTATTATGAAAATGGGTTACGCATGTCTTTGAACCATTCTTGACCTCATTTATGGAAGTAAGTTTATATAGTTTGAGTGTAACAAGCAAGAAAAAAGATCATCTAGATCAGGTTGCGTTCTGTTTAGGGGATTCCAAATTTCCCTAAATGTAGCCAAATATGCATTTGCAAAGAAGGGGGGAGTACTATTGGGACATATTCTTGATTTGGAAGGCATTGCCATCGATGGGAAGAAGGTAGAACAAATTATCAAAGCAACCAACCAACATAAGTCAAGCAATGCATGCACTTCATTGGTCAAGAAAAATGGCACAATATGTTTCTAAAATATTTAGCTCATGTTTATGCACCTCTTAGACACGTTATAGAAAAGAATTTTCCTTCATTTGAGGTCCAAGTTAGTAAGAAGAATTCAATTTGTTCAAGAAAGTTCTTTTGAGTGCTCTTATTTCAATACCACCAGATTGGAGTCTACATTTCCATCTGTTTGTAGATGCTTCCCATATTATAGTACGATTTCTTCTCATGTAAAAATGAAAGAAAGCTTATTATATGATGATTTTTACAATACTCAAGCACTGAGTGTGGCTGAACGTTATAATACTATCATTATGAGAGAATGCCTCATGATTATTTATGGATTATAAAAATTTTTAGCATTACTTATTAGCCAGAAAGGTAATCATTCATGTGGATCATGGAGTGTCAATTTTCTTAGTGAAAAAACGATATATATCTGGTATCCTCACTCTAAGATTTCTCATAATACAAATATTACAGATAACATGGTTTCCACAGGTGATACTAACAATTGCATGCATGATGGACTTGAACCCATAGTCTATATTATGAGTCAATTGTTCAAATTGGTCAATGATCATAAAATTGGTTCCTATTGTACCACAAATTCATCCTAGATTTCCTTTATCTCTTCTTTGTCCCAATCAAACTCCCCTTCACGTGTTGTCTATTCCACCATAGTCTTCCTTTTAGGCACACCTACAAGCTTGACTACATTGATTCGTTTATTTCTTTGTAATTTTCTCTCCACCCACTTGAAAAAGTGTGTGTACACGCTCTATGTTAGTAACTTGGAGCCGAAGACCAACCAATTTTATGTGCTAAAAAGCTAGGATTTCCTTGAGATCCACTTTGGCTTCCTTTGTGGCTATGCACTTTTTGGTGACTGCCTAGATTCACTCTACTATAGCCTTATTTTTTACCTAGAGGGCCTCAATCTAGTACTAGATTCAAATAAACTATTTCTCATGAAAGTCATCCTCAGTGTGCTACTTTGCATACTCTTGAATTGTGTCACTAGCTTCCAATATGCTCAGTGATTTTTGGAATACTTCCAATAACAATCATCAATTTCATTCTTCAAAAAAACATTCTCTGTCTTGATAATATTGATATTCTCTTAGCCCTTCTTCATTGCCTCATTATAGTCTCATGGAGTTGATCATAGTTGGCCTCAATAGTACATAGAACTCAGGATGAGATGGCCATCATACCAGCTACATCCACCAAATGACTTTAGGTCAAGGTGTATTTCTTTATCAACCATGAGTAGACTAGATTATTGGGAGTATCTAGAGGGATATGCACCTTGGAAATACCATAAATCCACTCCTAATTTCAATATCATTAGTAAAGATGAAAAATTTTAATTCAATTTGTACCTCCAATTTCCAATGGATATTTTTCACCTTAGTTAATGTGCCCAAGTGTGATATCTATCTTTAAACCCTTCCTCCATATGGTCGCTTTTTTGTTGCAATTGTTGTTGTTGATATTTTTGTTTCTTTGGCTACAACTCTTGCATCTTCTATTGTTGTTGTTATTGCCTACACTCATATTCAATCTTCTTTCTATTTTCTTCTCTTCTTTAGTTTCCTACTTTGTCTCGTTGGCATTCTTCTTGGCTTCCTACTACTAACACTGCTTTTCCTCTTATCAATACAGCTCCTCTTCAAGCCTTGAATTAAATTTCTCCTACTATGAGGCCTTTTCCTCCTCTTACAAAATTCATTCTCCTTCATTTATTTTTTGGCCATTTTAACATTGCTTATCCATATTGGGGCTTTGGAAGATCCCTCCGCTGCTCACGTCACTTCTTTTGTTGGATATCTTCATCTCATGTGGTCATGGCATCTTCCATACTACTCATCTTCCTCTCATTGCCTTGCTTAGTAGCATTTCATTCCTTATACAATTATTCCTTATATAATTGAGATTCTAAGATAGTTTGGTGTCTCCTCAAAGTATATTCTTCCACTCTGAGAAAATTAATTGAAAAATCACCCTATCATGGGTTGTCAGTGCTTTCTCATGTTTCCACTTTGAGATATAGTTGGAAGTAAAGGAAAACTACCCAACTAACTAGAGTGGGAGGATTCATTGTATCTAAAGAAAATCCATGAGATTATGAGGTAACTCCATCGAAAGTAGAAATGAGAGTGAAATGAGGTAACTCCTATCAATTGGGTAATATTCTTGATTAGGTTCACTCTTTAAGAGAATTCATGTACTTGACATAAATTAATCCACAACATGATCCTTCCTATGACACCGCATCACTACTCAAGTTACAAGTATACACCATGATGCTTTATTGTCAAAATCAAGATGCGTTCTTTGTATCTTCCATGCTCTTGAAAATCAGACAATAAAATATCAAGACATTAGCACTACAACCATGAAGTTTGCATCATTCTCATGTTAACCTATGACTCATCATGCAATGCTTGGTGTTGTTTATGAGTCATCATGTCACACGCACCACCATGTCCACCAAATCTCCAATTAATAGGAGTGAATGTTGCATGTTTCCATTTATGCCTCATCAATGCTTGTCGTTTGTTTTTCTTTTCTCTAATTTTTCTTCCTTTTTGTTGTTTTCTATTTTGATCTATATTTTTCTTACATCCACTTGCTATTGGACTACACTCTTGTGAGGTTGAAATTAGAGTGGCTCAAAAGTTGGGGTTTCTAAGTGAAAAATGGTTAGGCTAGTCTCCACTGCAATGTGAAAAACATTGGTCCATCATACCTTGAACTTTCCCACCTTGTACTTCATCTTGGAGTTGAGAATCAAAACTAGATCACATAGTCAAAATATGGGAGTGTGTAAATTCTAGTCTTGTTAGCAATATTGACTTAGCTACACTTCTTACAATAACAAAACATTATGATAGTGTCTTCTTTTAGCTTGAATAAATCCGCCATTGAGTGCCCCAAATAATTTATCTTGAACTGCAATGCACACACTCCATACCACCAATTCCCATGGGGCTATCCTTTGAGACCATAAATGAGTTTGAAAGGCATAAAGCTACCTTTACATTGTTTTAATCTGGTACTCCCATAGTAGCATGAGTGGAAATTTCTCCCATTATGCCAAATGTTCCAATAAGAATCCCTTTAATCATATGGAGCATCACTTTATTGGTGTTCTCAATCAGTCGGTTAGCTATTGGACAATATGGTAAATTGAACTTATAATTTCTTTGATAATGTTCTCTAATGCTTATATTATCTAGTTCAAGATATGCATGCCCAACTCAGATATGCACTTACAAAGATAGAGAAAATGATGGAAAGAGTTACTTCACTTGTAAGGTAGCCACACTATCTACATTAGCATGGCCCAACACCCAAGCTTCAACACAATACATAGCATAGTTGGTAGATGTAAAGGTAAAATTTTCTCTTCATTACATTGTTAGAGGTTGAATAGGTCTAATGAGATCAAGAACCCATTTCTAGAATGATTCTAAGGGCAATACTCGCTACAAAAAAATTTGATGAAAAACTTGTGGCTCACTTGTGTGCTAACAATGGTCACATTTTTCTATTAGTAGATACGAATCTACATATTTAAAAAAATCATCCACTCCATCAAATGGTTTCATAGAGTCTCCTCTTGATAAGACATCTACCACAACATGTTCGTTGCCCTATCAATGGATCACATCATAACTGAGTTCTTGTAATAATAAGATTTAATGAACTAGATGCACCAAATTCTTATTCTTGACTAGCTACAGAAAAGCAAAGTGGTCTACATGAGAAATAAATTTCTTGCCGAGTAGATACCTCCTAAATTTCTTCACAACATAGATTGAGCCATGGCAATCTCAGTTTGTTCCTTAATAGTGTTTCTCTACTACTAAGAATCAACAACTTGCAAAATGCACTAGTTGATACCAATTTTTTCTCATTTTTGCATCAAGTCACTCCCAATAGCATCCACAAATACATAGAATGATTTAGCCCACTCTAGTTCTTGCAAATAAATTTCTCTTTTTAATATTAGCTTCAACCATTTAATTTCTTAATCACACCCAAGAATCCACTAAAAATCACACAATGACACATATGCTAGCTAGTTCAAAGGAATTGCAATATTGGCTAGGCGCCAATGATGTTGTCCATGTCTCTAGATATGCCCTAGAAATCTCAAAACCTCATTTAGTGTAGTTTTGGGCTAGGAGCCTATAACACTTCTTTCACCTTTTCTAGACCTACAACAATGTCTTGCGTTGAGATAATGTGCCCAACAATTTCTTATATTTGATTTTTAAATAAAATTGGCTAGATATAGGTAGATCGGATACTCTCGACACTTTGTTCAATAGAGTCATAAAGGAACCAAGTATTTTATTGTGGCTCCAAATACCTAAAAATCTTAAGAAACACCCTCATAAAATCCATTAGGAACAGTGAGAAGATTTCCTACATACACCATTGGAATGTATTGGGAGCATTCCTTAGTTTGAACCATATGGCCATACAAGAATATACTCCCAAATAGTGATGAATGCAATCTTTGGAATATTCTTTTCTACCATTGTAACCTAGTTATATCCAATGAACCTATCAAAAACATAAACATTTCATTGGTGATGGCCTCATCAAGCATCGTGTCCAAGGACAACAAGGAAAAGAATCTAGTATGGCCAAAGCATTTAGTTTCCTATAATCAACACAAATCCTTAGCTCCTTATTTTTCTTTGTTATAATTAGTATTGGTATAGCCATTCTAGATACTCGATAGCTACTATGAATCAAAATTGAAGCATACAATTGATATCCTCCTTCATCCGCTTAGCATAGCAAGGGTTCATGTGGTATTTCACTATATGAGACGAACCACATCCAATTCTAGTTATATATGGTTCTAATACAACCATGATTTTAGTCCTTGTGTATCCTAATATTACAATGAAAATACATTATTAAATTCTTATATCAAGGCTTATAATTTTACCTAAAGTTGCTAGGTAAGTCAACAATGATCTTTATCATCTATGGCAATTTTGTAGTGCCCAAGTTGTAATTCTCCAGCTAATCTTCAATTTCATGCATGCTAGAATCAAATTCATATGCCTCAACCTAGCCAATAGATCTTCTTCTAGTTCCACTTCTTCTAAGATTCTCACCAAAATGATAACAACCTTCACTTGACTAGTTCAAGAGAATTGAACAATGATCTTATTAACATCCACAACACAATGGACTAAAGGCCTATGTTTGCTTCTAAAAATAGATCTTCTTTATTCTCTTCAAGAACATCCATCATGTGAGCAAGCTCAGGCACCTCAAGGATCTACACCTACAGCTATGTTTATATGGTATTCAACAACATGGTTTACTTATCTTAGCCTTTCAAGAATACTAAAATTTGGGAGCTCCAATTTGAGTTCAATTTAGCCTTCTTGAACCATGGGCATCCAAAGAGTAGCTTGTATTCATCCTTGGTGCCCAATAGTTTGATAACCATAAAACTCATGAGAAATGGTTCACCCTAGTTCTCAGTTAAATTATCCTTTATCATACTAATTTGGTGTACGACATTTAGCAATAGTTGAACATTCAAATGAAAACTGGTATCAATTGAAAAATGCAATGAATTTCAAACTTTGGTCACAAAAACTAGACACTTATAGCTTTCAAATAAGCTATGAAACATTGAATTCGAAGTAGTCTTAGTTTGGCAAGTCTTTGCCTCAAAACACGCTGCCTGTTCGCTCAGTTAAGCTAAAACTAGACTTCACTAAAAACTGAAAAAACTCAAAGAGCATAAAGAATTTGATAAAATTATTCTAGAAAGAAAGCATGCAAGATAAGATTTCTAATGAATGTTTAAACTCTAAAAATGGATACATACATTGAGAGATATGACTCTCACAAGTAGGCTACCCAGAAATTGGTATGCGAATGGACATAGTCTATGAGAGTGAAGAAAACGAAATGACTCAAAGCAAATGAACAACCTACAAGGGGACTTCTTCTTCTATTCTTGAGTGTCCTCCCTTGCTGCTTTTATAGCTAAGTGACCAAAAACTCTCATGATGAGTTTGAGATCTCTTCTCCATAACTCTTCCACTACTTTGAGTAGCCCCTCCTCTTCCAGTTCAGCTTTTTGGATTTGGTCCTTCCATTTGAAGAAAATCCTTTTTTGCAAAAACATATACGACCTTGCTTCTTTATTTTTTAACAAGTACTACATAACAAATCAAGGATACTTCAATGGAATATGGATGATGTAAGGCTACTCATGTCTATTTCATTCCCTGTATTTAACAATAAAAAGAATCCTAAAGTAGCTTTTGATAGAGGGTTCAGAGAAAAGCCAACAGATCAGTGAATCGTATGTTATTAGGAGCTTGGTTTAAAAATCTTCCAAGATGGATCATCCTCCCTCGAGCATCCCTTCACTTCCTCATTTTTGGGCTTGTCCAAGTTTTGTGATATTTCCTTTGAGACTTCCACAGAAGCATTATTTCAAGAACTAATCGTTTTTTTTTCATAGCATATTAAGTCAATTGCTTCTTACTACTTGAATCCAAATATCTGGTTGATAACATCAAGTAGACCAAACAAATGTGGTGGTGCCTCTATAGCCCTCTACACTACCTATGCAAGCACCTATCCTTAATCTTACAAACTTAAGTTGAAGGCCAGATTAGATGAATATAAAACCTATCAAGATCAAATGTTTACTCGTACTATAGGATTGAAATATGTGATTTGCACCATATTAGGCATCGATCTTTTCAAAATTTCCTAATCATATGCTTGTGTGTTTGGGCATTGTGATTGTATGTGATGAAACTCATTACAAAATCAGCACTATGTTCACCTTGAAGAAACATTACCACCTCTACCTCGATAAAAATTATGGCATCCACTCCGCTCATAGCTTGGGTCTTCTCTACCATCCCGCTATCCTTGCTCATAACCCAAATGGGTTTAGTTATACTTATCATAGCAACATTTTGAAGATTGACCAACTTCTTGTACTTCTACTCATATGCATATGCCGATATATCTTCTTTCCAATGTCTTGCATTTATATCCATTGGTGTAATAGGTTTTCGATCCTCCATTCTAAATGCATTTAGGATTTCTCTTTCGTATCTTTGTTGTACTATATGGATATTTTCTTATCTTCAAGAGAAATTAATTCCTTTACAAAAATGCATGAGGCCTAAGATTGTGATTTGAAAACTTAACTCTAGTAATTTTTTTACAATCTCATCTTTTTACATCATATCTTAATATCTTCTACACATGTACCTTAATCCATTTGAAATTAGACTCTACATCCGTTTGTAATATTTTCTGTTCATTATTTGTAGCCAAGGAAAGTACAGCAAGAGTTTATGAAGTTTCAAAGTCAAAACCTTTGACTTGAGATTTCCTTATCCAATAAGTGAATCTGGAATACTACCAGCCCAATTTGCATCGGTGTATCCATGAACCTGCAAATCTACACTAGCTTCATCAAATAATGCATAATCCAATGTAGCACTCACATATCGTAGAGTGCATCTCAAAGCATCTAAATGTGGTTTTCTGGGAACTTGCATAAATTGACTTTTCAAGTCCAACCGTGTAGCTTAGATCAGGCCTTGTAATTGTGAGATATATCAAACTTCCCACAATTTTCCTGTACATACTAGCACTTTCCAATGCTTCACCTGATCTAGTATCCAACTTCAAAATTCTCATCTAATGGCATAGAGATTGGCTTACAATCATCCATACCATACTTCTATAGCATATTCAAGGCATATTGCCTTTGCGACATCCATATAACTATTTCCATATGTATAAACTCAATGTGTGTGTGATGTTTCTGATATAGCAGCTGAAGGTTCTTGAGGAGCATGCAAGGCATGAAAGGGCGGATATCAATAATCCGAATAATTATTATTTAGCTTGTAAATAAACCTGCGTAGAAGGTTCTATTGTTAGAAAAGTAATGGTTAGAATAAGGGTCGTTGTAGACCGCAGTTGCTGTTATTCAGAGCAATGGCTTTCTGTAAAAGTTACCAACTTTTAGTTTCACGCTTGCTTTTCGAAGCCGCTCTCATGTAACCACTCTTTTCTACGTAATCAAAAAGTCCTATAAATACATGCACTCTGTGGATTGTCAAAACAGAGTGCATGGGGGGATATTGCACCCAATCTTGCGTTCGGTCTTGTCTCTTGTTGCGTCTATTCTTTGTGTGTTTTCTATTTGCGTAACCTCTGTATGCGCATGAGCAAGATCCTGACAACAGCAACCCTTCCTCATTAAAGCTGTTTTTTGAACCGCTTGAATCTCCATCAACGTTTTTAAAACCTATAGATGTTTTAGTACCAATAGAAAGCTTTTCTTTGCCTTTCTTTGATGTAGTTGATGAATCTGCTACACTGAAATTTTCATGCAATCTTCCACTCCATGGATTTGAGTTTGAACTTGAAAGTTGTCATCGAATTCCAGGACTCTTTACGAAGCTATTGAACTCATTTGACATGTATTCACCTCTTCCATCAGATCTTAATGTGTGAATATACTTCCCTATCTACTTTTCCACCATAGCCTTAAAATTATGGAAGTGAGTGAACACCTCACTCTTCTCTTTCATGAAATATACACATACTTCCCGTGTATGGTCAACAATGAAAGCAACATAAAACTTGCAACCCCCCATAGGTGTGGTCTTTGTTGGACCCCAAACGTCTGTATGTACTATTTCTAGCATATTCTCACTAACATGCTTATCATGAGGAAACGATGCTCTCGACTGTTTACCAAATTGACATGCTATACATATCTTTTACATCTCTAAAACCTTGAAATTTGGTAGTCCATTGACAATATCCTTTGATTGCATCAATTTCAGTCTCTGCAAATTTGCATGTCCAATTCATTTGTGCTAGATCTATATATTAGCAATAAATCCTCCACCGTTTGCGAACATGGATGCATTTATTTCATGGATTTTCACATTTAAGGTGAACATCCTACCCACTTTGTCTCCTTTGACAATAAGTCTTCCATCTTGTTTGTACTCTTCTACATATTACCCATCAGCATTGAACCTAACTTGTAATCCCTGGTGAACCATTTGTCCAATAGAAACTAGATTCTTTGTTATATTTGGAACATGCATCACATTAGCAAGATGTTTTACCTTCCTATCCTCCATACATATCCAAGAACTGGCAATTTTTGCAACCTACTAAACGATTTTGCCTGAGTCGTCATGTGATTTGAAGCACTTGAATCAACATACCAGACATTTTGAAACATCAACAAACATCATATTCATCATGTGATATTGGACCATGAACAACTTCTCAGAACCATCTACACTTGTGGATGCATAGTTGTTTTGCAACCTTCTACCATTTTGATTCTTCAACCGGCAATCATGTTTTTCAAAGTGTCCATGTTTACCACATTTCCAACATCCTTTACTCTTACTACTTGAATCATTTATTTCAAAATTTTTGCAGCATCTTTGGCTCCCCCTACCTCGAAACTATCCTCTACCTTGTGCATGATTCTGATGTTAACCTTGGTCTTGGTTATTTTTTCCTCTTCCACTTCCAAAATCGCTACCTTTGCCTCTTTCTTTGCAATAGTAGAATACTTGCTCAGAACTAGGTTTTCCTTGGGAGCTTGAGTCCTCACCAAGATTTGTTTCTTCAATAATCAGCATGGACACCAAATCACCAGAATTAGGAATACCATGGTTTGAATAGAAGCTCTCAACTACTTATATATAGCTCCTAAACCATGAAGGCACACTTCCACCTTATCATCATCATCTACATTTAGGCCAATAGATGCAAGCGACTCACATATGCTTTTGATTTTGGGGTGTAGTCACTTACGGACATGCCCCTTTTCTCTAGTGTATGTAGCTCATTCTTGAGTTGCGAATTGCATGCCTTTGTATTGGTCTCATAAAATGTGAGCAAACTAATCCAAACCTCTTTTGGATTCTTGGCATCCTATATGTGTGTAAGCATGCTATCTTGTATGCTAACAGATATCCAATACATTACCTTTCATGCTCCTTGAACCCATTCTTCATATTCTCTTAACTCATCCACAGTCCCATTCCTCTCTGGTAACTATGGAGCATTTTTGTTCTCTCCTTTGACATACTTCTAGTAGCCTTTTCCCATCAATAATTTTTTCATTCCAAATCTCCAAGCATGGAAGTTGTTCTTATCCAGCTTATCACCCATAAGCTTCCTTGTTCCATCTGCACTTCCCATTTTTGAGGCAATTTGCAACATTACAAAGACACTGAAAGCCATATCTCTACTTGAATATTGTCACACTATGATGTGACAGTTCGATCTTAGAAAACATGGTTTTCATGTACCAATAGTACATGGAACTTCTTAAAATTTTGGATATGGAATATTTTGAATGCTTCCAAACAGAACACAAGTTACAATTTTGCAAACCCACCTGATTCTTCTGTGCCCCCCACCTTGTAGGCTTAAGGAAGGTTGAGATGGATCCAAAATAGAAATTGGAACAAAACAAGTGACCCTAAAGGGATAACTCTAGAAAATATTTTGATGCCTTCTACCTTCACACCAAATTTGGTAGCAATTTGAGGTCATTTGTGAATCGTACATTCTCCACACCTTCTCACGTACTCTTCATTGTCGGTGTTCTCTATGAGCTCTCTACAACCACACTAGCTCTGATAACATGTCATTAGGAATGATATAAGGAAGAGAGCTCACTCACACACTCTCATAGAGGAGCACACACACAGATTGAGGCAAGGAAGAATGATCTTCTTCCCCTTCTATTACATAAAAGGAATATACAAGAATGACCTAATACAACAATACAACAAGAGAAATGTATAAAGAATAGTACATAAGGAGAAACCCAATATCAAAAAATGAGTGAGCTGGCAAGAAACAAGTGTGCCATCACTCTTGGTAGATGAATCTAGTAAATCTCACCATAGTTTCCCTAATATATACTAGTGTGACCATTATACATGTCAATGAAATGAAAAAGTGATACATTTCATCCTTGATCATCACATGTTGATCTTGATATCTCAATAGGATATTCCCTCTATATATGGAGTTTATGAAGACATTGAATCGGGAGAGAAAGTGGACTTTGAATCCAATTCTATATAAAATTTTTCATATTTTGTAGATCCATGGGAATCATGGTCTCTTGAAATGAGAGCCCCTATGATAGTAGTAAGTAATGAAGATTCAATTATATCTAGGACACAAACAGTACAAAACAATAGATTGAAGTGCCATCCCACTTACGAAGATCTCTCAAAAGTAAAGAAGGAGAGGAAGGAAACACCTATTTTCCTATCACTTATCACGCATATAAAACCAATGCAATCCTAGATTCATGAGTATGGGTTGCCACTACCATAACATCCTTATGGAAACGTTGGGTTAAACTAGCTTTGTGACCCACAAGAATGAAATTACAGATGGGAGATGGACATATAGAAAAACCATTAGGATTCTTGGAAGGGATTTCTCTCACCACATGTGGTGTAGAGTTTGAACACACATTTGTGATATGTGAGTTTGGAAAAAACTATGCATATGAAATGATCCTAGGTATACCCTTTATAAGAATATTGCAAATTGTTAAAGATCAGGGAATCAATTCTCCATAACTTGATTGTGTGACCAAAGCTATTTTGTTTCTGGTATTTTGTGGCCCACACTTCACATGGATGCACATACCTACGTGAAACATGTGACGCGATGCTAGAGATTTCAATATCCTATACAAAAAAGACAAAACTCCACTAATACCCATGATGGGAGAACATGCATTTTCCAAATGGGGTGTAGACTTTGTAACACCCATTAATCCCCCTGAAATCACTTCTTGATAGAGAACTTAAGAAATATATGAGGAGAGAGTTGTTCATTGATGATGAAACAAGAAAAAGCATTTCTTAGAAGATTGGAAACCGTTTTGATGAACTTTGATGCAGACCCTAGGTCCTTGAGGAATTGGAGAATGAAGTCCCATTCTGGTTTTCATAGGCTTTATCAAAATCTCTTTGGAGGAAGATTAGGTTTTGCGATGATCATTCATATATTCAAGACCTTCTCCAATGTCAATGGTATCTTAAAAAATCACCCTTTTCATGGTTCCATGATCAAAGATGACATGCAATGTATTTTTTGATATCTTTGGCAAAGACCTTGTATCCATTGTAAAGGATGTTGGGGCACTAGTTTTCAACTCTATTCTTGATGTGTTTCTTGTGAATGAGCTTAATAACACCTTAATTCAAGTATCTCAACAAGGCGCCATTAAAGGTGAGAGCCTCCCTCCAAACCAAGCAAATTGGGCCCACAATTTCATCTTTGAAGGGTTGAAAGAACTCATTAGTGAGGCCATCAAGATCCATGATTTTACCATTAGAAAGGTATCTCTAATCTTGCAATTGGGTTTTTAATATTTTCTGCTTATTCTATTTAATATATTAACTTTATAATTAATCACTCTATAATTTTAGATGATGAAAACCTTTGGATACTTTGTTTTATTTCTCATTTATCTTATTCAAATTGCTTGATCACTAAATTAAAAGAATTTTTTTTTATGAATCACTTCACCATTTGAAATAGTGCTCCCTATCTAAATACGTTTTTTATTAGGTCCTATTGTATTTCCAAATCTTCATTCGTTTCGCATATTGTAGCATGGTTAGAAGATTAAGGAAAATATTTCCTTGACTTATGCAACTGAAGAACTTCATTTCAAATTGAAGTTATGAAATTTCTAATAAATTTTCAATTCTTATTTTAATTTGGCATGATCTTCACGTTTAAGAAATAAATTTGGTAACAAACGTATATACAATAATTAAGGGCATTTTTTTTATGTCCTTTCATGTGCATGATACTTATGTACAAGTCCAAAAAGGGGGATTTTCTAAACTTAAAGAGATGAATATTTAGCTTATTCATTTTATTTATTGATTTAAGTTTTTTTGGGAGTAACTTCTTAACCTAGAATTATTTCCCTTTATGCATGAAAATAAGTTGCATGAATGTTTATGCTTGGAATGGTTTTAATAATATGATTATCTAGGTAGAGGACATGTGATCCTTAGAAGGTTAAATGGGAAATGTGTTTAGCAAAGAGACAAAGATCCCAAGAAAATCTAGTTGGAAAGTTGTATAAAAGTAGAAATAGCAGATCATCCTAAAGAAATGTTTGTATTGCACATTCTCTTTGCCATATTATTTCCTTGGTTAGGTTTGCTTATGCATATCGATTGGTGAGGACGCATGAATGGAAAACATTTTAGGGGTACTTCAGTAAAATTGGGTTAATGTTGTTGAAATCAGTCGAAATACTATTATCCTGATTATGTGAAAGGTTAAACAGAATTCGTATATTCCATTGAAGATGGTCACCACATTTGAGTGATCTACAGTGGCTTAATTGATTTTATTGTTTCTTTTTTAAGGCTTTGCTAGGCCATCTTAAATATATAAACATCTGATGAAAACGTTTGATATGAAACTCACTTAGCTTTTTGTTGACATATATCGGTAGTGATGTGTGTTAACACATTTAGGACCACCAGGGCCAATTTTTCCTCTTTAGGAGCTTTTTTCCTAGCTTGTATATATGCTATAACCCTAATGGGTCATTTATCTTTTGTACATTCACTCGAAAATACATTATGTAATGTGTTTTCCTCCAAGCTTCTTCTTCTTCCTTGTGATGTCTGAGTGCTTTCACATACCTTGAACTCCAACAATTGGTATTAGTGCACATCACTGATTCATTTAGAGCATCGTAGACACTCCCCTAATCATAGTCTTCCAATCCCACAAACATTGATGACATACTGAAGGTAATTAGGCGTGCAAAACATCTTCGCTATGGCACCAAAATTTTGATGTGAGCTCATTTGGGACTCCAATTGCACTATTGCATTAATTGTGCAGGTAATTATTTCCTTTTGGGAAAAACATATATATAGGTTTTAGGTTTGCTAGCACAAGTGCCTCAAAGTCTTGTATAAGTTTAGCAGAGCTTGACAAGTTTTCTCTCTTCAACTTGTTGAGATATGCTCAATTTTCTACATCAAGGCATTTAGTCACTAACCGTGATGAAATGCAATGATGTATTTCAGATGTTGTCTATTGAGGATAAGTTGGATGGTACTAATTACCCATTCTGGGCATAAATGATTCATGATGAATTGGTAGCAAAAGGTTTATGGAATATTATGGATGGTGTTGAGAAACATCCTACTACACCTACAAATACAATTATTGATGGTGGTCGTGTTGTGGTTCTTGCTACAAGTACTGTAGAGTTGGGATGGAAGAGATGCTCAGACACATGCATTCATAGTTTTGTCTATCAAAAGTTCCATTATCCCTCACATTCAATCTTGCAAGAAAAAAAAGGGTGCTTGGGATACACTTATAACTCTATACCAAGCAAGAAATGAGGCTCATGTTGCTTAGCTCTGATAATAATTAGCGACTCAACATATGAATGAAGGCAATTCTATGAATATTGTTATGACAAAGATCAAAGATTTTAAGGAGCAATTGATTTTTGCAGATGAAATCTTGGTAGATAGCTCACTTGTGCCGAGTATTCTTAACAAACCTCCACATTCATATCAGAGTTTTGCTTCTATTCTTCGATTGATGATCAAGGAAATTCAAATGCCTTAACATTTGAGGAGTATTAGTTGTCAAATATATTGATGAGATATGGAAATTTCATGATCTCTCAAATGGTGAATTATTATTTCTTCTGGAATTTTATGTTGTGGTATGTATAATCTCATAGACTATGCAAAACGTGCGAATGATTTAGCATATGCAATTCAAGATTCTCTGGCTATCTCAAATGCTAAGCTTTGGCGTGCATGCTTTGTTCATCTGAATTTTGCTAGTTTTCTTCGACTATAGAAATTTGAAATGGTGTCCTCTCTACTTAAGCTTGAGGTACATTGTAAAAATGTTTATGAAAGATAGATTTTGAGCAAAATGCAACATTCCTCCTTCCAAAAAGATGGTGTAGTTCGAGCTATTCATAAATTGTGGCTTGTTCATAGTGATGCCTATGGTCCTATGAAGACACCTTCATTTGGGAACTACCTTTACTTCATGACTTTTATTGCTCACTTATCCAAGCATGTGTGGATGTATCCATTAAAAGCAAATTCTGAAGTGTTTATGTGCTTCAAATAGTTTGTGGTTATGGCTAAAAATCTATTAGCATGTAAATTTCACACCCTCCATTCTGATCAAGGGGCCGAAAACATGTCTTCTGATTTTATTGCATTTCTGGCTGAGTGCGATATGAACCTCAAAAAAATGGAGTTTCTCAAATAAATAATAGGTCTCTCATGGAAATGGCAAGGTGAATGGTCAAAGGTGAGGCTTTGCCACATAGGCTTTGGATTGAAGTTGTTATGTGTGCAACATATGTACTTAATAAGTGTGCCATCAAAGCACCACAGTCGATCACTCCATTTGAGGCTTGGCATGTTCACAAACCATTTATTTTTCATCTGCATATCTTTGGTTGTCTAGCATATGCATTAGTGCCTAAACAACGATGCAAGAAATCGGATGATAAAGTAGTGAAATGTATTTTTTTTTGGTATAGTTAAAAAAACAAAGGACATCATCTATAGCATCCACATACTAAATGCATTCTGGTTATTCATGATTTTGTTTTTGTGGAAGACGAAATTCAAAAATTAATTTCATGTACCAATGGGACATTAGTTAGCTTGGACATGTATGATACTTTTCTACCTCTTTTTATAGGCGGACAATAAAATGTTGGCCTAGATGAGGTGATTTCCCAACCTTTACAGGTTCCAAATGATTATTCGTATCATTCTATTTTTTATGTAAATGTACATGATGCACTTGTTGATTCAAGGGTTGACATAGAAGACCCTAAAACTATGCCTAAGGGACTAGTGTAGGCTTTGATAGATAACAAACTAGATGCACCTCTATCATATCATACTCATTTAGGTTCTCATAGTGCTTCCTATGCAACAGAAATCTATGTAACGGCTGCCTCTAGTCTTTGTGATGAGAATGAGCATGTTTCTTTTGATGAAGCAAAAAATTTAGAAAATTGGATGGATACTATGCAATCATAATATGATGCTATTATGAAGAATGGTACTTGGTATTTATGTGATTTTTACTTGGTCTTTATGTGATTTGCCTCCAAGCAATATGCCATAGGCACTAAATGGGTGTACAAGAAGAAACGTAATATTGATGAATGAATTGATAGATACAAGGTTAGGCTTGTTGCCAAAGGTTATGGTCATAAGAGAGGCTTGATTTTAATGAGACCTTAGCTCCCACATGCCAAATAATGACCATTTCTAGCATTTTTGCACTTGCAACTCATCATGGTTTGGCATGTACATTGATTGGACATTTCTGAATGGTGAATTACATGAGCTTGTTTATGTATTTTAGCCCCGGGGTTCTATACAAAACGGGCATCAAGACAAAGTATGCATGTTGAAAAAGGCATTATATTGCTTGAAGCAAGCACCATGTTCCTTATATGATGAAATACATGCCTACTTTCTAGCAGATGGTTTTGAAAACATTCTGAGAGCGCATTATATGTTAAGCATTCAAATCATGTACTTCTAATCCTTGTAGTATATGTTGATGATATGCTACTTATGTGTTCTAATGAAAAGCATATTGGTGAATCTAAGGCTGATTTTCATGCTTCTTTTGAGATGTCAAATTTGGGGCATTTGCATCATTGTTTGGGTACTCACTTTATGCAAGTTTTGTGTAGAGAAATTATATTGATACATTATTATAGCATTATTATAGAATTTTGGCCTTGAAAATTGCAAATGTGTTTCCAATCCCATGGAAACAAGTTAATGGTTGAGTTTTCATGATATTGGAGATGCACTTAAACTTGTTCTCCATCCAAATACTATTGTATGTTTGATTTACTTATGCATAACTTAGCCTAATATTCAGTTTGTTGTCTCTCAGATGAGTAGGTTTATGTGTTTCCTAGGTGTCAAGCATTGGGAGGTGGTTAAGTGCATCTTTCACTACTTGAGTGGTACCCGATTACTTGGATTGTTTTGTCCCATGAGGATCAATACCAATAGATTTACATGCTTTGTTAAGACTTAGACTGGCCTAGTTGATATGAAATTCATGTGTCCAACAATGGGTTAAGGAAACATAGAGTTACCATCATGTCAGGGAGAGGTTCCATGCACTATCATTATGTCAGGGAGAGGTTCACTGTTGAAGGGATCAGCTTGGCTTATGTGCCCACACAAGATAATGTTGGAGATCTTTTCACAAAGGCTCTACCTACAAAGATGTTCAAAGATTTTCACATCGCTTTGGTCTTTTTTTGTTTTGTGGATTGATCTCCTTCCACATAGCTTGGCACTTTCATATACATGAGTGCTACTTCCTTGTTCACTGGATCACTCAAAGGGGGGCTTTGTTGATATATTTTGCTAATGATGTGTGTGAACACATGTAGGAGCATTGGGGGACTTTTTTCCCTCTTTAGGAGGTTTTCTCCCCTCAGCTTGTATATATGTCTATAACCCTAACAATTCAATTATCCTTTGTACGTTCACTTTGCAATACATTATATATTGTGTTGTGCTCCAAGCTTCTTCTTTTTCCCTTTGTTGGTCATGTGCTTTTGGAGACCTCGAACTCCAACAATCTCTTAACTTAGATAACCTCCAAGATCTCTACTCAACAAAGAATTCTTCTCATTAAGATATCTATCTTTATATTATAGAACTATGAGAAGAAGTATCATTTCATTAATTACTATGCTCCAATTTGCACTCCCATGTGAAGCCAATTGTCCTAGGTATATCTTCTTCTAGTCAAAAGGTTCATGTGCCCCTATACTCAAGCTATGGCTTATATTGATTTACAGTCGTTATGCATAGTTCGTATACCTTACATTTATCTATATACGTAGTTTTTTATGCTTGGTGATTGTACTCATGTACGAATTTTATCTATGTATAGCTGAAAATGATACATTAGCATACTTGATATCCTTATTTGATCTATTGACTTATTAATACCCCTCATATTTTATTTGAGGATGTATGAGAAGTTGACATCTGTTCCAGAAGCTCTGTTCAACACGTCGTTCAACAGGCTCTGTTCCAGAAGCTCTCTTCCAACACGTCGTTTCATGCTGCTCTTCCGTTGTCGCTTCCTTTCTTTTCAATGCAGTTGAAGAGCAGCTTTATTCAAGTCATGCACTACTGCAAAGAAGTATGTTGCACGTTCACATGTGTGTGCAACAGAAGTGTTTGTACCTCGAGTCGCCTCTCTTCATAGATGTGACCAGAAAAGCATTAGAGAGTACAACGTTAAAAGACTTTTGAATTAGAAAGATGAGTATGGGCAAGACTTCATCTTGTTGGGAGAAAATGTACATAGACTGTGCATAGTTGCATACATACATAAACACACAAATGTACACATGATGATGAATATAGAGAGCTCTATATTACGAACATAAGCACCCAATTAGGGTTATAGTTGTATAATCAAGTTTCGGGGGAAAAAAACCTTCTAAACGGTGAAGAAGGTTACCTAATGATCCTAAGTGTGTACACACACATCAATATCAAAATATACTTGCAACTACCCCCTGGAAATAATGCAGTGAACAAAAAGCTAGAACTCGTGTGTAAAGAAGTAAACGAAGCTCAAAGTTTTGTGAGAAACTTCAAACTTCTCAAGAGGTAGAGACTTGTCTGTGGGCATATAGTCCAAACTATAATATCTCTAGCAGAGAGTCATTACCTAACATGTAGATAGTGCACCTCGATTTTCTTTGTGCTAGTATGGAACATTAGGTTCCTCACAACCTCCAATCCCCACCTATTGTCCAAAAAGATGGTGATGGAGGTCTGCCCAATACCACAATAAGACACGATGAATGAGCCACACAGTAGCTTGAAAGCTACCTATGCTCAATTTACAACTAAAAGTGGCCATTAATATGATCCATTCTCTTGAGCATAAATTTTGGGCACAACCCTTAACTTATCAATTGTAGCATTATTATCAATTGTAGCATCATTCGTGCATCTCAACTCACAAACCCATTAAGTGTCTATGGCCTCCTTTCCAAGAGGCAAATCACATAGTGAACAAGTACCATTCTTTGTGGTACCATCAGACCTAGATTGCATAGCACCCATTCAAATATGTTTTTGGTACACCACCAGATAAAACTTATTCATTCTTGTTAGAACAAAAATAAAAAACAACATTTCATAGAAATATGATGCAAAACATGCACTATCAGAATTAGTGTGACTGTGATAAGACAAAGATGCATCAAGGACACTATTTCACTAAATCTCTACATTAACCATTCTGCCAACTCTTTTTCTTCATAAGTTTTGATTTGTCATGAATAAGTACATCATGTGCATTTTCATCAAAAGTGTAATGATCTATATCCTCATCCAAAATTGGTATATGCTAAGAATGTTCCTCACTAGGAGATACATTTAAATGCCCATCAACCAAAAGAGGTGGCAAAGTGGTGCAAACATCCTTCAAGCTAATGTCTCTCGATACATCCAATTGAAGTCTCAATTGGATTCTCCATAGAATAAATAAATATCAACTATAAAAACTACGTTTATTTTAAAGGCTAAACCAAATGATATCTTTTTCTATCAGATTTGTATCCAATAAAGATACATTCCACTCCAATTTTGTATGTTTTGTCTCAAGCAATAATTCATACACTAGGCCATAAAATGCATGAAAGTGAAAAATGCATGGTTTAAGATCAAAATTCCCTCCAATCTTTAGAGTGTTTTCTGTATATCAAGTACTCAATTTGAACACACTTATGTGACAAATCTTAATCCTTGAAGCCAAGCTTATGAAGAATGGAGATACACAAAAAGTTAATATGTCCCATGCCCTATATACTAATAAAGGTAGAAGTAAGCATGCTAAAGAAAAAGGGAGGAAGTATGATGAAGAAGCAAGTACCTCCCAAGCTAACTTTGCAGGTAAGGGGAGAACTTCAAGAGGAATGGGCAGAGAAGGTAGAAAAGGCATGAGGAGATCTCAAAGCTCCTAATCTTGTGTTATTTGTGGGCTTAAAAATTATGTCAGTGAGTATTGTTTGAAGAACCTAAGGAATTAGAGAGGAAAAAGATAGATGAGAGGAGGATATGGAGCTCCTAGAAGCAGATACACCAACTATGGCTACAATGGCAATAATAACTTCCAAAATAGCTATCAAGGATGTTAAAAGAAATGAGAGACTATAGCAACTATATTAATGATCAATCACAATCAGAATCTCTTCTACTTATGAGTATGACTATGAAAGAAGGTAAATTAGATGAACATGTATTCTATATTGATTCTAGACATTCAAATCATGTAATAGGGAATGTAGCACTACTCTCAAATTTGGAAGAACCCAATAACAAGAATGAAGTTCATGGAGGAGATGGCACAAGGCATCCTGTGGGGAAGATTAGAAATGTGAAGACTTCAAATTGTAACATGAATTCGTTGAGTAGATTTCTCTAGGTACCTAGTATCACCAAGAATATCATAAGTGTCGATTAGATTGTGGAGAAGGGATTACAGGTATTATTTCCAAGGTATGGAGAGTATGTGGAAGATACATACAAGCATTGAAGAATATTTTCAAAGGTGTCTTCAAAGGTGAAAAGATAGGTAGAATATTCACCTTTGATTTCCAAGACAGAAAGAACATAGCATTGTTCAATTATCATACACAAGCTCTATCAAAGTCTGAAGTTTGGCACAAAATATTAGCTCACATTGGAGAGAGGAACTTGAAGTACATTAATGGAGATCAAAGTGTACTTGGACTACCAAATATTACAAAGCAACACATGATTTATAAATGCAATGCATGCCAATTTGGAAAGTCTAATAGGCAACCTTTCATAAAAAAAGGGATACATACATGGAGACATCTTGGAGCTTTTCATCATGTCGTTTTGGAACCAAGGAAACATTTATCTTAGGCTCAATTTATTATGTGTTTCATTGATGATTGTAGCAGATGGACTATATTGTGTTTAATAAAGCATAAGGATAAAGTGTTTTTCATTTTACAAAATATCTCACACTTGTAGAGAATCAAACATGTACATATTTTAGGATTCTAAGGTTTGATGGAGGGGGAGAATATTTCTCCCATGAGTTTGACTCTTTCATACAAGAGAGAGGGATCAAAAGAGATATTACAACCAGATGCACACCTAAGAAAATTGGTGTAGCAAAAAGAAGGAAAAGAACCATTGTGGTCCAATGCTATCAAGAAAATCTCCACTTGAACACTTAAGTGAATAAGAGGATGATATAAAGACACCTAGAAGGGAAATCAATGCATTGAACTCCAAAGGTAAAGCCAAAGTGCAAGAGTTACAAGATGTAATAGAATCATCTCAATAAGCAATCACAAAATCAAAAAGGTAAAAGAAAAAGCCAAAAATTATGAATATGGTACCTCATTGATCACTAAGCATTCTATATACATGGCTCATGACATGAACTCTGAAGAACCCTCATCTTATGAGGAAGCCAAGAAGAAGACAAATCAAAATCATGTCATGGAGGAAGAGATTGAAGCACTACAATAAAGCAATGCTTGGGACTTGTGCCTAAGAGATCAACCATGAAGCTCATTGGATCAAGATGGATCTACAAGGTAAAAGGGAACTCTGATGGAACCATAAATAGGTACAAGGATAGGTTAATAGAATCAAGGAATTGATTATGAGGAGACCTTCTATCTTGTAGCAAAGATGCCTACAATCAAAATACTCATGCATATTGTAGCTTCCAAGAATCAAAAGATATACTAGATGGATGTCAAGAATGCTTTCTTGAATGGATGGATATGAGTGGAGGTATATATGGCTCAACCTCCTAGGTTTTAAGACTAACAATACCCTGAATATGTTTGCACATTAAGATAAACTTTATATGAGCTAAAGAAATATCCAAGAGCTTGGAATCATAGACTAGTTACTTACCTACAAGACAAAGGATTTGTGGTGAGTAAGGTAGATCATGTCTTGTTCATTGTTACAAGTAATGATGATGATGGCATAAGAAGTATTTAACATCAAATGAAGGAAGAGTTCAAGATAAGTGATTTAGGGTAGCTAACATACTTCCTTGTATTGGAAGACATATATACAAAGCATGGTATATATCTTACTCAGAGAAAGTACATCAAAGACATGCTTACAAATTTCAAGATGGAAAATGCAACGATTGTAGGTACACCTATGGAAGTGAATTCCAAATCAAGTGCTCATGAAGGAGAACTCATTGAAGATGTGATAAGATGTCAAAACCTATTTGGGAGTCTCAATTACACTACTCTCAGAAGAGTATATATAATATATAGTATGAGTGTTTTGAGCCAGATCATGCAGCCACACATGGAGGAAGCCAAAATGATACTAAAGTATCTCAAAGGAACAATCAATGAAGCTTGTTCTATTCATACACTTTGGATATAGATGTCAAAATAATTTTTTAGGTGGATATTGGAAAAGATCAAGAGATGATAGGAGAAGTACCTATGGTTATCTTTCATTTTTTTATTATAAACTTATTTCTTGGTCATAAAAGAAGCAACCTACTATTGCTCTCTCATCTATAGTAATTGAATATAATGGATTAGCCAATGCAACTCAAGAAGGTTTGTGGACTAAGACACTTTATGTTTATTTAGGAATCAAGAGTTAAACTGGTCACATATTTGGTGATCATCTTAGCTCTTTACATCTTGTAGAAAATCCAATTTACCATGCAAAGACCAAACATATTGAATCCCATTATCACTATGTCAGGGAGAAATTTACAAACAAAGACATTGAGCTTATACATATCTCAACTCAACAACAAGGCATAGACATGATGACTAAAGCTTTGGATGGAGTAAACCTAAGAAGATTTAAATCAATGATTGGGCTTCAAGGGATTGCAAAGGAATGAATACTCAATCTTCTTAGGCTTGAAGGGGAGCTATTGGTACATATGGAAAGCCTAAGTTCTTGACCATATCCATGAACTACATTGGACTTTGAGAAGGAAATGTGTGTCTATACATATATCGTTAGTTCATTACTTAGGATAAATCTCAACATATTTTTACCTATTGTAAGAGTTTTTTATGATATTAAGTTGAGACACAACATATATCTAAAGAGATCCAAAAGACACAAGTCACATTTTAATTCAAAATTTAAATCGGTAACTAAAAAGTGATTAGAATGTTTTGGTAGAATCAATCAACATCTACCAACTAAAATCAAGGGGGAAAGTTTATATATATTTTAGTGAAACATCACAGAGAGAAAATAGAGCTCTCACTCACTTCTAGTTTGACCATTGTACTGATATCTTGGTCATTTGAGTCCTTCAACACCTCCAAGCATTGTAATTTAAATATCTCCATCATCATGTTTAGCTATTGTGTATCGATGTTTGTCTATAGCTCTCTTATGATACACGACTAAAATCCCACAATACTATCCTTGGCTAGATGACATATGTCACATGTGCAAATGATACATGACACTCCAACTCACATGAACAATATGATCGGGGACACAAATGATACATGAGTTTGGATCAGGGACACACAATACTTTGGGTATTGACTACATATAATATTTGGCATCATGTTATGATATTTAGGCGCACACAATACACGACACTTGTTTAAGACGATATGATACCTACAAGGGATGGTACAAGATACTTGATGTCACATGATGACATTTGAGGGAATCGACGATACACGATACACAACAAGGGTGACACAAGATATTTGATACATGAGTACCACATGACGATACTCAACTATCCATGATACACGATACTCAAGTATCATGACACTTGACTACGAGTGAGGTGCTAGTGATACACAAGACCTGCCAAGTTTCAATGACACTTAGACTTTTTCTTACTCTATTTCAATTTTTAAAGTGATCTTTATCTTCCTTGTGCACTCATCGATTCCCCTATGTGCTTATATCATAAAAATTCAACAGAGAAACACAACAGAGAAACGATCCCCCTACTGCAAGACCCACAGGGCAATGTTTGCAACTCGGAAGAAGATAACTTTGGCATCATCGAAGGGCACTTCACGAGCCTCCTGGGAACCTCGAACCCCCTCTCCCAACATAGAAGGGATTGCATGGCTGCCATTTCTAGGGTTTCCCCCCGGAGAATTCCACCCAACCTCCACTCCCTGCTCCATGCCCCGATCTCTGAATCAGAAATCATTGAGGTCATTGATGCCCTCCCTCTCGGCAAAAGCCCGGGACCCGACGGACTCACTAACGAGTTCTTTAAATCCTTCAAGCTGGTGGTCGCCACCCCTCTTCGGATGGTTTGGCAAGAAGCGCTAAAATTTGGTGCTCTTCCTTCTTGTATAAATAATGGAATTATCAAGCTGATTCACAAGAAGGGGGAAAAAAACAGAATCGAGAACTGGCGGCCAATTACGATGCTCCAAACAGGGTACAAGATTGTCGCCAAAGTCATTGCCAACAGACTCGCGTGCCACCTGAGATCTTGGCTTAGCGAGGACCAAAAAGGTTTCATCAAAGGCAGGTCCATCCTGGAAACCATTATGGATATTTGGGAAGGTATTCAATTTGCAAATGAGTCTAATCAAGATGTGGTCTTCCTCAAGATCGACTTTGACAAAGCCTACGATAGGCTAGAATGGGACTATATCCTGCAGTCGCTCCAAGACCTCGGATGTAGTCAGAAATTCACCAAGATGATCGCGACCCTTCTCGGCAACGCAACGACCCAAATTAACGTTAACGGCAAACTGTCGAAGGCGATCCATCTTAAAAGATCTATTAGACAAGGGTGCCCTCTTGCCCCCCTTCTCTTTGCCATCGCCACTGAGGGGCTGAGCAGACTTGTGGCTCATCATGTGGAGGCTGGCAATATCAAAGGCCTCCAACTACCTCACGACCACAATCAAATCATCATGAGACTTTTTGCTGACGACATGAACGCGTTCGTTCACAATGATAATACTAGCCTGGAGACTTTCTGGAGGTGCCTTGATACCTTTTGTGAGGCCTCTGGATCCAAGATCAACCACAATAAGACCGCCTTTAGGGCCATCGTGGGACATCAGCCTGGCCTTCTCATTGCTCATGGCTGTCAAATCATTCCGCAGGGCCAAATCTTTCGGCTTCTTGGAATCCCCTTGGGATTTGGCGTCTCTATGGAGCAGCGATGGAACTGGGTGCTGGCCAAACTTGAAAACAAGCTCAACTACTGGAGAGGCATGCAAATCAATCTCGCTGGAAGGGCGATGGTTATCAACACGTTCCTCCTCTCGTCTACCATCTACTTCCTTTCTTGCTGGAGACCGAATGAACAAGGCCTGTCCAAACTGAATAGCATCTGCAGAAACTTTCTTTGGACGGGCGATCATAACAGAAGAGGGGTGCCTAAAATCAAATGGGCCATCTGCACCAGCCCTAGAGATAGCGGGGGGCTTGGCATCCTGGACATTGGGTGTATGGCTAACAAACTGGCAGCCAAATGGATGATTAAAGCTTGGTGCAATAGGGAGGCCTCATGGGCCAAGCTGATATTCAGAAACAAAAATGAGTTGGCCCTCACGGGGTCCCCGAACTGGAAGAACCTTGACATCATGACCCTGCTATTCTCCCCGATACCTGTCTTCCCGAAAGGCTCCAGTCTCGTATGCTCTCTTTGGAAGGGCTGGAATAAAGTCAAAAGCTTCACAAGAATTAGTGAGGACTGGAAGTGGGCGGCCGGAATCAGACAAAACGACTCTATCTGGTTTCCGATACATGGCATCCGGAGTGTGGAGTCGTGGAACATTCAAAATGCCAAGAAGCTATGGAACAAAGGATTCAAAAAATGGAAACACCTCTGGAAACATGACACCAACAGTTGGATCAACTTCGAGGATATCGACCCTCGCATAAACATCTCCTACGAAGAATGGAACACCTTGCAAAGCAGATGCCTCGCTTGGGAGCGCCACAAAACTCGCCTTCTCATGGGACATGATGCTCCGAACGCGCGTGGTCTCAAATGGCACAATGGAAATAGCCTACTCAAAATCCCGAACATCAAAGAAACGACTGACCTCCAGATCAGCCTCAACAAGAAGTGGTGCCTGTCTTGGACGCGGCTTCGGTGGGACATGAAATTCATGGGTATCTGGCACCCACTTATAGAGATTAAGAAGTCTGTCCTCTTATGGCAAATTCTTCATCGAGGAATTTGGACTAACCAAAAGGCTAGCAAAATTTGTGGTATCCCTCCGTGGTGCAAACGCTGCCACCGTGCAATCGAAGATGTCCCACACATCTTCCTTACTTGCCCCAACTCCTACAGAATCTGGCAGACGGTTGGACTGAAAATCAGAGTTCAGAAACAGCTTAGCTGGAAACAAGTCCTTTTAGGAGAAGCGATTGGATGTTCTGCGGCTCTCTGGAACGCAATCAGAGGGGAAGTCCTGTGGAAAATTTGGCGGGAGCGGTGTGCTCTCAACTTCGGCGACCCTCCCAAGGAGTGGACGATTGAGAAATCTCTTTTCCTCCTTGGCAAGAGGATTGTCAACAGTAAGAAATCCCCCCCCTTCAGGCACCATCAAGTCCTCCTTTTGATCAACAACAAGCTCAAACCCAAGTGGGTCCCGCATGAGGGCGACGAGAGGGTGATCAACCTTCTTTGTAATGCAACCTAGGAATCAACCAAGCCTCCCCTGCTTTGTGGGATTTGGGGGGTCCCGTGGGCACTAGTCCCCTTCTTTTGTACCCTTGTTTCTTAATTTAATTCAAGTCCGGGAGAGTAGGCTATTGCCGAACTTCCTTTATTTAAAAAAAAAAAAAAATTCATATGCTTTCTCTAAGATCATTCCTCATGACACTTTGGATGTGCCGTTTCTCCCCATATGCATGTGTGTAGCTGAAAATGATGTGTTGAATGTGTAGAGCTCACCTCAAAGGTCTTTCCTATCACTTTCCAGCTCCCAAGTCCCTATATAGATCAAGTTCTAGGCAATACCAATCTTGCTGATACCTCTCCAATGCTCTCTCTCCCCATGATACCTGCATTGCAAATGAATTTTTGGATGAGGGTTTTGGTTTTAGCCTATGACCAAGATTAGTGACCTCCCACAAATGCAAACTTTTGGTTTTTTGAGGATTTTAAGTGTCCTAACCTACTCCAATGCTATTTTTTTAGAGTCCTAAACCCTAACTTCACCAGTTCCTATCCTAATGGTAAAAACTTATTACATACACACACATCCTCAGTGTATGAGAAAACAAGTGCAAGTGATCAATGACTGTTAGCAGTGTAATAGGCAGTAGCTACAAACATCAGCAAAGAGGAAGCATGTAAAAGGGAATGCATGAAGATCATGGGGGGGCCAGATTCATTCTTTTTCCTAAACAAGTTGTTTCATTATAAGTAACCAAACTCTGAACTGTGATTTTCATCACTCATGTAATATATGTAATATAGAGAACCCCAATTTTGTCACGAGCCATTCCACTTTGTGTGAGCTAAGGAGTCCTCAAGCTTAAGGAGTCTAGATAGATTGCTCATACCAAATTTTGCAAATTTTGGACTTCATTTGGACCTCCAAATGAGCCTTATGACCTATTTTTTAACTAGGACGCTAGGTTCGAAACGTGCCAAACTAGTCAAAAAACTATAAAAAGAGCTAGAGAGCTCATTTTTGGGGGAAGAAAGTTAGAAGCTAGTTGGATTGAGTCTTTTAAGAGCTACTTGAGTAATGCAAGTGTGATTTAAACCTTCCACTGTCTTTAGTGTTCTTCTCATCTTCACCTTTGCGCACATCACTCGCTCACAATCTTCATATCACCCTACCTCTTTTGTGGATTGACAATAAAGGAGGTGGAGCTTCTTGACATGGTACATTCCATTGTCTAGAGCAACACCAAATTTGCCATTGTTGTCGGGGATGAGCTCTCGGATGAATGTGTGATGGTAAGAGTGTTTGGAGATTAGCATTGGAAGGTAATTAATTAATGTTTTGTTGTTGTTTTTTGTGTTCTTTCATCTTCTTTCACCTCCCACATCTTCTTCATTCATCGTGAGCAATCACAAAAAATCACCATATCGACCCTTATGTTCTCTTTTCCCTCATTTGTGAGAGAGTGAGAGAGAGAGAGAGCAAGCGAGAGCGTGTGTTTGCATGTGTTTGTGAGATTTATTTGCAAGACATTGCTTCAATATGAGATTACAACACTCTACATGTAAATTTCTAAGTTTTTCACCATTTTTGTCGAATGCCTCTTGTGTTTTTGTGAATGCATCATGCTGAGGGGGTAGACCACATAAGCGCATAGAGAAATGCATAGTTGTTGTTGAGCCCATCAAAGTCATATTGGTCAAAGTCAATGTGGTCAAAGTTAAAACTATCAAATTCAAAGTGGTCAAATTCAAGATGTTCAAAGTCAAAATAGTCAAAGTCAAGTTGGTCAAGGTGCACAGGTAGTGCACAATCAATTTATTCACAATGGTTATGTTTTGTAGAAAGTGGAATGCAGGTTGCATATTGTCTTTCTGTAAATTTTTCAAGGGTTTTAAAGTCTTTGGAAAGTTCAGGTGAACCCTCCCTTATGTACACAACTTGGAGAATGGTAGGACAAAAGTGAAGGCAATTGAAGAGGAACTCATATGCAAAAGTGAAAGTATGGGCAAAAGTAATCGGTATGCAAAGGTGAAAGTATGGCCCCCCATTTAAAATTTTATTTTATTCCTAAAGTCACTACAGGACAAAATAGGGAGTTGTTGGCTATACACATTTTGAAATATTGTTGGAACATCAAAGTGAGCACCAAGATATACTATTAGTTAGGAGTGGCATATGTGAGTGAATCAACACAGGACAAGAGCATGCATTATTCTTGGAGCTAGACTAAGCAAGTTAGAGCATAGTCTACTAGATCAGAGGAGCAAGAGGCATTCACGCAATGCACGATGCAGAGAAGCGAGTG
The DNA here is from genome assembly GCA_020310875.1 of Ceratopteris richardii. Lineage (NCBI taxonomy): Eukaryota > Viridiplantae > Streptophyta > Polypodiopsida > Polypodiales > Pteridaceae > Ceratopteris > Ceratopteris richardii. Next base: position 81,702,527 of record CM035418.1, on the reverse strand, counting down.
TGAGACAAAGTGTGCAAGAAGGGTGTAGTGTGTGCAGAGAAGGTGTGTAGAGAACTAGTAAACAAAGCAACCAAGGTGGCCCAAGGACCATTGAAGAGGTGTGCACATCGACAAAAAGTGATCCTCTCCCTCCTACCCTATTGGAAGTCTGAGTGCAAGGTGTGGACAATAGCAAGCTGCTAGAGAATGTGGAGGTATGGTGCAGAGAAGGTTGGCGGCATAAAGGACTTTGAGTATCTTGTGGCCTTGTGTGCGCGCGTGTATTCGTTGCGATTAACACTCCGCATAGAGATCATTTGGTCTTGTTTGAACATCATTATTGTATTTTTCCTATTGACAATCCATATACAGAAGCTTCCAGTGTCTGTGTTCCACTTCTTGTCTTCTTCCTTCTCCTACAAAACACACTCAAGTCCCTTTCTACAAAAGAATCCTCCAATAGTTGCATTTAGAAAATTCCCATTTTCTTGAACCATCATGAAGATGCAGTGTCATTGCGATTGGCTCACACCATCATGTGGAGAATGAGTTCTCCTATGCGCAACAAAAACGTGTAGTGAACCCTTGTATATCCAACACTTGGACAAATAGCTACACCTTAGATAGCTTGTTAATCTCAATAAAAATCTAAAATGCACTTGTGCCTTTAGTTAATCAAAGCAGACAAAGAGAGATTTCTAACAAGCTATAAATTATTTAATTGGACAAGTTTTGATTAGGAAACACAATTGACAAAGATGAACTACCTCTCCACACAAGTATGCTAAAGAATTGAACTTCACCGTCTCAAAGTGATCTCTCCTTGCCTATATATCCTTTCAAAAAGATATTTGAGACAAAGAAAGTGCACACAAATAGAGTTTCAACAAGATAAAAATAAAGTAATTTGGATGCATTTTGGTTAGGAAACTCAATTTACCAAAATAGACCACATGTGCATACAAGTATACTAAAAAACCAGACTTCACTCTCTAATAGATATCTCACAGAATATAAATCTTTTGAATGACATATTAGGACAGAGAAAGTACATCAAAGAATTTTCCAACAAGCTAAAAATCAAGCAATGTTGATAGGTTTTGGCCGGGAAACTTAACCAACCAAAATAGACTACCTATCTACATAGGTATGTTGAAAAACTAGACTTCACTCTTTGATTGATATCTCACAGAATATATAATCTTTGAAGGAGATATTTGAAAGCGCAAATGTGTACACAAGATAATATTTCGAGTGATTATTTAAGTGTAGGAATTGGTTACATATACACTGATATATGAGCTTCAGAATAGAGTTGTGTACAAAATGATGTGCGGTTGGAAGGAGTCTATGGGAAGACAAAATGACAAAATGACCAGATTCGACTATTGGAAGCTCTTGCCTCTTTCTCTCCTTGTTTAGAACGTGCTCCCAATCTACTTTTATAACCAATGAGTATGTGAAGAATTTTGTGCCTCCTCTTAATTCACCACTTTCATTTGATTGCCCACTACATGCCACTTACTACAAGGCAGATACTGTATCTTTTACTCATCATGAATTTTGACTAGACTTTTTTTTTCTTTTTTTCTTTTCTCTTCTTTTCCTTTATCTTTATATTTGGTAAATTTATCCAAGCATAGCTCATGTGAAAATAAGCTTGTACATTTATCTTCAACACTCCCCTTCAAGCTCATTTGGGAGTTATCTTCAACCATGTCCTGCAAAATTTATCACATCCTTGAAACCTTTGAGTTTAGAAACATCCAAGAACTTTGTAAACATATTTGCAACTTGCTCTTTGGTTTTGATGAACGTTATCTCCACATCTTTGCTCAATATCTCCCTTACATAATGGTAGTGGACCTCTATGTGTTTTCTCCTTGCATGAAACATAGGATTGCTTGCCAAGTACATACTTGACATGTTATCACCGTATATAGGGATGGTTCCAACTTGCACTTCAAGATCAGCCAAAAGCTTTTTAATCCACATTGCTTCACATGTGGCAAATTCTAATCCTCTATATTCAGCCTCCATGGATGAAAGTGCAATAGTAGGTTGTTTCTTTGAGCTCCATATGATAGGTTTGCTTCTTATCATGAACACATAACCTGAGGTTGATCTATTATCTTCCTTTGAACCTGCCGAATCAGCATCGCTAAAGCCTTTGACCTACAATTCTTCATAAAACTTGTAAAACAAATCATGATTAACTGTATGCTTTATGTATCTCAACACTCTCTTGGCTGAATTTAAATGTTCACTTGTCAGGGCTTGCATAAACTGAGAAAGTACACCAACAACATAAGATATATCAAGTCTTGTAATGTTTGCATAGGTTAATGATCCTACAATGCTTTTGTATGTTGTTACATCTTCTAGTAGTTCTCCATCATTTGAGCAAATCTTTGTATTTGTGCCCATGGGTTGAGTGGTTTGCATTCACTCATTCCAAATCTGAAAAGAACATCCAACAAGTACTTCCTTTGCATCAAGTAGACACCACTTTTTCCAAAAACAACTTGAATTCCTAAAAAATATTTCAGCTCTCCAAGATCTAAAATTTTAAACTCCTTACCAAGCTTCCTTTTTTATATCTTTGATCCATGTAACATCATTTCCTGTTATGATGAGATCATCGATGTATATACAAATATATACCTCTCTATTTTCTTCCTTCTTCATGTACAATGGAGGATCTACACTACTTGGGTTGTATCCACACTTACGTAGATATTCTATCAATCTCTGATTCCATGCTCTTGGTGCTTGCTTCAAGCGATAAAGTGCCCTTTTCAACCTGCAAACAAAGTTTGTATGGTTTTCATCTTCAAATCCAACCGGTTCACTCATCTATACCTCTTCTTGTAGTTCTCCATTGAGAAAAGCATTTCTTATGTCCACTTGATATAATGGCCATCTCCTTGAAGCCAAAATTGCTATTAATGTTCTGACTATTCCCATCTTTGCAACACGGCTGAAAACATCATCATAATCTATGCCTTGTGTTTGTTTAAATCCTTTGGCAACTAATCTAGCTTTATATCTAGCTAGTGAACCATCAACATTCCTCTTTACTTTAAACACCCATTTGTTTCGAACAATCTTCATACCTTCTTTCTTTGGATTAACTTTGAGAGCTTTGATCTCCTTTTTCATAGCTTGCTTCCATTCCTTTTGTGTGCAAGCTTCTTCATATGTCTCAGGCTCTTTGTCTTTGATAAATTGCATCATGTATGCAAAATTTTTTTCCATGAAACTATCATAACTCAGCCTTTGACTTGGATACCTTGTCCTTGAAGATCTTCTTTCATTGCCTTTGGAAAGTTGCTTCTTTAACCTATTCAGCTTTACCTTTGGAGTGATTACCTCTTCATATTCTTCTTCACTTGCATCTATCTCACTGTTTGGAGTAGCTCTTGCTTCTTTGGCTCTATTATTAGTTGAATTTGGAGACAAAGAATGACTCCCCCTCAATGTTGAACATTCTGCATTTTATTTAGATGCCTCTGGACCTGAAAGCTTTGTGCTTGATTGTTGAACTTCTCTTTGATCTATTCCTACATAATCATCACAATCTTCTTCAAGAATATTTTCCTTTCCTTTATCTTCATGCCATGGTCTTAGTTCATAAAAGACCACATCTCAAGAGACTCTTACTTCCTTTGTTCTAGGGTTGTAACGCTTGTATCCTTTTTGCTCCGTCAAGTACCCGATGAAAATGCATTTTTCTGACCTTGGTTCCATCTTTGTTCTAACTTCTTGTGGAATGTGAACAAAGCAAACACATCCAAACACTTTGAGGTGTGTAAGATCAGGTTTCTTATCAGAATATACCTCCTCTGGTGTCAAGTGATGTATTCCCAATGTTGTGCACCTATTCATCAAGTAAATGGCAGTTGTGATAGCTTCAGCCCAATAGTACAATGGTACCTTCATCTCGTTGAGCATGCATCTTGCAATCTCAGAATTTGCCTATTTTTCCTCTCAGCTACTCCATTTTGTTGTGGTGTATACCTATAAGTAAATTGCCTTTTGATCTCATTCTCTTGTAGAAAATCTGAAATTCTTTGGAGAAGAATTCTCCTCCACCATCAGACCTTAAGTTTTTTGATAGACCTTCCTGTTTTTTTTTTCAACTTCAACTTTGAATCTTTTGAATATAGAAAACACCTCTGATTTTTGCTTCATATAAAACAGCCATACCTTTCTTGAGTGATCATCAATGAAGGTGACAAAAAATCTATTATCAACCATTGATGCCTCTTGGGTTGGTCCCCATACATCCGTATGTATCAAGTCCAATACATTTGGGGCCACATAATTGCTTCTCTTGAATGGCTCCCTAATTTGCTTTCCTAGTTGACAAGCTTCACATAACTCATGTAGTCCAATGCTATTAAATTTTGGAAGACATCTTACCACTTCATGTTTGCTCATGTCCTTCAGCTTTGGAATGTTGGGATGTTGGACATCCAAAGTGAACATCCTTCCTTCTCTTTTACATCGAGCAATGGCCTTGAAGCCTTCCTTTGGATTCTTTATGAAGCACCCATTCTCATTGAATATGACATGATGACCCTTCTCTACCATTTGTCCTACTGAAATCAAGTTCTTTGAAATTGTAGGAACATGAAGAACATTAGATAGTACCTTTGCTCTACTTGTGTCTCTAAGCCTTATATCTCCAATATGTTCAATCATGTGTTGAGTATCATCACCTATTTCAACACATCCTTTTCCACTCGGTACCTGTAGATTAGTGATGAATTAAAAAGTTCTAAAGGAGCTATCAAGTCTCATAAAATGCCAAAGTCAAGATTTGAAAAACAAATGAGAGGAACAATCTCGTGCCTACAAGTACCTGCTTCATCATCCCCTCAACCATCGCCCCAACAATCACCTACAAAACCTCCATTGGCAGTACCCCCAATCCAAATTCATTTATCACGATCGATTACATCAGAAGGAACCTCTAGCACATCTATAACCTCTCAAGCAACTATAGTAACCACCACAACCCCCATAACTATAGAAGTAAGGGAAGTCGCAATGGCAGTTGGCCTTGATGCATTTACTTTTTCGATACCTAACTTAGAGGTGGAGGATCTTGATACAACATTTGATTTTGAAATGCATGATGCTCTTTCAAGTGAGTTCCAATTCTCAGAAGTTCAATTCTTCTCACAAGAGTATGAACGTCTGAGTTATTCGAGCACCCCACCAGAACATGAGGGCACTCAAACCATATCAAGTTCCAATGAGGACGATAGAACAGTTATAGAGGATGACGATGAAGACCATGAGAGTCAACAGAGCCAAGAATCACAAGAGGAAGATCAACAAAAGTAACACGAGCAGTAGGTAAACACCCAAGGAGACACAAGCACCAAAGAGGATGACACCTGCGAGGCAACCGCATATACTATTGCGATCCAAAGGTTGTACAAGCATGTTTGGACAAGGATTCAAATAAAAAAACAACAAAATAAAGAGATTTTGCAACAAGAATTAGCAAATAATGGATTCAAAACTTTCTTCATCAAGGTGTTTAATGAATTGGTTCAGGAAATTGGCACAATTGAAGCATTGCACTTCCTCAAACGAAAGCCTCTACCACAATTTGACCCTTGACGTCTCTAGTGTAATATCAAAAGCACCCTTTAATCCTTTTCTTACCCCATCCACAACACCACCCACATCTTTCACCACCTCAATTGTCCAATCGATTCCAGTTAACCCCTTGCTAGTTCCTTCTATTTCATCTATTCCTTTCCCTCAACAACCTTTATTCACCCCAGAAAGTTCACTTAATCTCTCATCTGTGTTACACCCCATCCCCACCACATTATCACAATCATCTCCTTTTCATCAATTAGTGTTTGAACCCTTTCATGTAACATATTTGTCTACATTTGTAAATCCAATGTTTACACCTACACAATCACCCACAGTCACACCACTATTCACAGTGAGTTCACTAGAACAAACTTCTAGTGACATGGATATTTCACCACCCACCACACCTCCACTCATGTCTACCACCACGCCACACACACTCACATCCACAAACGTCTCCACTATCACCACAGCATCCACACTCCCTTACCTGACCCCCATCCCCCCTGCATTACCCACTATATAGCACACATTTTTAAGCACGCCATCATTATTTTCATCTTCCACTATGGATACATCATTCCAACAAATGTTTTCATGTATGAATCAAGTTTGCGAAGAGTTCCCATCGTTAGGGTAGCATTATCAGGCCTTGCAATAGACAACCATGCAATTACAGGCAAACCTCAATTCATTAACTATTAAAAATGCATCACTTAATGCACCCCATCAGGAACTTTGTGATGCTTATCATTCGATAGAGTTAGACTTTGAAGAAAAGACCACGGAAGCCATCATAAATGTTGAAGAGCACCTTTAACAACGAGTCATCAAAAATGCTCACCTAACATGCAACATGAGACTCCTAAGATGCCAACTAGTTGTAGCCAAAGAAGAAAATCAGTGTTTACAAGAATAGAATAGAGAACATTTTGAAGCTGCATTGGACAAACCCAATGAACCAATCAATCCAAGTTATTTCAAGGTGGTTCCCTAAAAAACCATGCAGATAGCCGCGAGACGATCATGCATGTCTTTTAGAAGATTACGACAAACTGACATAGGAGTGTCAAGCACCCAAAAATGACAATGCCAATCTACGACTCTAAGAACCTATGAACCTACCTATCATACAAGCAAGCACACCACCTAAAATATTGGAAGAATTGAACACATTAAGGGTGTGTGTATTAGAACTTCAAGCTCAAATAATAGATCACTCAGAGATCCCTAGACTAGACTCACCACTGTACATACCCATAGAAGAAGAAACGATCACCATCCCAATGGAGACCACCTTTGAAGAAGAATATGAACCTTAGCATACCACTGGTGGAAGAGTTACAGACGTAGGGTAGGATACATTTGAACCCCCTACACCAACATCCACGAAGCCATTAGAACTAGGAAAAACTCAGTCTACATGCATAGAAGCTCAGTTACAAGCTATGGCAGTTATCGAGGAGATGATCCTTTAGTCTCCCTATTCTGCTGAATTGGCACCGCACAGATATATTTCCATTAATGAGCTACAGTATAAACCATACTTCATATACATAGCCGAGTATAATTTTTCTATTGAGAAAATCATGGGCAAGAAGCCAACAAATGCAACCCAATTTGAACCTGCTGAGCTACCACTCGATGCCCAACAAGGCATAAATTTGTCAACCCACCTCGAGGAAGGAACTATTGTAGGAATGTCCATAAAGGATGTATACTTGAACGAAGGCCCTTTTGCATTTAAAGTACAATCCATGCTATGGTCTTGTACCTCATCATCGCTCATGGACTGCATTCACAATCAAAGTATAGAATAATAAGTAGTGTCAAGACTAGCTCAACTACCCATATTTTGTGCCACCATGGGGTCCTCCTACGATTGGTTATATGATGGCCACCATCTAGCACTGGCTCCCCCGTCTTCACTGCATGACAGACATAGCTAGCATAGATGACCATAAAAATTTTTGATCTTATGCTAACAATGTTCAAAATCTTCTGACATGTTTGTGCCCTACATGTGTCCACCCTGGGTTTCGAACATAGTAATGGTGATCTAGTTTATGTTATGAGTACTACACCATCACTTCTGGTCTATTATGCTTGGCACTATTGGATTAAATATTTACCCACATGTTATAAATTAACGTTTGAAGAAATGTTCACTACAAGATTCTACGAATATCACTCATAAGTTTTCATTAGTTGGCCTACGCATTTGCTACAACTTTTCCTATGAACAAATGATGTATTCAATGCACTATTGACTCCCACCCCACGATGAGCCTCAAGCAATTGATTGGGAGAAACTAGAAGCTAATTTAGCATGAGGCCTTAGAGTCGTAGAACAAACCCTTGCCAATGATCTCTTGCAAAATTACATCATGCATGCCCTACAACAAGATCTGTGTTGGATGACAGATGCGAGAGGGAGGGGGTGTCAGCAGTGCAATGGGCAGTAGATACAGACATCAGCGCAGAGGAAGCATGTAAAAGGGAATGCATGAAGATCATGGGAGGGCCAGATTCATTCTTCTTCAAGAACAGTTTTTTTCATTATAAGTAACCAAACTCTCAATAGTGATTTTCATCACGCATGTAACATATGTAATATAGAAAACCCCAATTTTGTCACAAGTTGCTCCATTGTGAGTCAAGAGGTTCTTGAGCTTGAGGGGTCTAGATAGATCACTCATACCAAATTTGTAATTTCTGGACTCCATTTGGACCTCCAAATGAGCCTTAGGACCTATTTTTTAACTAGTCAAACACTAGGTTCGAAACCTACCAAAACTAGTCAAAAAACTATAAAAATATCTAGAGAGCTCATTTTTGGGGGGGAGAAAGTTAGAAGCTAGTTGGATTGAGTTTTGTAAGAGCTGCTTGAGTGATACAAGTGTGATTTACACCTTCCACTATGTTTTCTCTTGCTTCTACCTTGCGTGTGTGTATGTGTGTGTGCACTAGTGTGCTTCTCACCTTCATCTTTGTGCACATCATGAAAGTTGCCCTATACTCAGTCTCATAACTAGAAGTGGCCAAAGTAGGTTGCTTTTTGCTCAACCAAGATATGCATGAGCTACCAATCATGAAGTAAAAACCACTAGTGGACACACAAGTGTCATAGCAACCAGCCCAGTCAAAGTCAAGAAAAGCATGTAAGCCTGGCAGTAGTGATCCATCCCATTTGGGATAAAACAATCCAAGTAGTCGGGTACCACTCAAGTAGTGAAAGATGTGCTTAACTACTTGCCTATACTTGACACCTAGGCTATGTATAAACCTGCTCATATGTAAGACAACAAGCCGAATATCTAGCTGAGTAATGCATAAGTAAATCAAGCGTCCAATAGTCTGTTGATAGAGAAAAGCATCAAATGCATCTCCAGCATCATGAAGACTCAACCCCAAACCTATTTCCATAGGAGTGCAATAGGTTTGTAGACTTCAATGCCAAAACATTGCATTAACATGTCAATACATTTTCTTTGACACAAAGCTATTCCTCCATCAACTTGCATAAATAGAATGCCCAAAGAATGATGCAAATGCCTCAAATTGACATCTCAAATGAGGCATGCAAACCAGCCTTAAAATCTACAATATGCTTTTCATTGGGACTAGTAAGTAACATGTCATCAATATAGAGAACAATGATTCTTCATGCAAGTCACGACTCAAAAATGTAGTTTTAATATCCAATTGATGTACATTCCAACCATGATGATCTGCGTGTGCACAGATGTTATGAATAGTAGTCATTCGACATGTAGGAACAAAGGTCTCATCAAAATCAATGCCTCTTTCTTGAGCATAACCCTTGGCAACAAACCTAGCCTTATACCTCTCAATTGTTCCATCAAGCTTATGCTTTAGCTAGTATACCCACTTAGTGCCAATAGCCTTCTTGCTAGGAGGCAAGTCACATAAAGAACAGGTACCATTTTTCATAATAACATCACATTCTGATTGTATAGCAGCCATCCAACTTTTTGAATTTTGTGCTTCATCATACAAAAGAGGATCATTCTCATCACAAAGACTAGAGGTAGCCATAACATACCAATTTGATGCAAAAGAAGCACTATGAGAGCCTGAACGAGTATGATATGACAGAGGTGCATCTAATTTTCTATCTCGCAAAGTTTGCACTAGCGATTTAGACATAGTTTTTGCCTCCTCTATATTATACCTCTCATCAACAATGTAAATATGCATAAAAAATTGAATTATCTGCATCATCATGTGGAACCTGCAAAGGTTGAGAAATCGCCTCATTTGGACCAGCACTAGATTGTCCACTTATAAAAAGAGGCAACAAAGTGTCATACACATCTTTCAAGCTAACTAATGTCTCCTTAGTACATGAAAGTAATGGCTAAATTGTATCTTCCACAAAACAACATCATGGCTAACCAAAATGCATTTAGTATGTGGATGATACAGATGATAGCCTTTGCTTTCAAAACTCCACCCAACAAAAATACACTTCACTGCTTTATCATCCAATTTCATGCATTGTTGTTTAGGCACTAATGCATATGCCACATAAGAAAAAACATGGAGATGAGCAACAGATGGCTTATGAACATGCCAAGCATCATATGGAGTGATAGAGTGCAATGATTTAGTCAGACATCTGTTAAGTACATATGATGCACACATAACAGCCTCAAGCCAGAAACTATGTGGTAAAATCTGACTCTTGAACATACACCTCACCATCTCCATGAGTGACCTATTCTTCCTTTTAGCGACTCTTTACATTGATGTCGTATCCTATGTTCATCCAAAAATGCATTAAAATTAGAAGACATATATTCTGCCCCTTGATCAAAATGGAGGGTGCCCATTTTACATGCTGACATATTTTCAGCCAAAACTAGAAACTTTTTGAAGCACATAATTACTTCGGACTTTGATTTCAATGGATATACCCATGGATGCCTAGAAAAATCATCAATGAAAGTCACAAAGTAAAGGTAGTTCCCAAAGGAAGGTGTTTGCATAAGACGAAAAACATAAAAGTGAACAAGCTGCACTTTCTAAGTAGCTCATACTAAACCATCTTTTAGAAAGAGGAACATTGCATTTTTCCCAAAATAGAGCCTTGATAAACATGTTTACTAGGTCCCTCAAGTTTGGGTAGAGAGGACACCATTTCAGATTTTTACAAGCAAAGCAAACTAGAAAAATGCAGATGACTAAGTGTGCATGCCAAAGCTTTTCATACGACATAGCCTGAGAGTCTTGAATTGCACATGTTGAATCATTAATAGATTTTGCATAATCTATGAGCCTATACAACCCATGACATAAAATGCATGAAGCAATAATGACATCACCATTTGACAGATCATGAGTTGTACATTTGTCATCAACAAATTTCACAGCCAAGCCAATCTTGGCTAATGCTAGAACTAATAACAATTTTTTGTTGATCCCAGGCACAAATAAAACATCCGACAATGTAAATGCACTACCATCGACAGTAGTCAAAATGATCTTATCAACTCCCATGAAAGGACAAGAGGAGTTGATGGTGCATGTGATAGTATTCCCTATACGTACAAGCTCAAGCAAAGTGAAGAAACTTTGCTATGAGGTAATATGTCTAGTTGCCCCACTATCAAGTACCAAACACCTAAGTCTACTATAAACATACACTATTCATGAGAAGATGGGTCATAACTACAAACAGTAGTAAATGCCCATTCTGCATTCTGCACAAGATTTATAGACTCTAATTTTGGTGTAGAGGTCTCTCCAACAACCATTCTAGCCTCTTTTTTCTTTGCCTCTTTTGCAACCAATTTTGGACAACTCTTTATGATATGATTATTTTCTTTATAATATTTGCAAAACAACTTCTGCTTTTTTGTTTTCTTCTCATCTTTGTCATCCTCCTTTGATTGTGCAGAATTAGTAGATTTTTGCTTACTAGTAGATGAGCTCCATTTACCTTTGTCCTTCTGACTAGCCAGGAAAGCTTGATATGCAACATGCATAATGGACTTGTTTTGTCTAGACTGATCTTCCTACAACTAAACAAAAAGTAACTCCTCAAATGTTAAGGCATTTGGATTGCGTTTCATCATCAACCGAAGAGTAGAAGCAAAAATCTAATATGAATCTGGAAGAACATCTAGAAAGTATGCACAAGTAAACTATCTGGCAAGACTTCATCAGCAGAAATCAACTACTGCTTCAAAACTATCCATGGAATCTCCTTCGTTCATATGCTCACTCTCCAACTATTTTCAAAAGTAAGCCACATGAGCCTCATTCCTTGCCTAGTATAAAGTGGTAAGTGTATCCCAAGCATCGTTTGCTATTTTGCAAGAGCAAATGTGAGGAATAATTACATGTTTGATAGACAAGGCTATAAATGCATGTGCTTGAGCATCTATTGACGATTGGTTTTAGGCCAACACTCCCCCCTCTCTAGCATCTATCACCTTTGATAGATGTCTATTCTGTAGGGTGGTGGATATAATATTGGATAACATTAGTGGCCAACTCGTGTTTGTGGAGGCTTAATCATCTTGCTCACATGCAAATAATTGTAGTAGGTGCGTTGGTTTTAGTGCAAACACCTTAAAGTGATGCTCCCTAAAGCCTGTAGTGAACATATCTTCAAAGGTTTGCTTGTAATAGGTTGGGAGGTATTTGATACTAGCATGCCAGGCATAAGCTACTCTAATGCTTGGGTTCATGCTCAAGTCATACACCAAATCATAATTACCATTTGTAAAGCCTAATAGAGCTACTTGTGGTGCCTCTGTATTTTGGAAATTCTTGAGAACAATCTGCATCATATCCGAAATCTTGAGCATCATTTGCACCGTGAAATCTGGCATTGGCTTCAACCGAGGGATCTAGTGGCATATAGTGGTCATCATATAAGCAATCAAAGGTGGTCCTTGTGGTGGTTGTTGGGATAGATGGATGGACACTCCAAGAAATGAGTAGGTACTACCAAATCCTGCTTTGTACCAGCCCCTTGTAGCTTCAGAGTTGAGTTGTAGGCCCTCTTGGCTTTCCAATGACATTAAATAAGTGCCTATGTACTTTGGAAATGATGTGAGAAAAGATTGAACCAAAACAGACTACTTCCAAGTTGAAGGATCAATGAAAACCTTCTATTTTTGTTCACACACGTGCTGCTTATTATGCTCAGTGCTTCCAATACAGTAGGAATTAGAAAAATTCTTTTTAGAGGTATCTAATTATCTTAGTAAGCTAATTATTCCATGTGGGATCACTTAAAATCATGCACTATACACAAAGCAATCAATTAAGCAATTGAATCATTACCCCCAATTTTTTAGGATCTCTGTAGAGTTTGACCAGTGAGTGCTTCGATGCACTTTTCTCCAAATTGGCTGAATGGATTTCCTTCAAAATTTTTGAGCATCTAGAAAATTTGGATCTAATTCCAACAAGCTATAGAACATTGAAAATGGTGAAGAAGTGACTGAGATATGAGCAGTACAAGTTGACTATTATGAATGACTATGACAAAGAGATCATAGATGAGCAATGTAGATCTATTGTATTAATGAACAATGTTGTACAAGATCATAGGCTTGAAAATCATAGCCTAATGATGGTGAGTAGTGTAGGTTACAATGTAGACCTCACTCTCTTACAATATGGCAATGGAGAACTCGAAAATGGAGTCACTTCTTACCATGACTTTTTACAAGCCACTTTTATCAGGGCTACATTCAAATTTGAATTTGAATTCAACTTTTGTCTCTCTCTAAAAGTAATCCACCAATCTAGGAGTTATTCTCTCCAACATAAAGTTTGTGGCTTTTCCATCTAACAAACTCCACGAGTTTGTAGGTAGCTACCAATATTCTTTCAAGTTAAATAAGCTTCTACAAATGGTAAAAGGTAAAGTCTTCATAGCAATGGTTTCCATGGAGCTTCATTTGTTCATGAACTTCTAGCCAAATGTGTAGGCTTGCACTTTGCACCAACAACTCCCCCTCAAGCCAAACATTTTGGCTTGGTCTTCTCCTTCAATCTTCATGAATGTCTTGCAATCCAATCATTGACTTAAACCTGCAGAGTTTTGTACCATCTAATGCTTTATTCAATAAGTCTACACATTGCATGTTAGTTGATACATATGCCAACTGAATTTCCTTGCTCAATAGCTTCTCTCTCACATAATGATAGTGGACCTCTTAGCATGATAAATAGGATTAGCTGCAAGACGTAGTGAGCTGGTATTATCTCCAAAAATCATTGGAGATGTAGTATGCAAACCCAAATCTGTATACAACAATCTGATCCATATGGCCTCTTGAGTAGCATTGGCCAATCCTCTATACTCTGCCTCTGTAGAAGATAAAGCAACAGTAGGTTGCTTCTTTGAAGACCATGATATAGGTTTGTTACCTGCAAAAGATAGGTATCCTAAGGTACTCCTTCTATCATCTTTGCAACCTACCCAATCTGCATCTAAATATATCTTGATTTCCAAGTCTGAGGTATAAGGAAAGTACAATCCTTGATTTGAGTGCCCTTAAGGTACTTTAAAACCCTTTGGCACCTTCCAAATGAGGTGCCCTAGGGTTGTGCATGAATTGACTTAACTTACTCCATAAGCAATATCAGTCCTTGTCAATGTAGCATAGTTCAAGCTTCCCACTATGCTTTGGCAACCTGCAATATTCTCAAGCACATCATCTTCATGAGCACTTAACTTTTGGTTTACCTCCATTGGAGTACTTGCAACTTTGGCATCCTGCAAATGAAACTTCTTTAACATATCTTGTATATACTTTCTCTAAGTAATATAATTCCAGAGTTAGTGTAGACTAACTCAAGTCCAAGAAAATATTTTAGTGATCCAAGGTCACTAATTTTGAACTCTTGCATCATTTGATTCTTAATCTGTTTGATGCCATTAGCATCATTACCTGTGAGTATGATATCATCAACATATACACATAGGTATATTACCTCTAAATTACTTATTTTGATGAACAAGGAAGTATCTGCTTTACTCATGATAAAACCCTGATCTTGAAGATATGTAGTCAACCTATGGTTCCATGCCTTAGGTGCCTGCTTCAATCCATAAAGAGCTTTGTTCAATTTACATACATATGTTACCTTGTTTGGATCCTCATAACCAAGAGATTGAGACATGTACACCTCCTCTGAAATCCAGCCATTTACAAATGCATTTTTTACATTCAATTGATACATGTTTCAATTCTTTGATGCAGCCGCACTTACCAATACCCTGATGGTTGGCATTTTGGCCACAGGTGAGAAGGTTTCTTCATAATCAACTCCTTGGGTTTGTGCAAAACCCTTAGCCACAAGTCTAGCTTTGTACCTGCTTATCGAACCATCAGAATTTCTTTTGATCTTATAGATCCATCTAGAACCAATTACCTTCATAGGCTCCTTTCGCACAAGCTTCTAAGTATCATTCTCCTTGAGTGCTTCAATTTCCTCATCCATAGCTTCCATCCATTCTGCCTTTGTCTTTGCTTCTTCATATGATAATGGCTCTTCAAATGACAAGTCTTTTGCAAGATAAACAGAGTGCTTAGTAACTAGGGAAGTGTCATACCCATATCTGATTGGTTTCTTGCTCTCCCTTTGTGATCTTTTGATTGCTTAGGCTTGGAAACTCTTCTTCCAAGTCATAAGGTAGTTTTACTTTCCTGCATTCACTATCAAACCAAGAGTCACTCTCATCAAAGACAACATCTCCACTGACCATGAATCCTTTGTTTGAAGGGTTGTAGAACCTGTATCCTTTTTTATTCAAGTCATACCCTATGAAGATGCACTTTTCTGCCTTAGGGTCTAGCTTATCTCTTATCTGAGAAGGGATATGCACATAAGCTACACATCCAAAGATCCTGCAATGACCAAGTGAAGGTCTTCTATCATGACATGCTTCATATGGGGTCATCCCATCAAGAGATTTGGATGGCAACCTATTTACAAGATAAGTGGCAGTAGATACATTCTCTGCCCACAAGTAATTAGGTAATTTTTTCTCATTTAACATTGATCTAGCTGTTTCAACAATTAATCTATTTCTCCTCTCGGCCACCCCATTTTGCTCAGGGGTATACCTTGTTCTAATTTCTCTCTTGATTCCTCTATCATGCAACAATGCATCAAAATCATTTGAGAAGGACTCACCTCCTCCATCCGACCTTAATCTCTTTAGGTTTCTCCCTGTTTGGCTTCAACAAGTACAAGATACTTTTTAAAGCAATTGAATACTTCATCTTTGTGCTTCATAAAGTACAATACAATCCACCTACTGTAATCATCAATGAAAGATACATAATACCTTGATCCAAAAATTGAGGGATCCTTACTTGGTCCCCATACAGCTGTATGGACAAGCTCTAGGTAGCCCTCATGCATGTAGCCTTTCCTTGAGAAGGGTAACCTGTGAGATTTTCCAAACTGACCAGCACCACATTTATAAATCATGTGTTGCGTGGATGCATTAGGTATCCCAAGCACACATTGGCTCTATATATTTGTTTTAAAGTTCTTTCACCAACATGCCCTAATCTCTTGTGCCAAATTTCAAGCTCTGAGAGTGTTTGATCTTTGTAATTATAAAGTGCAATATTCTTTGTATCTTCAAGTTCAAAAGTGAATAATCTACTTATCTTTTCTCCTTTGGCAATTCTCTTGAATCCATGTTGGGGATCCTCCACAAATGCTCCATATTGGTTGAACCTGACTTGCAATCCCTTTTCCACAATTTGTCCAACACTTATCAAATTCTTGGTAATTGTAGGTACATATAAAACCTTGCTCAACAGGTTCTTGTTTCCATCTGAGGTCTTAACATTTCCTACTTTAATCATTGAGTGCTTGGTGTCATCACTTGTTTGTACCTGATGCTTACCCTTTGGTTCCTCAAGGTCAGAGAGAAGAGCTACATTGCCTGCCACATGGTTTGAGCATCCAGAGTCAACGCAGAAGAGATGGTCATCATTTATACCTACTTTTGAAGTCATGTTCATAATCAGAAGAGAATCTTCTTGCTCCTCTCTGTAGTTGTTGTATGCCTTCCTTGATTTGTAGCCTCCTTTGTAGTTGCAATTGTAGTTGTTGTTGTAGTTGTTATTGTATCCTTGATGGTGATTAAATCTTCCTCTTGATTGTCTATATACACCTCTTTGATATCCTCTACCTCTCTGATTCTTGAAGTTCCTGTAACACTCATCTGTAGTATGATTTGACAATCCACAAATATTACATGGTGAGGAGTTATAGGGTCTCCCCCTACCTTGCTTACCTCCTCTACCCCTTCCTCTTGAGGTTCTACCTCTCCCTGCATACTTGGCTTGGGAGGTTCATCTTCAACCTTTTTGTTCTTCCCTTTCTCATTGTACTTACTTTTATCAGTGTATAGGTCAGACAAGCTATTAGTTCTTGATGAATCTCCATTCTTGTTGAGCTGGGCTTCATGGGTAAATAATTTCCCCATGAGTGTGGTAAGGTCTGGAATCTGCATGTCCATGTACAAGTCCATGGCAGTTGTGAAGCTCTCCCATTTTTCATCAGCTTTAATGCCATTGATCACTTGTCTTACAATCTGCTCCTCTTCAATTTCTTCTCCTATGCTTGCAAATTAATCTGTTACATCTTTGACTTTGGTCACATACTCTGAGATGCCTTGATTGGGTTGCTTTCTTTGAGTGGTAAACTCAATCCACAATTGGTTCTTCCTAGCCCTTGTATTGGAAGAGAAATATGAAGACAATGTTTCCCAAGTCTCTTGGGATGTCTTATAGTTCCTAATATGTAAATGAAGAAAATCAAAGATTGAGTTAAGTAAGTAAGACCTTGATAATGCATCCTTGGCACACCATGTGTTGAGTCTTTCATGCTCCTCTCTTGTAGGTTGTCCTTTGCTTCTAAATATGGGCATCTCCTAATCTCTAGAGATGTATCCATAGAGGCTCCTTCCTTACAAGTATTTCTTCATCCTCAAGGAAAATGTTAGGTAGTTGTTCCTATCCAATTTATCAATGAAAGAAGGAAAACCATCTCCCATTTTACCTTAGCTTTGGTCTAATACCACAGTTGGGATAGATGGATAGACACTCCAAGAAATGAGTGGGTATTGCCAAATCCTGCTTTGTAACAGCCCCTTCTAGCTTCAGAGTTGCGTTGTAGGCCCTCTTAGCTTTCCAATGACACTAAATAAGTGCCTATGTACTTTTGAAATGATGTGAGAAAAGATTGAACCAAAACGGACTACTTCCAAGTTGAAGGATTTTTTAGGACCTCTGCAGAGTTTGATCAGTGAGTGCTTCGACGCACTTTTCTCCAAATTGGCTAAAAGGATTTCCTTCAAAATTTGTGAGCATGTAGAAAACTTGGAGCTGATTCTAATAAGCTATAGAAGATTGAAATAGTGAAGAAATGACTGAGATATGAGTAGTACAAGTTGACTATTATGGATGACTATGATAGAGAGATCATAGATGAGCAATGTAGATCTATTGTATTAATGAACAATGTTGTACAAGATCATAGGCTTGAAAATCATAGCCTAATCATGGTGAGTAGTGTAGGTTACAATGTAGACCTCACTCTCTTACAATATGGCAATAGAGAACTCGGAAATGGAGTCACTTCTTACCACGACTTTTTACAAGCCACTTTTATAAGTGCTACATTCAAATTTGAATTTGAATTCAACTTTTGGCCCTCTCTAAAAGTAATCCACCAATCTAGGAGTTATTCTCTCCAACATAAAGTTCGTGACTTTTCCATCTAACAAACTCCACGAGTTTGTAGGTAGCTACCAATATTCTTTCAAGTTAAATAAGCTTTTACAAATGGTAAAAGGTAAAGTCTTCATAGCAATGGTTTCCATGGAGCTTCATTTGTTCATGAACTTCTAGCCAAATGTATAGGCTTGCACTTTGCACCAATAGTGGTGCAATGTATGGGTAGTTGAGCCATTCTTTGCACTGAGCATTGTTTTTTACTTTAATGGAAAATGCTTTCTAGGACTTGCATCGTGGAACTGGGCCATAACATGGGTTGTAAAGGCAGTGTAGGGGTGCATGGTTCCACATGCATAGCATTTCAGGGTAAGTTTCTAAAAGTTTTTGTTGCCATGTCGATTGATAAATATTACCTTTCTATGCTTCCGGTTGTAAGTCTACTGGCTAGAATTGCATCCGAAAAGTGGATGTCTTCCCCATGACTCTCTTAATGTCTACATTATAATCACCCAGAATTACAAAATATGGCTTGTAGTGAAGTTTAGATGTGCTGATGAGTCGTTAAGGTGCTAAGTGTTGGAAATAGTTGGATTGCACCATTGTTTCTTCTATGATTTGCATGGCTTGATTTTGCACCATTGTGCGATCTTTGTGAGTATGCCCAATGTCTTCCACTTGTTTCGACCATGGGGGTCATGGAGCTTCAAATGTATCTTCGCCTTCTTCTATTATTCCTCCACCAGGAACGGGTTGTGGATTGTAGTCATCTTTAAATGTTTGTTCGACTAGAATGGAGGTTGTTTCTTCTCCTATGGGGGCCTCCAGTGGGGATGGTGGTCTTTCATATTGTAATAGCCTTGATTGCAATTCTGTGACTTTTTTTTGTAGTTTCTATAGCGCTCCAAAGTCAATAATGTTTGAAGAGGGTGATATGGTGATCTGGGGGATAGCTGTAGTATTTGACTTTCTTTACTACTGCAGTTGATCTAGTTCTTCTACTAACTTATCATGGGCATCAAGAGTTTAGCATAAGCTTCAAGGATAATCTTAATCTTCTCAAGGGACAAAGCTTGAAATTTTGATCGACTTATGGTCGCCCCTAGTGTGCTCTCTATTGCTATTCTAGATTTTCCTGATTTTGAAGTTGCAATCATCTATTCTCCTCATGAGCCACTCCAAGATGTCTTCTTAATAGCACCATGTTGCGCTAGAGTTTAGAGTTATGTTCAATTTGTGTTTGTAGATGACCTGCGACTTGTTGCATGGCTTCTGCATCTACGTTCTACAACTTTACTTCCAATGTGCTATGGGCCTCTTGTAATGTATGAAATTGTGTTTATAGAATTTCATTGTCTTCCTCCAGTGTAGCTATTTGTTGCTGTAATTCGGTAGAGCACTCTTGTAACATCCGGTTATGTGACTGTAGTTGATGGTACTTTGTCCTTAGTTGTGACATACAATGAAGCATAGTGTCAAATGCATTATCTGTAGATAAAGATACATTTTGTATAGTGGTTGATGCAAGGGAATGGGAGTGGGGGATGGTGAGTGTGAATAATGTGTCTAATAGAGAGGTGTGTGCAGGTGAAGTTGGTGGTGGGGGAATGGGGGATGGTGGAAGTGTGGGGGGGGGGAGGGGGAGCTGATGTGGGTGGCAATATTTCCATGCTATCGGACAGTGTCATGTTTACCATATACATTGTAATGGTAGGTGGTGTGTGTGAGGTGGTGGTGAATAATTGTGGTGTTAGTGTTGGAAATGGGACCAAGAAGGAGGTTTGGGTGATGGCTTAAAACAATCTAGAAAGAAAGGCATGGGCGGTGTCGTCGAGATTTTCTCTCCTCTCTCACTTATGAAGGCCTACAAAAAACATATTTGGTGAAGGTAGCCGGAATTCCCCGAGAAGTCCAGGATGCATCAAGGATGTCAAAGGAAGCTCACATACAAAGTTTCAAAGAAATTAAGAAAGTCCATGGTAACGGTCAAAGCTAGTCAAAGTTGGGAAATTAGGGCAAAAATTTCATTGTCACCAAATTAAATGAAAATCCATATACTTGTAAAGATTGTCAAAGGCAGTCTATAGCCCAAATTTCAGCAGAAAATGGATTTTGTAGCACATTGATATGCTATGTTCATTTTGTAAAAATGTAATTTTTCTAGTTTGACCCTACAAATTCTTGTATAGAAATTTATGTTAGCCATATGGTTTGGCATGTATAAAAATCATATGTGGCTACATATTTGTACAAATTTTCAAGGCCATCAGAGCTTCCTAGAGACCTTAATGCCACCTTGCAAGCTTCCAAATGTAGTCAAACTTGTACAAGGGAGACTCAGATGGGAGTTATTTCTGCATATTCCTGAAGGAGATCTTTGGAAACATAGTCCTACAAAGTTTCATCTTCATCAAAGCCTATTTGGAGGGTCAAAGAGCACAAAGTCCAGTTTTCAGGATCACCGCAGTTTTCTAGTTTAAGCAAATTGAAGGGTTGAAGGGCCACCACATGGCGAAAGCTGATTGAGCCATGTTGTACGATCAAGATGAGCTCATATTCAAGGGTGGAGATGCACTTATGCTTAAAGCAAGGAGGATCCACGAGTTTTTCCATAAAAGAAGATAATTTTTGACAATCAAAGATCAATAATGCAGCTTTTCTCCAAAAATAGTGGCTTATCTTATCCGAGTTGATGTCAGCACTGATCCGACGGTCCAGATCATCCCCAGATCCAATGGTGGAGAATGAGGGCGCCTAAATTTCACTCCTTTACACTAGATTTGATAGAAAGAATAATTCCAAGCCATTGATTTGATTAATCAAATGGTTGTAATCAAAAGTAGTGATCCTAGAGTTGAGAGTTGATTTCTCTAGATCTAAGGGCCCAAATTCATTCAAAAAACTATATAAACCCCCCTCCAAACTCCTAGAGCATCATTGTTAGGCATCCATAGGGCTCATGCTAGCTTACGGTTTCCTTGAGACGATCACCCTCGGTTGAGCGAGTGAGGATCCAAGGTGAGCTAGTATGAGTATAGTACCTAGTTTCAAATTTAAGTTAGAACTCCAATCTAGGATAGGCTCTTGAAACCAGCATATCTATCTCGACTCACCCTCGGTGGAGCGTGTGAGTGAGTTAGAGATGATTTTAATGAGTCTTAGACTTCTTTAGTTAGACGTTATGAGCCTAGATATACATAGGGTCACTGGAGTGGAACTCACCTTCTTACATGTGACATTCGGTTGAACTGTCATGGTTTGAGGGTCGGAACCACCTTTGATCAGTAGACTGCCTAGCTTGACGTACCACGACGATCTTATACATGTATCTTAATTCCAATCCTTTTAATTCATGTCACTTGTCACTTGTCTCTTGTCTCCTCTCTCAGTCTCTTAAGTATTTTTACATGTCTTCTATTTCTTCTATGTGTGAGAAGGCTCCGCAGTATTGCGTTGAACCAGTGAGGATGTTTCTTTGAGCTTGTGAGTAAACTCTATTATCATAATTCACTTGCATGCATATAAACCATACATACCCATACATATTGATTAGTTTCTGAAAGTGTATAAGAAGCTCCAATATTGGACCATTCTTCCTTTCGGAACTGGTTTATGTGTAAGGATTCCATCTATTCACGTCATGCATACATATCATCCAAAGAAGACTATGCATATGAATTAGAATTAGGAAGTGTTTAAGAAGCTCCTTCAATGGACCATTCTTCCTTCCAAATTTAATTCGTGTGTATGGTTCTCTTTCATTCTTATCATTCATGTTCATAAATCTAAATTGCACTCCTACTTTCCCATTCCCATAATCATTTGAACATCTCTCTCTTCTCCATACTCAAAATAAATTTCACTTTGATGTCCTTAAACCATCCAACATTCATTAGCTTCATACACCCTGTGTGTGCCACGACCGGACTCGATCCACCCGGATTGCGATCACCTCCACATTTGAACCCGACGTGAAACGCTTCGTGGCATTTGCTTCTGATCTTGTTGGGAGGTTGTGATCCATATCCTTTGTTTCATATTTTTCATCCTCATCATATCATCATCATCAGTCTTGAGTGTTGCACTGGATTTCTCACAGTATCGTGCACATCTTCGTCGTGAAGTAAATGCATTTGTGAGAGATCTAGAGCATCGTGCATCACTTGCTTATTCACATAAGATGGAGGAAGGATTCAAATCCCTTACTGTTGAGAAACAAGGCCAAAGAATAGTCTCTTCTATGTTGAGAGAGAAGGGAAAATTCAATGGCATCAACATCACAAGCTACTTAGATTTGTTTGAAGAGCAAGCTATGATTTTTGGTCTTCCCGAAGATCTTTTGATATCATTCTTTGAACGAATTGTTGATAGCTCTATCATTAACCCTGTCACTCAATATGATAGTCTTCCTTGGAGTGATTTTAGAAAGGAGATGCTCAAAGAATTCTATCTTGAAGATTATAGCCAACATAATCGAGATGGATTCTTACGATGGGTCAATTCTTCAAAGCCTAGTAGCTCTATTACTCACTTACAAAATGAGTATATTAGACGCTATGAACAACTTCCTGATGAGGATAAGATAACTTTGGAACCTGATCTTGTGATCAATTTTCTTAAGCTTCTTCATCCTGAAACTCGTAGGGAAGTTGAACGGCGATTAGAAGAACCAGATAAGCGCTATGGTCTTACTGACAATTGGCAAAAAGTGCGTAAAGTAGTAGAGGTTGTAGCCCATAGACATCAAAGACAATCCATGCTTTATGAGCAAACTATTCTTCCTCAAGCTAGCCTTCCACAAACTAAGGAGCAAGTTAGAGAACAATCCCATGCTATGCTTTTTGACTCTACTCCTATTCCTCAAATTATGGAGCCTAATCAAGGTTTTAAAGTAGAGCCAAATAAAAGTGTAGTTGAACAATCTCAAGTGGATATTCTCACTAAGCAAATGGAAAGTCTTATTGCTACACAATCCAATTTGGCCAAGACTATAGATGCTTTACAATCTAATTACACCAAAACTTTCCAAAATCAAATGAACCCAATGACTTTTCAAGAGCCTAATCAACATGTTATAGCTACCAATCAAAATCCACAAGTAGCTCCTACTCAAGCATATCAAGTTCCTCCAATGCATAATCCTCCAATGCATAATCCTCCAATGCATAATCCTCCAATGCATAATCCTTCAATGCAAAATCCTCATCCTCATGTGCAAAATCCTCAAATGTATCAAAACCTGTATCCTCAAGCTTCTCAAATAGCTTTTCAAAATCCTCAAAATCAAAATTTTCAAAATCATCAACTGTATAATATGGAAGCTCCTCTTGCACCTCAAGTACCACATGTTGCTCCCCAAGCTCCTCAAATACATCAATTGCATTTTCAAAATCCTAATTATCCTGTTCATGCAATACCTTATCAACAAAATCCTCAATTTCAAAATTTCCCACCACAAGTTAATCAAAATCCTCAAAATCAAAATGGTTTTGTGCGTGGCCCTCGTAGGTGTCCTTGGTGTGATTTGTTAGAGCACTTTTTGAGAGATTGTGAATTATTGAAGGCTACTAAGGAGCAACGACTAGTAATAGACATAGACAAGAAAATCTGTGACTATCGATCTAGGCTACCTTTGCAAGGAAATTATGGTAAGGGAGGAATGAAAAAACATTATGAAAATATAACCATAATGGACGTAGGAACTAGAGGAGTGAAACTAGAAGCTCTTGATGAACAAGTGGAATCAAGTAAACCCACAAAGGAAGGTTATTTTTCCATAGAGGCTTTAGTAAGAGCATGAGATGAGATTAGGAGAATAACGGCTTGGGAATCACCAATAGAAGATCAATCTCTTATTTCTCACATATCCAATGTAGAAGAAAAACGAAAAAGAGATGAAGCTGAGCCTAGTGAAAGAAGAGTGACACGAAAACAAACCTCAGAGGGAATAGAAACAATCATAGAGCAGGGAGAAACATCACAATCCAAAGATAAAAAACAAGAATCACAACCTTATGAACAAAAACAAGAGGAGAAACAAAAGGGAAGAAGACAAAGCAAAGAAAAACAAAACCAAAGCCTTTAGATAAACAAGAATAATCAAAACAAACTGAAGACCAAACACAAGAACATGAACAAAAACAAGACCCTGAGCAAAAACAAAAGAAACCAAAGAGAAAACCTAAAGCCATCTTGATTTCAGAAATTGAGAGGAAAATAGATCCTATGGAGATTTTAGATGACATTTTGCTTAAGAGTCAAGTGACTATGTCTTTAGAACAAGTTTTCTCTATTGCAAAGCTTGTTTTTAAAGATAACTTTATCGGCCTAATTAAAAGGAAGAGGTTTCCGCTTAATCTAGATACTGAGATGCAAGATTCTCTAGATCAAGATCAAGCTATGAATGAAGCCTTAAACTTTGATGAATCTGATGAAGAGGACTTTGATGATGATGAAGTAAATGTTAATAAAAATTTCTTAGGACCTATTCAACCTGACCATGAAAATCATGAAAACAATCCTGAAAGTCACTTTAAAAGAACATTTTGGTCTAGAGGTACATCACAGATGCATGTTAAAATAGGAAATGATAAGAACACTATCACTGTAAATGCATTAGTAGATTCCGGCTCTGAAATCAATGTGATTTCAAGAGAAGTCTATGATAAATTTCGATGGCCCATAGATAAAGATTGTGGAGCGTATGAGAACTGCAGATAATGGTGTAGGTATCCTGTATGGAGCTTGTGCTAGTGTGCCCATATCCATAAGAGGAATCACAGAAGAATTTCACTTTTTTATTCAAGATAATTGCTCCTATGAAGTTCTCTTAGGTCAACCCTTTATTTGTGAGAGTCGTATGGAAACTAAAGCCATGGATGATGGGTCTACCTATGCTAGATTCAAGTCTAAGGATGGAATGCAAACACTTCAAGTCATGACAGTAGGAGTGAATCATCCTAGGAATCGATTGTCAATTAGAAAGAAACCTATTGTTACTCAGGGTCATGAGCATGCTTGTAGTGATTGTGCACCTCGATTCATGTTTGGAGCTACATATGATCAAAATTTCGGATAGAATCCATTGTTGAGCGGGACAACAGTGGATATTGGTTTGACATCTCGCATCCAACCAACATGTACAATAGTTTGTCACTTTGTTTTCCACATTCTAGATTAGATTTTCTTCATAAGAGTCAATTGTCCAAGTCTTTTATCCAAAAAACCCAAAAAAATTATAAAAACAACAAAATCATGGAAAATGATGAGAACATTGAGCATGTGATTGAAACATCTCATTATTTCTCTACTCTTGAGGAGTTAGAGTTATGTCTTCAACAAAATTCTAATTCCCATATTATTCTTCTTTCTTCCCTTGATGAGTATGCTCTAATCCAAGAGTATGCTCTCAATGTTGACAAGTGCTCAAAATTTAACCAAACACATGATGCCTTAGTTGAAACAAAGTACAAAACTGTAGACAAAAAAATCAAAACCCATAGCTCAACCATTACCTCAAGGAAGTAATGAAAAAATTATTGATGTGAAAAATGATCCAATTCTTTGGGATAAGAAAAACATAGGACATACATTCACGGATGAGACAATCAAATAGGTGAAAATTGGTAGAGATGATGACTTTCTTTTGCCAGTAGAGAGAGATAAATTTGAGAGAGTTATACGTAGCCATGGAAAAGCCTTTACTATGTATCCTCATGAGATTGGTTGTGTAGATCCTAAGCTAGTTTCACCCATGATAATCTTTACTATTCCACATATTCCATGGAATCTTCGCCCTATACCAGTTCCAAAGGCTCACTTACCTGAGCTAATGAAACTACTTAAGGAGAAGATAAACATGAGAATTTTAGAGCCATCTTTTGCACCTTACTCAAACAGATGGTTCACTGTGCCTAAAAAGAATGGGAAACTGCGTTTTATTCAAGATCTCCAACCTGTCAATAAAGTCACCATAAGGAATGTAGGAACAGGACCCATTGTAGATGAGTTTGTTGAATCATTTTCAGGACATTCTATCTATTCAATGGGTGATTTATATTCGGGATATGACCAATTCCAATTAGCAATTGATAGTCGTGACATAACCACAATGAAAACTCCTTTAGGCTTAGTGGGAATGTGTACTTTACCTCAAGGAGCGACTAATCTTGTGGCTCATATGATGAGTGCTATGAATATGGTCTTACATGACTTTATCCCTCATATAACTATGCCATTCATTGATGATATTCCAATTAAAGGGAGTGAGGAACGTGTAAAGGACATTACTGTAGATTCATCGGGATGTCGTAAATTTGTTCTTGACCATATCTCTGATTGTGAAAGAATATTTCAACGATTTGAAGAGGTAGGTCTCACATTTTCCATAGAGAACTCTGTTTTTGGTGTCAACGAGGTACTTATTGTTGGACATTTATGTGGCCATTATGGTCGAAAGCCATACCCACAAAAAGTTGATGCCATTAGCAAGATTTCTGAAACATGTAACACCGTAAGTGAGGTACGTAGATTTCTTGGTGCTTGCATCTTTTATGTTATTTGGATCCCACACTTTGCTCATGTTGCTGATTGTCTTTATGACTTGTTGAGGAAGAAACAAAAATTTATTTGGACTGACAAACACACTCAAGCTATGCGTAAATTGAAGAAATTATTGCTTAAAGCTCCCATCCTTAAGCATGTAGACTATTCTGCTAACAAACCTATTATATTGACTATTGATACTAGTCCTATTGGTATAGGTTGGGTCATAAGTCAAGATGATAGTGAAGGGAATAGATATGCAATTAGGTTTGGTGCCAAAATTCTACATGAAACACAACGAAAATATCCACAAATCAAACGAGAACTATGGGGTATGGTAACAGCTTTGAAAACAGACAAAGAATATTTCATTGGTGCAAATGTCAAAGTTGAGACTGATTGTTTGCCTCTCATTGGAATGATAGCCAATTGTTCATCTCCTGATATAGCCATGCTTAGATGGATCTCATATATTAAGTTCATAAATCCTGAGTTAGTTCATATTTCAGGTAAGTCAAACTCAGTTGCTGATATGTTATCGAGAGCTAGATTTGATGATGATCTTGAAAGTGATCTAATAAAGAATGTGAATTTAGTTGACTATGTTCCACATATATATGAGTATGAGAAATTTCATGAGTCTGAGTACGAAGATGAATGGAGAGACATAGGAAAGTATCTCAGTACACTACAACCATTACCTAGCTGGACTACGAATATATTCTGTAACATTAGGAAACGAGCTTATAACTTTTTCCTATGTAATGGTTATCTTTGGAGACATGCTAAGGGTAAGGTTAAGAATCCACAACGAGTCCTGGAAAAACGAGGTCTTCAATTGCAAGTAATGAAGGAAATGCATGAGACATTATGGGCCGGTCATAAAGGATTTTTTGGAACATATGAAAAAAATTAGAAGTACCTATTATTGGCCTAGGATGTATGTTGACATTAGTAGCTATGTTTCTACATGTTCTACTTATCAACTTCATTCATCAGTCAAACATAGAGATCCGTTGCATCCTACTTATCCACCTTGTATTCACTACAAGTGGGTAGTAGATCTTGTAACTATGCCTAAAGGTATTGATAAAATGCGTTACATTGTACTTGCAAGAGAAGATTTAACTAATCATGTAGAGGGACGTGCATTACGATCTAAGACCACTTACAATGTTTGCAAATTCTTGCTTGAAGATGTCATAAGTCGCTTTGGGTACATAGAGAAAGTAGTTGCCGATCGTGGAGAGTTAAATGCGAGAGAAGCTAAAGAGTTCTTTGAGCGTCACGGTATTCGTTTGTCTCTCACTACTGCATATAATCCAGAGGCCAATGGTAAAATAGAGAGAGGGCATCCACCTATTGTGAAAGCCATATCTAAAGCATGTAACGGTGACATCAAACAATGGCCTAGATTCTTACCTTTTGCACTTTGGGCAGATAGAATGACATGCACACGTACTACTGGATATATGCCTGCTGAACTCATGTACTGTCAAAAACCATTGTTTCCAATTCAGTCTCATATTTGTGCATGGTCAAATTTGCCTTGGTCTGAAAACATGTCTACTGATGATTTTTTGAGTTTGCGTATTAAACAGTTAGAACAAGGTAAATTAAGACTTGATGATGCTGTTGAAAAATTAAGAGAATCTAGAATGAAGAACAAGCATTATTTTGATAAAACTCATCGATTGCGTCCTAAGCCAATTGAAGTAGGAGATTGGGTGCTCATTTATGATAGTACATTTGACTCTCAATATGATGCACGCAAAAAGCTCACTCAACGGTGATTTGGGCCATACATTGTATCAAAAGTCAACAACAATGGTACGTATGCTCTTTGTGAATTAAATGGTGTTGCACTAAAAACTTTGATTGCAGGTAAAAGGATAAAGCTATTCAAGAAACGTGATAATGACGAGTACATTTTGGATGAGGACATTGAAGAAGATGACAACAATGAGGCCCATTCATAAACAGGAGTATCCATGTTATAAAAATTAAAAGAAAAAAAAAGGAAGAATATATATATATATATAAAAATATCATTTCAAGTTCATGTTGCTTTGTTTTTTTTTTAAGTTCATTATATTTTTTTTCCATTCTTGTTTCATGCATGTTTGTTTTCAGTCTTTGCATTGCATTGCATATCCACATCACTTGAGTCAAAAAAAAGAAGGAAAAAAAAAAAAAGAAAAAAAGGCAAATGATGATTTCTCTACTTGTGTAAAATTATATCTTAAGTAGTAACTTATCTACTAAGAAATTGATTATAATCTAGGATTGTGGAAAGATAGGGCATGTAGATTTGGAGGTTTATTTTGGTGACAAGACTTTCATATATAAACATGCATATGTATCCTGTATCAAAAGCATAATTGTTGAAATCCTAGCTCCTGTTATTGCATGTTTCTACATCCTTAGTCCATCTCACAGCACTTGTATCGGAGTTTAAACGACTGTTCTCCGTCATCAAAAATGGTTGTACCTTGTATCGGGGTTTAATTTTTCCTCGTCAAAAAAAAATAAAAAATGCTACATGTTACCAAGAAGTTTACACTTTCTTCCACCCCAAAAAAGTGATCGTAACCATAAAGTTTCCAAATCATCATCATCATAAAAAAAAAAGAGCAAGCCAAAGGAGGATAAAGAGGCATAGTAGAATAAATCACGGGCTATATAGGCAGATTTATGCATTAGTGGAGTTTAGTTAGATTTCCTTGCATGTTATTAGAGAAAGAGCATATTCATATTTATGTAGGAAAGGAGTTGATCTAAAATAAGCTAAAGATGAAAGATGTCTCTTGAAAATCCTGAATCTTTGTTTATCATCATATTTAAGGTAGATTGCTTTATGAAAAAGGTACAAAATTTTCTTCAAGATGAGAGGAACTGATGCTTAAAACGACTCAATACATCCACTTCCACTTCATATTGATGCTTGTTTTTTTTCTTTCTTGTTGCCAATGTTGCTTGTTCATTTGCATATATGTTGCCTATTTGTTCATGCATATTCATGTTGCCTGTTTCAATTCTTTCTTTCATGCAAATTTTGCTTCATGTCACGTTACCTACTGATTCATGCATATAATCAATTTTCCTTCCATGTTTCTTATGTTGCCTATAAAAGAGTTTGATGCCTGGAACATTTTGTTTTTCACAGATGCTAGAGTGGCGCTTCCGGAGGAATCGCGGGTTTAGTGGGGGCGAATGTCGTCGAGATTTTCTCTCCTCTCTCACTTATGAAGGCCTACAAAAAACATATTTGGTGAAGGTAGCCGGAATTCCCCGAGAAGTCCAGGATGCATCAAGGATGTCAAAGGAAGCTCACATACAAAGTTTCAAAAAAATCAAGAAAGTCCATGGTAGCAGTCAAAGCTGGTCAAAGTTGGGAAATTAGGGCAAAAATTTCATTGTCACCAAATTAGATGAAAATCCATATACTTGTAAAGATTGTCAAAGGCAGTCTATAGCCCAAATTTCAGCAGAAAATGGATTTTGTAGCACATTGATATGCTATGTTCATTTTGTAAAAATGTAATTTTTCTAGTTTGACCCTACAAATTCTTGTATAGAAATTTATGTTAGCCATATGGTTTGGCATGTATAAAGATCATATGTGGCTACATATTTGTACAAATTTTCAAGGCCATTAGAGCTTCCTAGAGACCTTAATGCCACCTTGCAAGCTTCCAAATGTAGTCAAACTTGTACAAGGGAGATTCAGATGGGAGTTATTTCTGCATATTCCTGAAGGAGATCTTTGGAAACATAGTCCTACAAAGTTTCATCTTCATCAAAGCCTATTTGGAGGGTCAAAGAGCACAAAGTCCAGTTTTCAGGATCACCGCAGTTTTCTAGTTTAAGCAAATTGAAGGGTTGAAGGGCCACCACATGGCGAAAGCTAATTGAGCCATGTTGTACGATCAAGATGAGCTCATATTCAAGGGTGGAGATGCACTTATGCTTAAAGCAAGGAGGATCCACGAGTTTTTCCATAAAAGAAGATAATTTTTGACAATCAAAGATCAATAATGCAGCTTTTCTCCAAAAATAGTGGCTTATTTTATCCGAGTTGATGTCAGCACTGATCCGACGGTCCTGATCATCACCAAATCCAATGGTGGAGAATGAGGGCGCCTAAATTTCACTCCTTTACACTAGATTTGATAGAAAGAACAATTCCAAGCCATTGATTTGATTAATCAATGGTTGTAATCAAAAGTAGTGATCCTAGAGTTGAGAGTTGATTTCTCTAGATCTAAGGGCCCAAATTCATTCAAAAAACTATATAAACCCCCCTCCAAACTCCTAGAACATCGTTGTTAGGCATCCATAGGGCTCATGCTAGCTTACGGTTTCCTTGAGACGATCACCCTCGGTTGAGCGAGTGAGGATCCAAGGTGAGCTAGTATGAGTATAGTACCTAGTTTCAAATTTAAGTTAGAACTCCAATCTAGGATAGGCTCTTGAAACCAGCATCTCTATCTCGACTCACCCTCGGTGGAGCGTGTGAGTGAGTTAGAGCTGATTTTAATGAGTCTTAGACTTCTTTAGTTTGACGTTACGAGCCTAGACATACATAGGGTCACTGGAGTGGAACTCACCTTCTTACGTGTGACATTCGGTTGAACTGTCATGGTTTGAGGGTCGGAACCACCTTTGATCAGTAGACTGCCTAGCTTGACGTACCACGACGATCTTATACATGTATCTTAAATCCAATCCTTTTAATTCATGTCACTTGTCTCTTGTCTCCTCTCTCAGTCTCTTAAGTATTTTTACATGTCTTCTATTTCTATGTGTGAGAAGGCTCCGCAGTATTGCGTTGAACCAGCGAGGATGTTTCTTTGAGCTTGTGAGTAAACTCTATTATCATAATTCACTTGCATGCATATAAACCATACATACCCATACATATTGATTAGTTTCTGAAAGTGTATAAGAAGCTCCAATATTGGACCATTCTTCCTTTCGAAACTGGTTTATGTGTAAGGATTCCATCTATTCACGTCATGCATACATATCATCCAAAGAAGACTATGCATATGAATTAGAATTAGGAAGTGTTTAAGAAGCTCCTTCAATGGACCATTCTTCCTTCCAAATTTGATTCGTGTGTATGGTTCTCTTTCATTCATGTTCATAAATCTAAATTGCACTCCTACTTTCCCATTCCCATAATCATTTCAACATCTCTCTCTTCTCCATACTCAACATTAATTTCACTTTCATGTCCTTAAACCATCCAACATTCATTAGCTTCATACACCCTGTGTGTGCCACGACCGGACCCGATCCACCCGGATTGCGATCACCTCCACAGCGGGTTGAAGGACTGGTTGAATGGAGGGTGGAAAGTAAGAGCTTGGAGGTGGGAATGCCATGCAAGGAGGCTCATTGACAGGGAATCCTAGAAAAGTAGATCCCATGGCTGGGTGTCCTATGACTGAAGGTGTAGAGGCAAGATGTTCAATGACAAGATCAATGAGGGGTTCTGAGGTAACGGTGGCGGTATGATACAAGGGGTTTTCAAAAGAAGAAAATGGGTTTGAACTAGAAGTGGGGCTATGAAAGATGAAGGACTGCTCTCAGGTATCGATGGTAGGAATATGATTTACAACTTCAGTTTGAGGGGGTGATGGTGGAGTTGTTGGAGGTATAGTGGCTCTATTGTCTCTTCATGGATGACTATCATTTCATGGCCACAAGTTCCGGCTTCTTGGGATGTTGTCTGGATTGGTTTGGTTATCGTTGTGGTTGTATCCATAGTGGTGATGGGGATCTGAATGCTTTTATCAAACCTTGGTCGTGTTTGGAATCTATGTGGGTCATATTGGATAGGAGGCCTCTGCAATGTGGATCCTATAGCTTCCATTACATCATCGATTTTTGAGAGCAGTAATAGAATTTCACAAGTTTTAGAGTCAAACTAGCCTCTTCCAAGAGCTAGGCCATGAGCACTCTACTTCTCTGTTCAAAAAGTAGCTATTGTGCCTGCATCCTTTCCATGATTTGGTATAATCTATGGAGTTCTTCTATATATATTGGGGCTTCAATAGTTTCTTCTCCTTCTTCTTCTTGTTGTTCTCCCTCTAGCCATTCTATTGTTGAGATAGGGTTCTTTATCGATCATCTTCCGAGTGAACATGGTGGCCTTCCGTTAATTTACCCCTTCTTTGTGTGGATGTGCTAGGTTCTTTTGCATCAAAAAAGAACTCTACATCCGATAGTTGAGTGATCTACAAAAAAGATTCAAAATAGAAGGTGCTTATCCCTTCAATGTCTCCAATAGTACCAGATTCAAAATCCAAAGATACAGGGGGTGCAGAGCGAGCTGTTTGTGATGTGTCTCTAGAGTCAGATCGTGGAATGCGAATCATAAAGGGAGGCATTGTGGCTTCCCCACCTGGTGAGACCCCGAGGATCGTAAGAACTTCTCATGTTTGGACACATGGAATAGTACCCCTTATTCTCTTGGATTGGTGTGTTGGAAGCTTTGCATCCTTTAAATACCTATACTTGTGACTAGGTCAGTGTGCGCTCAATGGGCACATCATATGATCAACACCTGTATATTATACGAGTGATTGCATAACACCCATTCACCACTAGCTTCCTAGACCATCTTTTATTAGCTTTGTATGTCTGCTCCATAATCCATACAAGAAGCTTAATAGTTAATGAGCCTATCTCTACTAGATATAGATTGAACAAGATCCTCTTGTGTGGTTGAGTGAATCTTTCTTGTCTCGAAAATGTAAAGTGTTGCATGCATAGTCGAAGAGGGATGGAAACATTAGGTGTAAGTGCCGCCATATCATTTAACTTCAATAGCTTTCTATTCTTCATGTTGTCAAGTATCAAAGCATCTTTCTCTGAGGTTACATGCATGTCGTGCAAGTGGAGTGCATCTCTTATCAATTCTAAGGTGAGCTTGAACTTCTTCAACTCATTGTTGTGTGATAGAGAGGGAATGACAAAGGTACCTAGTCAATCTTTCACACTGCTTGCCTACACGGTAGACACTAAATAATAGCAACATTGGAAGTCTAGCTTTGGTGCGGGTGCCTTGGAGGATTCATCTAACCCTGCATGTTGCCAAATTACTTGTATTTCTAGGGTGTTTTGGAGAGTCTTGAATTCTTTTGAAAAAAATTGAAACCGTCCCAACACATTGCCAAATTCAAAGTTGGACTCCCATATGTATGTTGCATCTCCTAGCTGCCCTGGCATCCCATTGAACCAATGAGATTGACTACTCACCTCCTCTATAAGTCCTATAGGTGGATCGAGAATTGGTATTTGTTGGAGGTGGTGTAGCTCTACAGGTTGTTCAATCAGTGGCACTTCAATGGGTAGGCCTTCCATACTAACTCTAGATTGACTTGTCCCTACTTGCAAACTAGTGCCTGTTGTGTCGGCCATGATGCGAGTCATATTGTTTCTCTCTAAATCTTCTAGAAGAGGAGATCATATTAGCATTGCAATGAAAACATGATGATACTTTGTCTCCTTTGCAATACCAACATGATATCCTTAGTGGTTAGGGAGTTAGTGAGTGAGGTGTTCTTGTGTGGTGAGTGTCAGTTAGTAGGTCAGTGATTTCCCTAGGTGCATACTTTGGATGTGCACTATACTCAGAATGCATCTACTCTGGTGCAAATTGATTTACAAAATCTAGTTAGGGTTTTTTATACAAGGTTTGATTCTCTAAATGTTTAGCATGAAGTGACATTTTTGGTAGTGGTGACCTTTACATATGGCAGGAGTAGGTCATCTCGGATTTGGGGCTGTTTGAGTACCCATTTCCAGATAATCCTAGGCATGATCGAAGACGTGAAGGTGTTTAGTGCAAATGTTTGCCCTGAAGTTTATGCCGTTAGTGTTTTTGAGTGGCTATTCAAGCTTGTGAGCTTATGTGAATCTATCTGAGCTTATAATCAAGTCTTGGGCACCAGACTTGTCTAGCATTGGGGTCAGCCTCCATTGACCGCTTTGGGACCCAAATAGAAATGGTCCAGCTTGATTGATGCCTAGGATACTCCTTCATTTATCCAGATTTGCTTCATTTCATGAGGTAATTTATTTTGCACCGGTCGTTGAGCATGCTTCTTGATTATCAGCTTCATCTGCTTCTTGGATTGCCATGCTTGTTATTTTGGGACCCTCTTTGGAAAGGGAGGGAGTTCCTCATTGACTTTTGCACCCCCTTCATGAGTGACATTCTTCTACATCATAGAACTTTGGACAAGAATAGCATCATTATCGTCATGTGTATTCCTGAAAGAACCAAGAGTTGGTGCCTTTCCTAGTTGCATGAGTGCTTGATTTTCTAACTCAATTGTGATGCAGTTCTGATTTATCCATACCTGAAGCAGTCCACTTCTTAGGTTTAGGTTGACTACATGATCATAGATCAAGTCTTGACCCAAGACAAGAGGTTCGATGAGATCCTTGTCTTCACACACTAGCACTTTGACTATCATTAGAGCCTCTTGAATGTAGATGGTAAGCTCCACCTTGCCCGTGCAAAGGGTTTCCACACCTCTCAATCCTATGAGATATTCTTCTATAGGATTCACTTTTAATTGCTATTCTTGACAGTAAGAAAGTCTTACTACACTAGTGACTTCACCTAAGTCAATCAAGGCTCTTATAGTAGTTGCAGGTGTTCATTCTCCTACCCCTAGGGTCACAAAAGTTCTTCGGTCAATTCTACGAGGTGAGATTGCTCCTGATGCTTGGCATAGCCATGTGATACCTTGCACCCTCATGGGTGTCTGACCTTATGAGGGGTTCTTGATATAATTTGACTCTGCATCCATTGATGTAACTAGTTAGGATGGCACCTTCTAGAGTGGCTAATTGGATTGTTCCACTTATTGATATTCTATTAATAATCATGGCTCCATAGCCACGCTTCTCCAACTTTCTTGCATGTTGCTTCAAGGTGTACACTAAGACTAAATCTCCTACTTTTAAGCCGTTATCCTTTACATGGGCATCAAAGTATGCATTTTACCTTTTCTTGGCTACATATATTCTCGAAGCTCCTCTTAACCTCATTTCACCTAATCGTTCAAGATCAAATATTTGTGAAGAGACTTTGTGACCTATCCACTGATGCTCTTGTGCTACTTTCAGTGTGGGTATCAAGAAGTCTAATGGTAGCACTGCATTTTGACCAAATACCATATGATTGGGTGTGGCTTGGAGTACCATTTTATAGGCCACTCTATATGTTCAAACAGCATGGTGTAGTTGTTTATCCCAATCAGAGCATTTATTATTCACCAATTTTGTCAATACATTACATAGTATCTTGTTTGTGCTCTTGGTTTGTCCATTAGCTTGTGGATGATAAGGGGCAGACTTCTTATGTATCACCAAGAATTCTTGGAGAAGGTTTTCAATCACTTCATTCAAGAAGTGTGTACCTCTATCACTTCCTAACTCTATTGGTAACTTAGCAGTGGTTTGTGCATCATTCTTCTTTGTGACCTTCACTTCTACCCATTTGATCAAATAATCTATGGAAACAATAATATATTCAGCATATGAACTCTTGGCTAGGGGGATTAATAGGACGTACAAAGGTTATTCATCACTTAGAGAATGCATGTCCACCCATCATAGGTTTCAAAGGCATCTCGTCTTTACGTATCGGGTTCTGAGTTCACTGACAAATATCACACCTCTTCACATAGGTATTTGCATCCATGTGAAGTCTTGGCCACCAAAGACCTGCAAAAAGGAATGCTTTGATCACACGGTCTGGTCCAAAGTGTCCTCTTGCTATACCTTGGTGAGCATTCTCTAAGGTCTTGAGGTATTCACTCTCATGGACACACAATCTTAGGTATCTGTCTCTTCCACACTTGTATAAATTATCTCCAATGAGTGAATAATCTAGTGCTTCTTATTCTAAGCTCTTTCTTTTGGCCAATGTTGTCTCTTCTTGTCCTCAAAAAGGTCACTAAAGGCTCACTCCAATCTGGCACGAAAGACTCTTGGTATAAAGTGGCATGTTCCACTAGTGGTCTAATAGCATAGATTTGGCATTCCTTGCATAACTTATGGACATCTGCTTCCATAGTTGGCCAATATACACCTAATCTTTGCAAAGTTTGTAGGGTTGGGTGTTTGGAGTGATGTTGTTGTAGTGCACCTACATGTGCTATTTGCAACCATTTTGCATGCTCTTCTTCATTTATGTAGCAAGCTAGTATGCCTTGATGAGTGTGTTTAAACTTTATACATCTGCTTGCTAATATGTGGTATTTTTGAGATCTCACTACTTCTTTATCGTTGGTTTTGAGAACAGGATGTTTAGGTCTGAGACTAGGCACTATAGCTTTGGCCCATTCAAGCACTACTTCTAGATTGAACAAGTAGGCATCCGGAAAGTCATCTGATTGTTGGAGTTAGATGTCTATGGAAGCACGAAAACAACACAAGGAAGAAGAAGAAGCTTGGAGCACAACACACAATTTGAATATATTACCACTAGAATGTACAAAGATAAGTAACCCATTAGAGAAATAGGTGTTTATACAAGCCAAGGGAAAAAAACCTCCTAAATACGGAAAAAAGTCCCCCCCCCCCTCGTAGTGTGTTCACACACATCACTACCTAATTATATCAACAAATCCACCCTGGCAGTGATATGATGAACAAGGAGCTGCCACTCATGTGTAAGGAAGTGTCAAGCTATGTGGAATCAATCCACAAAAGGAAGTAAGCCCAAAGTTTGGCAAAAAGCTTCAAACTTCTCCCTAGGCAGAGCCTTCATGAGAAGGTCTACAATGTTCTCTTGCATGGGCACATATGCCAAGCTAATATCTCCGATAGAGAACCTTTCCCTGACATAATGATAATGCATCTCAATATACTTATTGCGAGCATGGAACCCAGGGTTCCTCGCAACTACCAATGCGCTCTGGCTGTTGTTGGAGGATAAACACTCCTATGTGCACAACAAAAGCAAATGAACCCTCCTAGGATCCTGAAATTTTTCAGACATAGGTTCTGTATTTTCTTAGTTTCTCTGAGTATATGCAGAGACTAAAAATGAAATTTTTCAGGCATAAACTACACTTTAAGAGCTTTCAAATGAGAGTAAAATCACTCCATTTGGATACTGGATGATGCCTCAACCAGCTGCAACAAAACAGATAACTTGATCTCTTTAGAGAGAATGAGCTAACTAGACAGGCATTGTTCTGGACATTTCTCTGCACATGTGCAGGCAATGAACTTGAGACTTATACCACACAAAGTAGAAATTATAAGCTTTCCAATAAGACAAAAATCATTGCAAATGGATTCCGGATGAAGGAGAAACAACAATTACAAGACCGAGGGGTCTGCCAAAAATATCATAGATAGAGTGTGTAAAAGTGAAATTTCTGCAAAATATGCAGAGAACAGCTAGTAGGGGGTGTGCTTAAGCAAGGGGGCAGCTTGGGCACGTATTTCCACGACTCTAAGTCATAATAGAACTCATTAGAGGTTTTAAAGACCACATACTAACCTCTTTAACGAATCAAAAGCATATACATGTCAAAAGTGAGGTCCAATCACATCAAGAGGTGAGCTAAATCTTCTTTAATCAACTTCTTTCCATTATGGGCATAATTGGATGCCTCCAACTCATGGAAATCAGCCTCCTTTGATTGTGGATGATGTGGAAGGTTCAATTTGGGGCATGTTCCCACACTCTTGAGCTTGAAAAACTTTCAACACTCCCCCTCAAGCTCAAGTCTTTTCCTTTGTTGCTTCAGCCTATGTCTCTTATGTTGATAGCTTCCTTGAATCCTCCAAGCTTTGGTTGATGGTGTGCTTGATGTAACGAAGCACCTTTCTTGCCGCCATAAGATGATCATGAGTAGGTGCATGCAAAAATTGAGAGAGAACACCTACTACATATGCAAGATCAGGTCTAGTGAATGTAGCATAAATTAATGAACCAATTATGCTTCTATATAGTGAAATATCTTGTATAGCCTCTCCTTGACCTGCAACCAACTTTGTATTGGGCTCCATGGGCTGAGAAAGTGGCTTACAACCACTCATACCAAACCTGTATAGCACATCCAACAAGTATTTTCTTTGAATCAAGAAGATGCCATTGTGTGCATAGATTACCTCTATTCCCAAGAAGTACTTTAGTGTTCCAAGATCAGATATCTTGAACTCCTTCCCTAGCTTTGATTTGATATCTTTAATACCTGCAATATCACTTCCTGTGATGATTAAATCGTCCACATAGATGCATATGTATACCGTCTTGTCTCCTTGCTTCTTCATGTAAAGTGATGGATCTGCAACACTTTGTTTGTATCCACAACTTGATAAATAATCCACTAACCTCTGATTCCAGGCCCTTGGGGCTTGCTTTAGTCCATATAATGCTTTCCTTAGCTTGCAAAAATGATTTGGGTACCTCATACTAACAAATCCTTGAGGTTGGCTCATGTAGACTACTTCTTCAAGCTCTCCATTGAGGAAGGCATTCTTCACATCCAACTGATATAAGCTCCATTTCCTTGATGTGGCCACTACAATCAAAGTCCTAATTGTTGGCATCTTGGCTACGGGGCTGAAAGTTTCATCATAATCTATCCCGTAGCTTTGGGAGAAGCCTTTCGCCACCAACCTTGCTTTGTACCTAGCAATGGAACCATCTGAATTTCTTTTAATTTTGTAAACCCACTTATTACCTATCACCTTCATGCCTTCTTGAGCTGATACCAAGCTCCAAGTATGGTTCTCATCAAGTGCTTTGATCTCTTCCTTCATTGCCTCTTGCCATTCCTTGCAATCCTTAGCTTCTTCATAACTAGTTGGTTCTATGTCCTTGATTACCTGAGTCATGTATGCATAATGCTTTGCAATGAAATTATCATATGTTAACCTTTGTGCTGGATATCTTACTCTTGAAGACCTTCTTTCACTTCCTTTAGGTGTGGTTTCCATCTTCTTTCTTTGTTTGGCCACTCCTGGAGTTTGAACTTTTTCTATCTCTTCATCTTCCAACATGCTCTCATCCACACAGCTTCCTTCTTCAACTGAAATCTTCTCTTTGCCTTTGACTTTGCTTTCTTCAGAGCTGGTCTCTCTTTCCCTAAGCCTTCCACTCCATGGTGAGGGTATCCTTGTGTTGCATGAGTTGCTTGGACCACTCAAATCCATGCTTTCTTGAACTCTATCATCATTCTTCAAATGTGTCTCACCTATGTCTTCAACCTGCAATGGACTTGTGCATGCATACCAAGGCTTCAACTCATCAAAGACAACATCCCTACTTACCTTCAGCTCCTTGGTGATGGGATTATAGCATTTATACCCCTTTTGTTCCATAGAATATCCCAAAAAAATACACCTTTCAGATTTGGCATCTAACTTTGACCTCAACTCTTGAGGTACATGTACATAGCATATACAACCAAAGACTCTAAGATGTGAAATGCAAGGTTTTCTTCCACTCCATGCTTCCTCGGGGGTTAGATGATGTATACCTGATGTAGGACATCTATTCATGATGTATATGGCTGTATATGTAGCCTCTCCCCAATAACAATGTGGCATATTCATTTCGTTGAGCATACACCTTGCTACCTCTGCTATGTGTCTGTTCTTTCTCTCTGCTACCCCATTTTGTTGAGGGGTATACCTGCATGTAAATTGTCTTTTGATGCCATTGACCTGCAAAAATTCAGAAAATTCATGGGATAAGTACTCTCCCCCTCCATCGGATCTCAAAGTTTTGATAAACTTGCCAGATTCCTTCTCCACCTGTGCTTTGAATTTCTTGAAGTAGTGGAACACATCTGATTTGTTTCTATTGCAATATAACCACACTTTTCTTGAAAAGTCATCAATTGAGGTTACAAAATACCTATTTCCAGCAAGGGATGCTTCTCTTGTTGGACCCGAAACATCCGTGTGAATGAGTTCTAAAACATTTGCACTTAAATAGGTACTCTTCTTGAAGGGCAGCCTTGATTGTTTTCCTTGTTGGCAAGCTACACAAATTTCATGCAACATTTTAGATGTAAAATTTGGTAGGCCTCTTACCAAGCTCCTCCTTTGCATGTCCTTGAGCTTTTGTAGGTTGATGTGACCTATTCGTTTATGCCATAGATCCAAATCTACTATCCTCTTGTCTCCATATGTGACATACATTGAATGGTGTGGCTGGTTTATGTCCATTGTGAACATTCTCCCTTGCTTTTTTCCTTTTGCTATGAGCTTGAAACCTGCCCTTGGATCCTCAACAAAACATCCTCTTTCATTGAACCTAACTTGATAGCCTTTTTCTACCATTTGGCCTACCGAAATCAAGTTTTTGGTAATAGTAGGGACATGTAATACCGCTGATAAGCACTTTGCTCTTTGATTTCCTTCCAAACTGATATCTCCCACATGTTGAATGATATGCTCTGAGTTATCACCTGTTTCCACATGCCCTTGATGCTTTGGGACCTGCAAATTACTAAAAAAGTCCTTTCGACATGACATATGATTGCTACATCCATTGTCTACATACCATACATCTTCACTAGCATGAGTTGTATCTTCACCATACCTCATGGAAAGTAAATAATCATTCCCTTGGCTGGATGATGTGTTTGCATAATTACATTGCCCTCTATAATTGTTGTTGTTGCTTTGATTCCCTTGTCTTTGAGCTCTATGATAGCATTTATTTGCAAAATGACCAGGCTTACCGCATACAAAGCATCCATTGAAGTGGCTTGTCCTCTTCCACCAAATCTTGCACCTCTTCCTCTATTTGTGGCTCTTCCACCTCTTTGACCTGCATTTTCTTGTTGTCCTTGACCTCCTTGGTTGCTTTGATATCTTCCTCTTCCTTTTGAAGCACCTCGGTTGTGTCTTCCTCTTCCTCTAACTGCATACAACAATTGCCCTTGGCTATCCTTGGCGTTATGACCACCAAGGTTCATCTCCTCTGTCACCATGAGAGTGATTAGTTGATCAAAATCAGGAAGAGAGTCCCTTACATACACTGAAGTTGTGAAAGCCCTCCATTTTTCATCATCCCTAAGTCCATTTAGGGTGTGGGCGACAAGATCGTCATCATCTAGGGCACAACCGATTGACCCTAGTGCATCTG
Source organism: Ceratopteris richardii (assembly GCA_020310875.1). Taxonomy (NCBI): domain Eukaryota; kingdom Viridiplantae; phylum Streptophyta; class Polypodiopsida; order Polypodiales; family Pteridaceae; genus Ceratopteris; species Ceratopteris richardii. The sequence continues at coordinate 81,660,488 of CM035418.1, read as the reverse complement.
CAAGCTCTTTAACCTTTAATATGTAGGCCTAGCAACCCTACTAGCCACTCTATCAAGCTCAACAAAGGCCTCTACCCATGTGAGTTCAACAATCTCCACCTCTATCCAATGTGATCCCAATGAAGTATGCAATTGTGGAAGAAAATTAGAATAGAGCCTTAGTGCAAGCATCACCATTGATTTCAGAAAGTGACCCAAATGATCATAGTTTTGACTCAACTCAGATCGATAGTCCATAGGCTTACTATATGCAATCACCTGAGCATAACGAGACATAATGTTATGAGGACCCTAGTGAGCCTAGTTTGGAGCCAAAATATGCTAATGTTATGTATGCAAATCCTAACTCTAGGCCCCAACCTAGATAGATAGAACTCCCAACTCCTAGAGGACCATGCTACAGATGTTAGGGAGATCACTTCATTTGTGATTGCCCTATACTTGCACTTACACAACCCCAATCAGTGACAATTCAAGGTTTTGTCTGGATTGTGGGAAGGAGCACCTGTTATGAGATTATCCTAAGAACCCCAACAATGTACCAAAGATCACTACTATTAACAGCATTGGATTACTAGTTGATTCTATTGGAAGTGTGAGTTCCACTACCCTCGTACAAGTAGTCATAAGAACTCAAGCATTATAACAGGACCAAGGCTTAGGCCAAAAAAAGAGTTCAGAGGTTAGTGAGACTCAAAACCTCACCAAGAAGAGGACAAGAGCTTGGAGAGAAACTCACGAACAAATAAAGAGGCAGTGGGCAAAGAAGATGAGTGAACTTGAGGAAATCCTAAGAGAAACAAAGGCCAAGGTAATTGAAATCACATCTCAAATGCACTCTCATACATCACTACCACCATCATCCCCATCACCATCCAATCAACCTCATGTAATGCCACCTCCACCACCTAGAGTAGGATCAATCTTAGCAGATCCTCCTCCTGAGGACCTAGACATGATGCTTAAAGCATATCAGGCAAGAATTCAAGAAGGGCGAAATGTGATAGAACATGGAAAGTGTTACCCTAGAGTTGATCTATAGATTGAACAAACCAAGCTTTGTAAAAAGATGGTAGAATTGGCTCAAACCATGTTTGAAGACAATTACCTCTTCAATTAATCTAGTTTAGCTAAGGCTCAGTTGCATTTTGATGGACTATTAGAAAAATTGGAGAGGCTAATTGCAAAATCTAGAAAGGAAGCCACCTCCCAAGGTAAGGATAAGGCAAGTGAAAGAATGAGCATTCCTCCCAAGGAAGCTTATGTGCCTGATTTCATTGAACCAGAAACTTTTTCTTCTATGAATCGGTACTCATCAGAACTTCTACGAGAGATTCAAGAAGAGAAATGGGCAAAAGAAAGCAAAATTCCTCTTCCCATTGAACTTGTGGATGACTTACATGATTGATTCCCACAAGCTATTCCTTCAATATATGGAGAACAAGAGGCTAGCCAGTCAAGTGTATGATTAGACTTCGAGTCTAACTCCTTACAAGAACTACCTCATTTCATAGGACCATGGGAAGTAAAGTCCACCTCTATGAGACCACCCACTATCATGGTAAGAAATGAAGAATTAGTCTTGCCTAGAACTATAGAGGTAGTAAAGAATACTAAAGTGCAGTGCAATACTCAAGTTGAAGCCACTTTTCCTAAGATTATTTAGCTCATTCTTGAGCTGAATTTTTCTAGCTTTTGTGGAGGTTGAGTATCTCTCCAAGCACTTCCACACCTTCTTCGATGTATCCAAATCTTGAATATGCCCTACCATAGAGTTGCTAATATGCTGAGATAAAATGAAAATGACCCTTTTGTCCCTTTCATCCCACTCTCTTACTGCTCTTCTCTGGTCATTGGTTGGATTTACCTCATCTATGTAGGGTTTTGGCTCTCCACCACTCACAAGTCCCCACAAACCTTTCCCCATCAAAAAATTGCTTATTCTAGATCGCCACGGTTGGTAGTTTCCTTTTTCGAGCTTCTCAATCTGAGCATTGAGATCAGTCATGGTGCCTCCTAACTCTTTTGAACCTCCCCCTTGATGCAATGAAGTTGAAAAGGATGGCTTTTACCTCAAAAAATAGAGCTACTCCTCTTGATGAAGCTTCGTCTTTGATTTGATGATGTATTTGCTTCCCCTTGTTGTTGACATGCCCGTTCTTTGCTTCCTTCCTTCAAACTTTGATGAAGTCTTTACTTCACTTCAATAGCTCCTTCTTCTCTCTTTGATACTCCACTTATAGCTCTGATACCACTGTTGGAGGATAAACACTCCTATGTGCACAACAATAGCAAATGAACCCTCCTAGGATCCTGAAATTGTTTAGACATAGGTTCTGTATTTTCTAAGTTTCTCTGCGTATATGTAGAGACTAAAAATGAAATTTTGCAGGCATAAACTACACTTTAAGAGCTTTCAAATGAGAGTAAAATCACTCCATTTGGATACTGGATGATGCCTCAACCAGCTACAACAAAACAGATAACTTGATCTCTTCACAGAGTATGAGCTAACTAGATAGACACTGTTCTGGACATTTCTCTGCACATGTGTAGGCACTGAACCTGAGACTTATACCAGACAAAGTAGAAATTATAAGCTTTCCAACAAGACAAAAATCATTGCAAATAGATTCCGGATGAAGGAGAAACAACAATTACAAGACCGGGGGGTCTGCCAAAAACATCTAGATAGATAGAGTGTGTAAAAGTGAAATTTCTGCAAAATATGCAGAGAACAGCTAGTAGGGGGTGTGCTTAAGCAAGGGGGCAGCTTGGGCACGTATTTCCACAACTCTAAGTCATAATAGAACTCATTAGAGGTTTTAAAGGCCACATACTAACCTCTTTAACCAATCAAAAGCATATACATGTCAAAAGTGAGGTCCAATCACATCAAGAGGTGAGCTAAATCTTCCCTAATCAACTTCTTTCCATTATGGGCATAATTGGATGCCTCCAACTCGTGGAAATCAGCCTCCTTTGATTGTGGATGATATGGAAGGTTCAATTTGGAGCATGTTCCCACACTCTTGAGCTTGAAAAACTTTCAACAGCTGTCAGTGAAGATGGTGGTGGCAGAAGACTAACCAACACCCAAATCAGCCATAAGGCATCGGAGCCACACACACTCAAGAGTCATTGTGAAAGATGCCTTATACTCAGCCTCACAACCAGAAGTGGCCACAATAGGCTGCTTCTTGCTCAACCAAGATATACATGAGCTACCAAGCATGAAGCAAAAGCCACTAGTGGACACACGAGTGTCATAGCAACCACCCTATTCGAAGTGAGAAAAAGCATGCAAATCTGGCGGTAGTGATCCTCCCTTGGGATAAAACAACCCAAGTAGTCGAGTACCACTCAAGTAGACAAAGATGGACTTAACCGCCTACCAATGCTCGACACTTGGGCAAAGCATAAACCTGCTCATCTATGAGAAAGCAAAGTGAATATTTGGCTGAGTAATGCATAAGTAAATTAAGCATCCACCAGCCTTCTGATAGAGAACAACATCAAATGCATCTCCAGCACTATGAAGACTCAATCGTAAACATGTCTCCATAGGAGTGGCAATAGTTTTGTAGTCTTCAAGGCTAAAATGCTTCAATAATGTTTCAATATATTTCATTTGACACAAAACCATTCCACGATCAAATTGCATAAACTAAATGCCCAAATAATGATGCAAATGCCCAAATAATGATGCAAATGCCCAAAATCAGACATCTCAAATGAGGCATGCAAATCAGCCTTAAAATCAACAATATGCTTCTCATGAGGACCAATGAGCAGCATGTCATCTACGTACACAACAATGATTAGAAGCACATCATTAATACACTTAACATATAAGGTGCTTTCAGTTGGATTGTTCTCAAAATCATGTGCAATCAGATAGGCATGTATCTTTTCATACCAAGCATGTGGTGCTTGCTTTAAACCATATAATGCCTTCTTCAACCTGCACACCTGGTTTTCATGCCCTTTCTGCACAAAGCCATGGGGATTAAAAAATACACATTTTCATGCAAATTGTCGTTCAAAAATGCAGTTTTAATGTCCAACTCATGTACATTCCAATCATGATGAGATGCAAGTGCACAGATGCTACGAATAGTAGTCATTCGGCAAGTAGGAGAAAATGTCTCATCAAAATCAATGCCTCTTTCCTGAGCATAACCCTTTGCAACAAGCCTAGCCTTATACCTGTCAACTATTCCATCAAGTTTATGCTTCAGCTTGGATACCCACTTAGTGCCAATGGCCTTCTTGCCAGGGGGCAAGTCACACAAAGACCATGTACCATTCTTCATTATAGCATCATCTTCAGATTGCATAGCAGCCATCCAATTTTTCTGAATTTTGTGCTTCATCAAACAAAACAGGCTCATTCTCATCACAGAGACTAGACGCAGCCATAGCATAGCAATCTTATGCAAAAAGGCACTATGAGAGTGTGAAAGAGTACGATATGATAGAGCTGCATCTAATTTTTTGTCACACAAAGTCTACACTAGCCATTTTGGCATAGTTTTTGCCTGCTCAATATCTGCTCTCTCATCAACAAATGCATCATGTAAATCTACATTAGAGATGGAATGATCTGAATCATCACATGAAACCTGTAAAGGCTAAGAAGTTGCCTCATTAGGACCAGCACTAGACTGTCCACCTGTAAAAGAAGGCAGCAAAGTATCATACATGTCTTTGGAGCTAACTGATGTCTCCTTACTACATGAAAGTAATGGCTGAATAGCATCTTAACAAAAAATGTGTTTTGTATATGGATGATACAGATGATAGCCTTTGCTTTCAAAACCATACCCAACAAAAATACATTTTACTGCTTTATCGTCCAATTTTCTTTGATGTTGTTCAGGCACTAATGCATATGCCAGATAACCAAAAACACACAGATGAGCAACATGTGGCTTGCAACCATTCCAAGCCTCATCTGGAGTATAGACTATAGCACTTTAGTGGGACACATGTTAAGTATATTTACTGCACACATAACAGCTTCAAGTGAGAAACTATGTGGTAAAGCCTGACTCTTGACCATACATGTGCCATCTCCATGAGTGACATGTTCTTTCGTTCAGCAAATCCATTCTCTTGAGGTGTATACGACACTTACATTGATGTTTTATCCCACATTTAGCCAGAAATGCATTAAATTCAGAAGATATATATTCCCCCCCTTGCTCAGAACGGAGGGTGCCCATTTTACATGCTGACATATTTTCAGCCAAAACCAAAAACTATTTGAAGCACATAAACACTTTGGACTTTTCTTTCAATGGATATACCCATGCATGCCTAGAAAAATCATCGATGAAAGTCGTGAAGTAAAGATAATTTTCAAAAGAAGGTGCCTACGTAGGACCACAGACATCACTATGAACAAGCTGCAATTTCTAAGCAGCTCAAACTAAACCATCTTTTGGAAATGAGGAATGCTACATTTTTTCCAATGTACAACCTTCACATACATGTTTACCGGGTTCCTCAAGTTTGGGCAAAGAGGACACCATCTAAGATTTCTACAGGCATAGCAAACAACCAAAATTCAGATGACCAAAACGTGCATGCCAAAGCTTTGCATCTGACATAGCCTGAGAATCATGTACTGCACATGTTGAATCATTCACAGATTTTTCATAATCTATGAGCTTATACATCCCATGACATAAAATGCCACAAGCAATAATCACATCGCCATTTGATAGATCATGAATTGTACATCTATCATCAACAAATTTCACAACCAAGCCAATCTTGGCTAATGCAGAATCTGATAACAGATTTTTCTTGATCCTTGGCACAAATAAACCATCTAACAATGTAAAAGAACTACCATCAAGAGTAGTCAGAATGATCTTACCAACTCCCATGATAGAATAAGAGGAGTTTTTGGTGCATGTGACAGTATTCCCTATAGGGGCACGCTCAAGTGAAGTGAAGAAACTGCGCTACGAGGTAATATGTTTGATTGCCACACTATCAAAGTACCAAACATCTAAGTCTAATGCAGACATGCATTACTCATCAGAAGATGGTTCAAAACTACAGATAGTAATAAATGCCCATTCTTCATCCTACACAAGAATAGCAGACTTTGTTTTTGGTGTAGAGGCCTGTGCAACAACCATTCCAGCCTCTTTTTTCTTTGCCTCTTTTGCAACCAGTTTTGGACAATTCTTTATGACATGATCATTTGCTTTATAGTACTTACAAAAAAAAAATCATTTTCTATTTTCTTGTCATATGTGTCATCCTTCTTTGTTTGTGCAGAATTAGCAGATTTCTACTTACCAATAGAAGAGCTCCATTTACATTTACCCTTTTGACTAGCCAGGAAAGCATGATCTGAAACATGCATAATAGACATGTTCTACCTAGACTAATCTTCCTGCAGTAGAAGAAAAACTAACTCTTCAATTGTTAAGGCATTTGGAGTGCCTTTCATAATCAAACAAAGCGTAGAAACAAAACTATGATATGAGTTGGGAAGACCATTTAGAACATTCTACACAAGTGAACTGTCAAGAAGGACTTCATCAGTAGAAATGAATTGTTCCTTCAAATCCTTGATCTTTGTTAGAAACTTTTCCATAGAATCACCTTCATTCATATGCTCACTCTTCAATTGTTTTCAGAGGTAAGCAACATGAGCCTCATTGCTAGCCTGGTAGAATGTGGTAAGTGTATCCCAAGCATCCTTCGCTGTTCTGCAAGAGCGAATGTGAGGAATGATGGCACGTTTGATAGACAAGGCTATCAATGCATGTGCCTAAGCATCTCTGCCATCCCAACAAATTTTCTCTGCAATAGGTGCAAGAAGAACCATAGCATGAACAGGAATCTGTAGAATATTATCATCTTCGATGCCATCTGAATCAGCTTCAGTATCTGTATTTGCAGGTGTAATAAGATGTTTTTCAACACCCTACATAATATTCCACAATCTTTCGTGACTAATACATGACGCACCATATAAGCCCACAATGGTTAATTCATACCATCCAACTTATGCTCAACAGCCAACATATGAAATACATCACTCTTTTCAGCCATGGCCACTCACTAAACTACACTGATGTAGAAAAATGATTGTATATGAAAAGTTGAACATAACTACCTTGACAAGTTCTGCTAACTCTATAGCAGACTTCAATATGCTTACACTGGCAAACCAAAACATATATATATCTTTGGCACAAAAAGACAAAATTGCCTGCAGAAGCACTAGAACAATGCATTCAAAGGCCAAAAAGAGATCATATCACATTTTTGGAACCACACAGCAAAGCCCTTTTGATCTCTTAATCATCTTAAGTATGCTCACCAAATTTCATGTGATTATGAGACTGTGTTTGGAGGAGTGTTGACGATGCCCTAGATGAAGCAAGGACCTGCTCTAATACAATTGTTAGAGTTAGACATCTGCGGAAGCACGTGAATAGCACAAGGAAGAAGAAGCTTGGAGCACAACACACAATACTAAATGTATTACCACAAGAATGTACAAAGATAAGTAACTAGTTAGGGCAATAGGCATATATATGAGTTTGGTGGAAAAAACCTCCTAAAGAGGGAAAAAAGTGCCCCAACGGTCCTAATGTGTTCACACACATCATTATCTAAATATATCAACACTGATACTCCTTGAGGTGACTCTCCTAAACTTAGTTTTCAAAGGTGATCGACCCTAAAGTGAGTCCTACTTTTCCTAACCACAATCTCAAAGTCATATTCCATTAGTAAGAGGAACCATCTTACTAGTCTACTAGTATTACAAGGTTTGTTCACTAGATATAATAGTGCTTGATGGTCTGTAAAAGATTTAAACTTATTTGAGAGAAAATCTTTTCTAAAATTTTTAACTACATATACCATGCCTAATCCTTCTCATTCGATAGTATTATAATTTTGTTTAGCTAGATTTAGTTGTCTACTGGCATAAGCTATTGGAAGATCCATATTACCTTCACCAGTAGGTTGTGCTAGTACATACCCAATAGCATAATTGGATGCATCCACATGAACATGGAATGGCTTGTTTCAATCTGGTGTAGTCAAGATTGGTGCTAAACATAGCCATCGCTTAAGCTCGTTAAAGGAGTTTTCACATTTGTTCGTCCACTCGGAGTTAGTCAAGAGGGAGTATAGAGGCTTTGCAATGATTGTGTACATGTGAATGAATCATCGATAATAACTGCATTGCCCCTTGAAAGTTTGTACTTCCTTGACATTCTTTGGCCTAGGTTGCTCTGTTATAGCTCTAATTTTATCCTTGTCTGTGGAGATTCCATTCTTTGACACTATGTGTCCTAGAATCTTCCCTTGCTTGACCATAAAAACACACTTTTCAAGGTTCAAGCAGACTTGATATTCTCTACATTTGTCAAAGATTTGTGTGAGCTTAGGTATATGTGTTTGTCTAATGTTGGAGTGAGCACATAGGTCATCAACATAGACTTCCAAGTTTTTCCTCAAGAATTCTTTAAATACATAACACATCAGCCTTTGAAAGGTAGTTGGTGCATTGGTGATACCGAATGGCATTGCCCAAAAAGAAAATATGCTCCACTCTGTAGCAAAAGCCATCTTATGTTGGTTTTCTAGAGCAATGGCCACTTGATTGTAGTCACAGAATCCATCAAGAAAGTTGTATACTTCCTTGCTTGCTACTCTTTCTAATAGATGCTCAGTGATAGGAAGCGGATAAATATCTCAAATAGTAGCTATGTTAACCTTATTCAAGTTAATGCATACACGTAACTTTTCATTCTTTTTGGGCACCACTACAATGGGGGACACCCATTCAATGTGCTCAATTTCATAGATAAATCCTCCTTCTACCAATCGATCTATCTCTTCGTTGATCTTGCAGCATAATTCTCATTATATGTGTATGGCTTCTGCTTAGAGGGTTTGTCTTCTGAGTTCATGGGAATCATATGTGAGCATATGCCAAGGTCTACTCCTTTTAAGTCCTTGTAACTCCATGCAAACACATCTCGATATTCTCTTAACAATTCTATCAACTCTTGCACCTCATGTTCTATCAAATCATGTCCTATGTACATGCATCCTCCTTCACCTTCTTCTATGGTCACAATAATTTTCTTTGTGGTTTCTTTGTTGTCATAGGCCACTCATGTGAGTGCTTCTCGTTTAGGCATCCTTATCATGGCTTTCCTATCTTCTATCTCATACTTTTTAAAATTTTGTGAGACCTTAAACAAAGATTCCTCCTCATCTCGTGAGACTTCTCTCTTCTTTCTTTTCTTTCCTTCACTATTAGAGGTTACTTCTGTGGTTAACTTCACATGATTCATAAGATCTTCTCATCCTTGAGGGTGAGCTTCTACTTCATACATGTGTTCCTCTTTTGATGCTCAAAAAGGATCCATAATGATTGATTCTAGATCTAAGTCACTCCCTTGTTCAAGTACATCAGAGCTAGGCTCATATACAGGTAATCTTGTGTAGTGTGGTTAGTATAATCCTTTCTATGGTGCAATATTGGATGTTAGGTTTCACTTGGGGTTGAGCCATGATTGGGCACACATTAACCATATGATCTCCTCCATAGGTATAGCATCGTTTTACTAGGGCAAATCTAGGTATTTGTTTGCTAGAGACTCCTAACTTTTGAGCTACCTTTTTTGCAAGTTCCTCTATCAATGTAGTTGTTTTGAAAGTGAAGCTAGTAGATCTATCTGAATCTATATAGATTTTTGAAAGCTCTAATTCCTCCCCTACATTATCCTCGATATCTATGCACATGTGTACACACTCTTCTATGGATCTAGGGTCCTTCAAGTACACATATGATCTCAATTTGGTACTTAAAAAACCATCTAAGAATGAAGCCACTTGTCTGGCAGGTATGGGTAACTCTAGCATAGGGCATCTCTCTAGGTATTGTCTAAACTATCTTCCTACTAGTCGAATAGTTTCCTATGGTGTCTGCTTGAAGCTATGTATCAGGGAGGAAGTATTGTGTCTAATGCCGCTTTTGAAGAATTCAGTAATGAAAGCTTCTAGCAACTGGTCTATATTCTTGAACTGACCTTGATACAATGGTTGAAACCATGTTAAGGTAGTGTTTTTGAGAGTTAGGTCAAAGGCATTGTACTAAGTGAACAAGTCCTCCACTTGTTCAGCTCTCAACACTTGTCTAAACTCTGCTACATGATTGTATGGATCTCCAGTGTCATCAAAGTAATTCTTCATGGATTTGACCAGTTGGGTTGGTGTTGAACGATAATACTTCTATCCAACTTTCGGAAGAGTATTATCGGGTCCTCGGGTTCTTGGGAGTGGTAGGGGTCTGTTAGACAGAGGCCCTGTACTATTTTCCCAATGCTTCACACAGTTATAAATACTCCCTCACGTCTTAGCACAGTGGGTGAGTCTGAATACTGACCACTCTTCGGCACGGTGAGTATTAGGACTGTCAGACTGAATCTGCTATGGAATTGAAGCAGTGGTCCTGCTGTGACTTATAACTACTAGAATACGCACTTTTCAGTAATTGAATACTTCTCAATGTGATGATTTCATGTGCCAGGTAAGTACATCGAACACAGACAACTATAATCGAGATTACGCCAAACTTTCGTATACTGACTCAAGTCACAAATTCCTACCACAATTGATAAACTTACCAATACTTCTGTCCACATACAGATCTTATCGAATTATCAGTGAACGCAGACTATTGTCTCGAATCTGGTCACTTAACCGAAAAGATATTAAACGTAGATGTTTAACTTTGACCTTACACAGTCTCACGCAGGATGACAAACACACAATCTCACGACAGAAAAGATCCAGAATCGTAGATAACTGATCATCAAATAGACTCACAATACAAGACTACCGAATGGAAATCGGTCCAACCAAGAGAATCGCTGACTAGTTAAATACGAATAGGATGGAACAGAACTCAATGTACTCATCAATATCTCATACATAGTCTTAAAACATGATGCTCACAATCTCCCAAATTGATTCACTATAACAGACAACAGAATAAATGCGATACTTGCAATTTCCAAATACTTCAGTTCGCGATGTGATTAACCCTACTCGCTACAGTACTCAACAGAACAAAGACTCCTTCCGAAAAAACTACCGATCTTTACCGCTTTCCTTTATGCGCTTTAAAAAGAAATTTGCTACAATGTTTTCGCAAATCCACTTTTTACGGCACCTATCCGGGTTCATCTATCCTGGTTCGGCGGCCCTCTAACACTGGCACGCACGGTGGACTCGAACCCGCAAGTGCAGTACTGTTGGTAATATCCTTTTGCCTGGGCTATTCCAATGTTCCCTTCCTTTATATGCATCCACAAAGGCTCTGGCTAAATGTTCAACATGCCAATATCCTCGTGGTGATTCAGCAAATATCCTTCAATCCCGAATGTGTCACCGTACGTGATAGGTAGTCTCTTTCTCCAGAACTTCCTCAAACTCGTATAGCTGGTCTAGTTGCCTCTTCATGAAGTCCCGCTTTCTTATATGTTGTTGCCTCAAAAACTCACGCTTTACATACTCGTATTCTTCAGTTGCAGCTCTTCCTTTTTGACTTAAATAGCTTTTTGAACATCTAAGCCATCCTGAAAAACATGTCTATTTATACATACAATAGGAAGCCAGACAATGATATGATTGTTAGCTGCTTCGAGATCACGCTTTCAAAATCCTATGCATCACCATAGCCGATCATATCCTTCTGAAACTCCAGTATTGCAACGCCAAGGTGTCCTTGATAGTTCCACTTCGTCTGGACAGCTTTCAGATTGAAGCGTGAGAATCTACTCTTGGTCTCGTTGTTACCTGGACCCACCCTCTTGTCATCAACAATTACACTGTTATTGATGTTGACGATGATCCCCATCCAAGGCCGCACAAGTTGAAGCTGTTCGTGAGTTAGTACAGACAACTTGACCTTGTGAATTGGCCTTGTCATGTGCTTTAAGCGCTTCGTCTATGGAATCAAAGTACCCTCTGTGCTGTTGAATCCTCTTCTTCTTGAAAGTTTGTGCGTGTTTATACTAACTTGGATATGCCTATGCTATGCTTGTTGAAAATATCCATGTCTTCTGCAGAAGCCATGTACCCATACAGTATCCTATCACCAACTTGCTGAAATATCCTTTTACAGTGTCTGTCGGCCCATACCAGGGTTTGACTCCCCAATCCTTTCTGATCGCACTTGTTCTAGTGGCGGAACAAGTATAGCCAGCCATCTCCTGCGAAAAAGTGTCCAGCTATTTTGAACATGGCAATCCAACTGTTGTTTTATTAAATCTATGTCCACATTTATCATCAATGTGGCATTTAGTTCTACACCCTCATCTTTTAATATCTGCTTTTTGAACTCCTGCAATACTTGTATTCTTGACTGCAAAAGTTCATTTTCGGCTTGCAAATGAGCATTCAGGGTAGAAAAACTGGACATTTCGGTTTGAATTTGTGTTTGGATAGCTTGCTGCCACTGATTAAGGTCTTGGACATACTTTTTTGCGGTGATTAATTCGGCCGTGATATGCTGGTTGTTTTGCTGTAACACCTGTATTAATGCATCTTCATCATCCAATTCTTTTTGCATCTGTGTCCTTACTGAGTTGGACTTAGTCATCGTTGCTAATAACAACTCGTTTCGGTGCTGAATCACTTGTTCTTGTTGCCGTAAATATTGGGAAACCTCTTGAAGTTGGTTTTGCATTCTTGTAACAAAATCGGGTTGAGGGTCATCCGGTGGTTGCTCTGGACTGGCAGTGGGCACGTTGTTTGCCATTCGTCTTCCAATGGACAGCCGAAATGGCGTCCCTACTGTCTGATTCTGTGCGCTGTTACCTGTGTGGAATAACGATGCAGACGAGGTGGAGGGTTGGACTTCTTTCTGAGGCTCTGTGTGGTGTTCGGGGTAAAAAGGGGGGAACCAGTGTAACTGTTTATTTTTTACAGATTGGACAAAATTAAATATAGCAGCTAAATAGGCTGCTAGTCGGCTATTGGTGTGGGATCTTCTCTTATCCCCAACAATGATTTGTGCGTAAAGGTGGTCATAAAGCCAATGTGCCCAGCTAACCGGACCTCCTGCTTCGGCATGCAATAGGGGGGAAAAATTTTCTTTCGACATTAAGTCGAATTTAACTAATAAACAAAGTTTTTCTAAATACCATTTAAGTTGTTCTCGTCGGTGATAGGGGGCGTTTTTCAACAGATAATACCGTTGGGGGCCTTCACAGTTGCCAAATTCCTTCTTCAGATCCTCATTTGAACATTTAAGATATCGGGCACCATCATAGATTGGTAGTTTAAATACGGCTGAGATGAGCTGGGGCGAAAATCGTACCTGATTGAGAATAAAACCGTTGGTTTGTCGCATACTATGTAATTGGTCCTCTGCATCATCATTCGCAATCCACTGTTCCCACGGTAATTGGGCAAACTGGAGGAGACCTATCTTCTGTAGCCATTCTTCATTCTTTGGCGATCTGGTGTCGAGCTCGATTTTAAATTCGGTGGAGAGTTTATGCTGAGTTCTTTCTGATGCAGAAGTTACTGCATCATCTGATTCATCTCGTAGAGTGGTACCTGTTGTTGTTACCACATTGGTCTGCGTATGGGCGCGCTTTCTGAATTGCCAGCGGAGAGTATCAGATTCCGACATGCTTGGTGAAGGTATACTGAAAAATATACTAGAAGTTGCTAACAGGTGCTGAATCTGGAAGAATGCTAATTTAGAAAGCTATACTTTGTAACCGCATTTTATAGACACCGATGCTTGAACGGCCATTTGCTCTACTGATTGTATGTCAGTATGACATGACTCTTCCTTCCCTTGATAATATTTGTATCCGAATGAAAATCATTATTCCGCATGTTACATTGTCGATTGGTGCTAGACTGATCGAGACTTGTCATGTGCAAAAATGTGAGAAATCCAAAATTTGATTATCATATTCATACATTATGAATTTGGATGAGCGAATATACTCATTCGTCGATGAGACCTTCGAGGTACATACTCCTAGCCGATCTAAATGTTCGAGCTATCTTTTTCTTAAGAGTTTCTAATAGTTGTTTTAGCGTATCAGGCTCTAGAAGCTGGGCATCTATTCTAGCAGAGCTAAGTGCAATGGCTTCGGTGAGTACATTCTCAGCCTGGGTCTGCACAAAAGCTTCCTGTAGATAAAAATCATTGGCTAGTGCGGCATCCTTGGAAGTCTTCATTTCGTCTAGTTTGGTCTTTAGCTCTGCAATATACTCCTTTTGGTTGCGTATTTGGTTGTCTTGGCGTTCAAACTGCTGGGTTTGGAAATCCAGAGTTTTCTTCAGTGAGTCTCGTTCTTTGCGCGTCCTGTCGATGTCTTTGAGGTATTGTCCTTCGCGTAGCAGCTGGCGTTTTAGGATACTGTTTACTTCATTTGCGCATTCTTCGGCTTTCCGTAACTGTTCTTGAATTTGTTCGGTTTCTTTCTGCTGCTCCTGATTCTTCTGGGTTGCTTCCTGCAATTGAATCTTTGTCTCTGCGACCAGTTCTTCGAGGGAGGTGTTGATATCTTCATTTTGGTGGAGGGTGACCTTCAGGGCGCGGATTTCTTCATGCGCAGCGTGTAGTAGTCGATCTTTGGCTGTAAGTTGTTCTACTAAGGTCTGTTCTGTCGAAAATTTGGCTTGTAGCTCTGCTAACTGCATCTGGAGCTGATGGTTCTCAATCTTTGCGGCTTCGATTTCTTCCTGGAGGGGGGTGATGTCTGCTTCCAGTATGTCGACCTTGTTTTGATATTCGGCCTTCAAGTTGTCTGTGGCTTCCTTAAATTGTATGGGCAGTTGGTGTGATAACTGCATGAGAAACTGACCCATGGATGCTAGTTCTGAAAATACGGTGGGTGGTGGTGGTTGACGAGGCTGAGAGGAGGTATCGGTGAGTAGGTTTTGGGAGTTTGGCGGAGAGTAGTTAGGGGAGGAAGAGGCGGAAGGTGTAGGTTCAGAATCGAGTCTGCGGGATGGTTCCGGTGGGAGGTCAGGGTTGACAGGTGGGATGGGTAGAGCATAGTCAATAGTGGTTACCTTTGTAACATTCTGTTGTTCGGCTTCTGTATGATTGATGGCCTCAATAAGGTCATCCAATGCTTTTGTGGCAGTTTCCGGTTCGTCCTGTTGATGCTCAGACTCCTTTTCTGTAGACAGTATCTCTGTATCTGCTTGTTTTTGTTGGTCTCGTTGCTCTGTCGAAGTGTCGTTATGTATTGAAGTGGCGGTGTCGTGGTAAGTTTCTTCTTGCTGATCTTCTTCGGCGTCGTTTTTCTTTCCGGCGGATCCTTGGACTTCACTTTCTGAAGAGCTGATCCTGATTCGCTTCGTGCGGAAGAGTTGATTGATCTCTTCATCGTCTTCTTCAGTTTCCTCGAGTGGTTGTGCTGATTCTTCGTGCCTAAGTGATGGGCCTGTGGGTGGGGGTTGTGCAGCGAGAATGGTTGGGAAGAGAAAGGAGATGATGTGGGGAAGACGAGAGCGCGGAGAGCTGCCTTTCTGGAGTTGTTTCACTATAGCGACGGATTCTTTATGGATTCGTTGGAAGAAATAAGAGGCAAAGTTTACAGGTTCACGGGTAGCTAATTCTAGAGCGGAGTAGAAGGGGCGAGAGATACCGTAGGTTCGTTTTTGCAGGTTGAGGATTGATACAAGAAACTGTAGGGCGGATCGTTCGGGTTTTGGGCGGCAGAGAATGGCATATTCGTTGGATGAGGAGCGGGGAAAGAGTGCGTTCATGCGAGCGATAGGGATGCTAGGGCCATTTTCGCGTCCTTGTGGGGTGAGGCGGTAGATTGCAGAGAAGGCTTGGAAGGTGATAACGGTCCTATATGGGGGAGAAGGAAAGACCCACTGTCGTTCGGTGACGGGGAATTGGGCGATGGCGTGGATGATTTGCGCGAAGAAGGAATGAGCTTCCACTGAGTGCCAAGGCAACTCAGCGAAGTTGGATAATCCTCTACAACGCAGGTATTCGCCGACGTCTGTCGGGATACCATCACGAAAAGCAGTGTAGTTGGCTAGCGCTTCCATGGTGTTTACAAGCACTCTTACAGATAACATAGAAGATAAGAAAATACGTATAGTCTCGAGAACACAATGGTGTTTAGGCGCAACCTAGGGGGGTTAAATAAAGAGAACACGGTGAGAAAGGGAAGGGGAATGGGTATCATTGTTCGGTGCGTGAAAGGTACTGTTTGCATGCTGGCGTGTGTGCATGAGTGACTGGTAGGGAAAGGCGGCTAGTAACATAAAGATTCGTACAAAACACTACTAAAAAGGAAGAAAAGAAAAACACAAAAATTTATACAACACACGGTTCGCTGTTGAATAATTTAATGCGTACTAGTACTGGGATAATACGGCCGCAGCTTCGACCCATTGATTACCTTTGGAAGTGGATCTCCGGTCATCGTAGTCAACCGAAAAGTTGCCGGACCAACTTGTTCTGAAATCTTGAATGGACCGAACCAACGCAACTTGAATTTTCCTGCTGATCTATTGGACTTCGCATTGTAGAAAAGAACAAGCTGTCCCACCGAAAATACTGAGGTCTTTAAATTGCGGTCATGTGTCCTGGCCTGTCTTAGTTGGATTTCTTTCATAGTTAAGAAACTGAGCCATCTGTGCTCATCTAATTCTCTAAGTGTTTCTAACCGAAATACCAATGACTCTTCGGGTAGAAGCTTCTGAGAAATTGCTACTCTTAAACTTGGTATTACAATTTCCATCGGAGCTATTGCTTCTAGTCCATAGGCTAACTTGAATGGTGTCAAGCCGGTGGTTACCTTATATGTAGTGCGATAGGCCCATAAGACTGCAGGTAGCAACTGATCCCATCTTTCCGGTGTTTCTCTAGTCAATTTCTGAAGCATATTCAGCAAAGATTTGTTGGTACTTTCTGCCAATCCATTTGCACGAGGATAATATGGTGAGCTGAATTTATGACTGATCTGGAATGACTGTGTTAATGCTTTCATCAAATTGTTCATAAAATGGGTGCCCTGATCTGAAACAAGCTCTAGTGGCAATCCAAATCTTGGAAAGACATCTGATAATAGACATTTCGCTACTTCAACTGCTGTAGCCGATTGTAAAGGCCATGCTTCTGCCCACCTGGTTGCGTAATCTGTGCAAGTCAATATATACCTGTTATTACTGAATACCGCGGGAGGTGTGATGGGACCAATGAAATCAAGACCCCATTTCTGAAATGGTTCTAAAGGAAGTACTGGATGAAGTGGAAAGTAATGGCGTTGTAGTGGTTGTCCAGTTCTTTGACAGCTATCACAAGTTTTGATAAATTCCAATACATCTCTGTACATAGTTGGCCACCAAAGTCCACTTTGCAGAATTTTTCGATGAGTAAGATCTGCTGCAAAATGTCCTCCTGTTGGACTTGAGTGAGCTAAATTGATGACTGAATTTACTTCGTGTGTAGGAACACACCGGAGTAAGGTTCCTGTATGATCTGCATAATAAAGTTCTCCAGCAACTAACCGGAATCTTCGACTAAAAACTGCAATTTTTCGGCGTGTAGCTGTAGGGACTTCAGAAGGTAGACATCCATCCGACAGGAAGGTCAATAACTGATCATAATACGTAGTTGGTACTAGTTGGTTTGACAATTCCTCATTAGTTGGTTCTGAAGTATAGATGGCTGGCGTTGTATCATTTATACCAACTGGAGGTTCACCTGAATCTAAGCGTGACAAAAAGTCTGCTAAGGCATGTGAACTACCTGGCCGATGAATGACATCATAGTCGAATTCCTGCAATAGTAGAACCCATCGTGCTAGGCGGCCACCTATATGTTGCTGTCGAACCAAGTAAACAAGTGCAGCATGATCGACATGAAATATAAATTTTCGGCCCAGCAAATAATGTCTGAATTTTTTTACCGAATACACTAGTCCTAAGCATTCCCTCTCAGTTACCGAGTAGTTCTTCTCTGCAGGTGCTAATCTTCTGCTAGCATAGTATACTGGTCTAAACCATTTATCTGTTTGTTGCATCAGTACACTTCCTATTGCTATATCAGATGCATCAACAAATACGTGAAATGGGTGATCCCAATCTGGTGGCTGTAAAATGGGAACCTGTGTTAATAATTGTTTCAGTCGATCAAATGCTATCTGACATTCCTGAGTCCATTCGAATTGCCTTGGAGTCTTGGAAATTAATTTGTTCAGTGGTATTGCCACATGAGCAAGCCACCGTAAATGCCTTCCATGCCATCTCACTTGACCCATAAATCGCATTACTTCCTTAGGTGTATTAGGCACCGGAGCTTCTAATACTGCTGAAATTTTATCAGGATCGACTTGAATACCCTGTGCCGATATGATGTGACCAAGTAACTTACCACATGAAACCGCAAACACAGATTTGTTTGGGTTTAAACACAATCTATATTCTCTACATCTCTGAAAGCAACATCGTAAATGTACTAGATGTGCGATCATCTTACCGAAAATTGAAAAATCGTCAAGGTATACTTGCATAAATGAGGTGAGATAAGGAGAAAATATCTCCTGCATACATCTTTGAAATGTGCTTGGTGCATTCCTCAATCCAAACCACATTATTGTACAAGCAAAGACACCCCAATTTGTAATAAATGCAGTTTTTGGTATATCTTCTTCAGCCATTCTTACTTGATTATATCCACTGTATCCATCTAGAAATGAATACATCTCATGACCTGCTACTTTGTCAAGCATAGTATCCAAAAAAGGAATCGGAAAAGGATCTGGTACTGTTGCAGCATTTAATTTCCGATAATCTACGCAAATTCTCAATTGCTTGTTTTTCTTCGGTACAATTACAATCGGTGAAATCCATTCCGCATGTTCTATTGGTACTATGAATCCAACTTTTAATAACCTATCAAGTTCAGCCTTTACCTGTGATGCGTAATGTGGATTCATCCGGTAGCTGGTTTGCCTTATCGGTTTCGCTTCTGGTTTTAGCATAACTCTGTGTTGATAAATACGAGGATCCAAGCCCTTCATGTCTTTATAATCCCATGCAAAGACGTCAGTAAATTCTTGAAGTAACTTGATTAAATCTGCTTGAAAGGCTTCAGGTAAGTTTTGCTTTATCTTTACAGGACGAGGGTGATCTTCATCTCCAAGATTATAAGTAATTAACTGGTCTTCTGGAACATAAAATTGTTGATATTTCTCTGTATTAACTGAAGGTTCAAGAAGTTGTTGTAGTTCATTACCGTGAATCGAAATGGTATCTGCCTCCTTAATTTCTTCGGCAATGGGTATTACTGTACATACTGAAGCATTCCAGGTATCTACCACAGACTGTAGATCAATAGTTCCTAATGTCATCAAATCAACATTATTCTTCAGAAATTCTTCTTCTTCGTCATCAGACAACCCATCTAACATATGGACTGGTTCGGCAAAATATGGTCGAGCATGTAACTCACAGGGTTGTATCGCATCTAACTTTACAATACATTTGCGATTTTTATCTTTGAACGTAAGTTCCTGGGCTGACCAGTCTTGAATTACCTTGGCTTGTTTCAACCAAGGACGGCCGAAAAGTAGATTGTAGTCTAGGGTGGATTCCGGCAATTCAAGAACAACAAAAGTCATCTTGAATGTTGTGTCTTGGACAGTTATGGGTATATCTCGGACCAGTCCTACTGGATGAACTCTAGATTGATCCGCCATCCTAACAAAGAATTGAACTGGTTCTATCTTAATCCATCCTAACTTCTTACAAAGTGACGCAGTGGCAATATTCACGCCAGACCCCCCATCAATTAAAACTTGTGGAATTTGATGTTTATGAAACCATACCGTAATCAGAGGAACTGAGTGATCTACCGTAGAGTCTGGCTCTGGTTGTACTGTTGCGGTAGCCGGAATGCAAGTAGATTTTGTAGTAGACTGTTGTTGAAATTGTTGGCGTATTCCTTGTACTAATGCCAGTAATTGCCCGAAAGGCAGTGTGATGGATGCTTTTGACAATATATCCCAAGCTGGTTGCAATTGATTTGCATCTTCCTTAACTGTTGAAGATGAAGCTTGGTCTGAAGATGGTAATTCTACTGCAGATGAGGTACCTGCTTCTGTATTGTCAGCACAAGCTTGTGTCGTATCCGGGGACTGGATAACTGGAGTAGGTTCTGGAAAAACAGGTGGTTCTATGGTAGTCCACTGGCTCGCTTTATGATACATTCTGTGTTGTTCATGTATCCCTGGTTCAAATAATTCTGCTGCTGGTTGCAATTGTTTACCGGAACGCGTTTGAATGGCTGCTGCCTGCGTCTCTACAGGTGGGTTGTTTCTGAAAAAGGGGAGTACACAGGTACATGGAAGCATGAGAAGAGTCAGGGACATGATGATTTTGGCCTTCTTGTGAGTGAAAAGGCCAGAAAGTATGGAATTGTACATGAACTTGCTGAGCCAGTGACATTGAAGAAGAACGTTGTAGTGCTTCAATATGATTTGCGATTGCAAAATGGACTTGAGTGTGGAGGAGCTTATTTGAAGTTTCTTCTTCCACATGAGGCAGGTTGGGATGCAAAGCAGTTTGACAATGAATCACCGTATTCGATTATGTTTGGGCCTGATAAATGTGGGGGGACAAACAAGGTTCATTTCGTATTCCGCCACAAAAACCCAAAAACTGGAGTTTATGTCGAACATCACCTTAAGAATCCACCATCACCTGTCAATGATAAACGTAGTCATGTTTATTCAGCTGTATTGTATCCCGATAATACACTGAAAATTCTAGTAGATGGTGAAGAAAAAAAATCTGTAAACCTTCTCTCTTCTGATTTTGAGCCTCCCATTGTGCCTCCAAAGACGATTCCAGATCCAGATGACAAGAAGCCAGAAGACTGGGATGAGAGGGCTAAAATCCCAGATCCTGATGCTACAAAACCTGATGACTGGGATGAGGATGCCCCCATGGAAATTGAAGATTTGGAAACAGAAAAGCCAGAGGGATGGCTGGATGATGAGCCAGAGGAAGTTGATGATCCAGAGGCAGGGAAGCCTGAGGATTGGGATGATGAAGAGGATGGTGAATGGGAAGCTCCAAAAATACCTAACCCTAAATGTGATGAGGCTCCTGGTTGTGGTGAATGGAAATCGGTCCAACCAAGAGAATCGCTGACTAGTTAAATACGAATAGGATGGAACAGAACTCAATGTACTCATCAATATCTCATACATAGTCTTAAAACATGATGCTCACAATCTCCCAAATTGATTCACTATAACAGACAACAGAATAAATGCGATACTTGCAATTTCCAAATACTTCAGTTCGCGATGTGATTAACCCTACTCGCTACAGTACTCAACAGAACAGAGACTCCTTCCGAAAAAACTACCGATCTTTACCGCTTTCCTTTATGCGCTTTAAATAGAAATTTGCTACAATGTTTTCGCAAATCCACTTTTTACGGCACCTATCCGGGTTCATCTATCCTGGTTCGGCGGCCCTCTAACAGTTGGCCTCAAGATTCTAGGATGTTCTCTAGGCCTAGGCAAGGGAAACTCATCCATGCCTCTTTGATGTCTCGAATTTTTGTGTCTCTCCTGATTTGTTCTTTCAGCATCTATTCCTAATCGCTCTCCCCCTAAGGGTTTTGCAAAGCTCCAATCAGGTCTCTCCCTAACTCTTTCTCTCTGGGATTCATGATTCTTGAAGGATCCTGCTCCTTGGTGGCCATGGGAAACATCAGACCTTAGTGGAGGTAAAATTAATTTTCCCTTCCAAGAGTATGCATTCTTACCATGCTCTATTACCAAGAACATTTGCTCCGATGTCTTATCCAGATAAACAACTTTGCTTGGTATTTTTGGGTCTTTGAACTCATAAATAGTGACTCCGCCTATTTCATTAAGTTGAGCTGACTTGAACCTCCAAAAGGCTTTCTTCGTATCTCTATTCAAGAAGAGTTCGATGCTTTTCTTGTCTTAAGGGACCCACTCTTGAGTAATCACTCTCGTCAAGACAAACTTGCCTCAAGGACTCTTGGGTTCTTGTCTTAGGTCTCCTTGCTCTAGGTCTCCTATCTCATTCTTGGGAATGGCATTTCCAAACTCATATGTCCTATCTAGTAAGTTGGTAACCACATTCATGGTTCCTTGCTTATCAATATATGAACCGTCTTCGAATAAAACCACTAGGTGTTCAAGTCCAAGGGGTTGATCGAGATTTTTGAGTTGGACAATTGATTACCTCATACCATCCTCATAGATGTGTGCACCTAATCAGTTGGTCCTAATATACTCCAACTATGTCTTAGAGGGACCTTCTAGTGTCTGTAAATAGGTTGTTCTTGCACTTCCTATTGGTCATTCAATGTTATAGGACATCTCTGAATCACTCATTTCTGAATTGAGTATGTATGGATAATCACTAAGCTGTTGGGCCCAAGACATAGTCGTATGATTGACACTAGCCTCAAATGATCTCACACTTCATCAGTCTCTCCCTACGTGTCTACCTGACCTAAGGTTCATATGCCCATCATCACTAGCCCAATGAATCTTGTACAACCACATTGCTGATTCTTTGATATCAATCACTTATTCCTTCCAATTTCTTTTTATGTATTTCCTTGTCTTTAAATACATGTCGTAAGGAGCACTTAAGTTTTGTCATACTTGTTCTTCATCCAATCATATTGTCCTTTGCCCTTAAGTTGTCCCTTGACTACAATTATCCTACCCTTAGACTTGAGAAATCATCGGCTCTTAGAACTTGAGTGTTCCTATCGTGCCTCTACTCAATCAAAACCTCTAACTACGCTTAGCCTAATCTAGGAAAGGATTGAGGGGGTTGAGAGATCTTCCAACCTTAAGTCCCTTCTCATTGCTAGACTTGTATGCTTAGGATGCCCGTTCCCAAGCCTACACACACTAACACCTTGCTCTCATCTCTCCAAGATCTCTTGATGATCTTGTAAAAGTTCAAAGTTTAACTCAAGCGTTTGACTTCAATTGATATACAATTTGATTCATACACTTTTAAAGACCCCTTTTGCCCTTTTTATTGCACAAAAAATTCTCTAGAGCTCTCTAGGTTTTCTAATCCCACTTGAGGGTCAACTTCAAATTACTCTATCTAAAAATCAATGCACTATTCTTAAGAAAAATAGTTGAGGTTGTGTAGGATTCACAACAAGCTTTTCAACGCGCTCTAGAGCTCAAAAAACAGATTTCGTATAATAAAAGTTATGTCAATTTAGGTTTCAAGGGGTCAAAACAAGGAAATTGGTCTCTCAAGATATTGGTGTATATTTCTAAAGCCTCCATAATTGTATACGCAAAAGAAATTACAAATATGCCCAAATTAGCCTCAATTTTCACAAGATTAACCCCTTAATTTTTGCCAAAAATGTTTATCTATCGCGATAGACAGGTGTTTGTTGCAATAGCTAGCCTCTATCATGCATGGCTATCTATCATGATAGACGAGTGTCTATCGCAATAGACATTGTCTATTGGCTTTCATGGTGTCCTATCTGTTGCAATAGACGAGTGTCTGTCATGATAGACAGTGTCTATCAAGGTTTTGGTCTGTTGTGATAGATGGGTGTCTACCTGATAGACATTGTTTGTCATCTATCATCGGGGTTGTCTATCACGATAGATGGGTGTCTATCATGATAGACAATGTCTGTCACGATAGACAATGTCTAACATTTATCATGGGCATGTCTCTCGTGATAGATGAGTATCTGTCATGATAGATGGTGTCTATCATCTGTCATGGGTCTATCTATCATGATAGATGGTATCGTGGTTTTGTTCTATTGCAATAGATGGGTGTCTATCCTCTATCGTGGTTTTGGTTTGTCATGATACATGGGTATCTATCATGATAGATGTTGTCTATCATCTGTCATGGAGCCTATCAATCACAATAGATGTTGTCTATCATCTATCATGGGGTTATCAGTTGTGATAGACGGGTGTCTGTCGCAATAAATGGTGTCAATCATGGTTTTGGTCTATTGCAATAGACAAAAAAATGCAAATTTTTGTGAAGTTTCTAGTGATTTAGGATGCTCTTATGGTGCAGTTTATCGTGCCATACATGAAAACAAGAAATACAAACTTTCTCTATTTCTCATCACAGACAAAGGTCGTCATCTCGAGACCTGTGCAGAGGTATATCATACCTATAGAAGCTGTTGGAGATGATGGTACAGCTGAAACCTGCAAGAAATGCTAAAAAACACACAAAAATAGAATGCACACAAGCTCTCTCTCGCTCTCCCTCATAAGTGAAATGAGGGGAATGAGGTGGGGAAGGGAATATCATAAAAAAATTGAAAATTCAACGAAGATGAAGATGGAGGTAGGAGATGGTGAGGATGATGATGGTTATGAAGAAAGTAAGAAAAATCATGAAAAATAAAGAAAAGTAAAGATATTACCTATGACTCCAACATCACAAATCTATGTCTTACCATCACATGCTTGTCCTTGAAGCTCTCTCCCCGGCAATGGTGCCAAGTTTGGTGTCACTCAAGCACAATGGTAAGTACCAACGTGACGAGATCCACCTCATAAATGTCAATCCATGGAGACATAAGGACTGGTATGATGACCATGAGCAAGTGAAGGCACAAGTGCGTGAGTGAGAAGAACACTCAGGCATGCACACACATACACACACATGTGCACATAAGGCAAGAACAAAGAGACGAACAATGTAGTGCTTTTTATTACTCAAGAAGTCTCTTAGCAAAACTCAAATCTCTAACAAGCTAACCTCAAAAATGAGCTCTCTAGCTCTTTTTACAGTTTTTGACTAACTTTTTGGTCCTATCTAGACCTAGTGTTCGGATTAGTTAAAAATTAGGTTCCACAGCTTATTTCAGGGCTTAAATCGAGTCTAAAAATTATGAAACTTGATACATAGGTGCTTCTAATACTCCTCAAGCTCAAAGACTCCTTGGCTTGAATAAAATGGAGTCCAATCTACCAAAAATGGTATTTATAATGTTTGTGTAGTGATGAAAATCACTTTTGATTGACAATAAGTAATAAAAAAATGATTGGGTCTTTTGTGTTTTGGATTGTACTTGATTTCTCTATGTCCTCATTACTTGTAGGCCAACAATGGTTTATCAGTACCATCCAACTTATCCTCAATAGCCAACATATGCAATACATCATTGCTTTCAACCATGACCAGTGACTAGAATACCTTGATGCAGAAAAATGATTGTATCTCAAAAAGTTGAACAAAACTACCCTATGAAGTTCAACTAAACCTATAGTAGACTTTGAGGTGCTTATACTGGCGAACCAAAACATGTACATATGTTTCGCACAAAAAGAAGAAATTGCCTACACAAGCACTACGATAGTGCATTCAGAGGTCGACACGAGCTTAGATCGTGATTTCAACACCAGATGGTGAAGCTATTTTCAACTCCTAATCACCATGAGTATGCTCACCAATTTTCATGTGATTTTGATATTGTGACTGGAGGGGTGTCAACGATGCCCTAGAAGAAGGGGCGACTTGCTCCAATACCTATTGTTGGACTTTGAGGTCTATGGAAGCATGTGAACAAAACAAGGAAGAAGAAGCTTGGATCACAACACACAATATTGAATGTATTACCAAGAGAATGTACAAAGAGTAGTAACCCATTTAGGTTATAGGCATGTATGCAAGCTGGGGAAAAAAAAACTCCTAAAGAGGGAAAAAATGCCTCGACAATCCTGGTGTGTTCACACACGTCAGTACCGAAATATATCAACAAGTAGTTAACATATATGACTTGGATGGCCAACTCCCTTTTTTAGGTCCTACTATTTTAGAGAAATGGAGCCACTTTGAGGGGATGCTTCCCTCTTTCCTCATTCGCCAAAATTTGGGCCATTCGCAATAGCATCAAAAACTTTTTTTTATACTTTTGAGTTGTCATCTCTAATCATCATAGCATAAAGGACCAACAAACTTTAACAATTTAAATTGTCAATCCAAGAAGTATGTTAAGACCTTGGCTCCTTCTTTTTCAATGGATTCCAAGATTTATCATTCAAAGATCAGAACTTTCACTATCTACTCCATCCTCTCACATAATTCACATAATATGAAGACTTCTATAAAGTTCTTAAGTATTTCTTCTTTGAAAGGTAACTATTACTAGAGATAAGATTTTTCAATGATTTTTTTGCCTAAGTGTGCTAGTTTTTGCAGAGAAGAGATTGGTGAATTTGTTTCAATTTTCGGTGCTTGTAACCTCTTGGTGAGAGAATTGTGATTCTGATGAATTCACACACTCTCAAGAAAACAGTTCCTCGTTTGATTTTAAGAGCTTAGGAGATGGAAATAGACTCATGAAAGCATAATCCACAATTAAAACCATTGATCATAGAGATAAACCTATAAGAAATACTTACAAGATCCACTTGGAATTACCATTAAACCTAAATGAAGAGACAAGACAGTTGTAAAGAGCTCTCTAGTTCTCATTAATCATGCAAAATGCAAGATTACAAGAAATGTCTCCAAAACTATCTTTTATACTTTTTTAAGTGTCCATGTTTGCACTTAAAATAAGTACTTCTAAGCTTCTAGGAGGTGACTCATTGAGAAAGGTTAGAAGGAAAGTTTTTAATAAGTGGGCATCATATTTGTTTCAAATTTGCAAATTCATTGAGTATCAAGCAATGAAGGCATCCTAGCTACAACCAAACATATCAACTATAAGCCTTTTCTAGCTTTGCCTTTTTATTCTTGGGCCATTTAAATCTACATTTAATTACTAATTTCTATGTAGAAACTCTAGCTTTGTGTAAGTCAAGGAGTCCTTGAGCTTAGAGGGTTATGTCCTTTCAATTTCATAACTTTTTGGTAGTTGAACCAATAGATTTTAATAGTCAACCATGTATTGGGTCTATAAAGGGGCATCTGTCTATGTGTATAAATATGGGCTTTCATTTCAAGGGAGACTCATTCAAGTTGCAGTGGAAGTTTTTACAAATAGCTCAAATTTTGCACTCATTTTTAAGTGTTGTTTCTCTCATTCTTGTGTGTTTGCATATGCATGGAAAAAAGTGTCCCAAGGGCATTACTAGCTTAGGAGGTTGTTACATAGTATGGCAAACCCCATAAAAATCAACAAGTTTTTCAACCACTTTTTACAAACTTTGTATATAGAAGTGGAGTTTGTATTTTGTAAAACCTTGTAACATAACAAAGAGTATTCCCTCAAAAAATCTGCAAAAGAAGAGAAATTTTGATTACTTTCTTTTTCCATTATTAGATTTTTCATGATAAAAACCAGTGGTTATGAAGCACCCACTATAAAAAGAGCAAATTCATAATTTGTAAAGACTTTTTGCTAGTGTGAATGAGAAATCTCTTCTTACTGCAAAATTCATGCATAAGATTTCATCCCCTCTTGGTGATTTAATCATTTTTGGATTTTTATGTGTGACAATTTGTACTTGTTTCCATATTAGACGACATGTTTTTTGTCTCTTATCATGACGACAAGTTGTTTTGTGCTAAGTTTTTGTGTTTACTGATAGGTTACAACTATTATGGGCTTTGTATAGAGTTGTATATGGTGTTTTTTTCTTGTATATCATCTCATTAGCTTCAAAACAAGATGTCACATCCTCAATTTGGATGAGTAAATAGGAAGATATGACTATTTTTCTAGTTAATTGTCTCATTTTAATTGCTTGTGTGGCCTCAATTTTGAAGATGGAGATGAACTATTTATCATGGTCACCTTGACCAAAACTTTTTATCACCATGATCAAAGATAATTATCATGATATCATGATATCATGGTCAAAATATTTTTATGGTGATCATTATGATTAAAGTGTTTTATCATGATTGCATTAATCAAAAAAATTTATCACCTTGATAAAAAAGAATTCATGCCATGATCAAGGATTTTTATTCTAATCGTGATCGAAGTTTTTTTGTCATTGTGATCATTTTCCTCTTAATTTTGTGTCTCATATTTGGATGATTAGGGAAGTTAATGGCTAACCACAAGGAGCTAGCAAGACAATTATCCATCTCGTATGGTTACTACTGTTGACTATAGCTAGGTTGAGGTCTAATCTTCATAGATTTTGAACAAGTAAAGGTGCATGAGTGCACCATGTAATCAACAATTTTTGGCATTGTCTTTGAGGAGAGCAATGACAATGCATAGGTAACTTGCATGATGGATTGTGAAACGTGCAGGTAAGTCATCCTATGCTTGATGTTGAGATATCAAGCTCAACATGTGATGATCCTGGATGACATGTAACCAGTTTTTCGTTTCTCTGATATGTATAGTGGTCACACCAGTATATGTCAGGGATACCTCATTGAGATTTATTAGATTTATCTACCGAGAGTGATGGCACATTTGTTTCTTGCCAGCTCACTCATTCGCGGACATTAGGTTTTTCCTTATGTACTAATCTTTATATATTGCACTTGTTGTATTCTTGTTTTTAGGTCATTCTTGTACAATGACAAGAATGACCTAAAAAAAATGACAAGAATGGATGGACGATTGGTTGCCAAAGGAAACAAAGTGGGTTGCATGTTCACCTTAAATGTGAAGATTCCTAAAATGAATGCAGCCATGTTTGCAAAAGGTGCAGGAGTTATTGCAGATATAGAGATATGGCACAAATGGATTGGACATGCAAACTTGCAAGGCTGAAACTGATGCAGTCAAAGGAGATTGTACATGGACTACCAAATTTCAAAGTTGCAGAAATGCAAAAGGTATGTGCAGCATGTCAATTTGGTAAAAAATCAAGAGCATCATTTCCACATGACAAGCATGTTAGTGAGAATGTACTAGAAGTAGTACATACAGATGTTTGGGTTCCAGCAAAGACCACATCTATGGGTGGTTGCAGGTTTTATGTTACTTTCATTGATGACAATACACACAAAGTATGGGTATATTTCATGAAAGAGAAGAGCGAGGTGTTCACTCACTTGAAAAAGGCTTTATATGGGCTGAAGCAGGCTCGGCGTTGCTTGGATTACAGGATATGGCGTTGAGCTTGAGGGGGAGTGTTGAGATATCAAGCTCAACATGTGATGATCCTAGATGACACGTAACCAGTTTTTCGTTTCTCTGATATGTATAGTGGTCACGATGATATATGTCAGGGATACTTCATTGAGCTTTATTAGATTTATCTACCGAGAGTGATGGCACATTTGTTTCTTTCCAGCTCACTCATTTGCGGACATTAGGTTTTTCCTTATGTACTGATCTTTATATATTGCACTTGTTGTATTCTTGTTTTTAGGCCATTTTTGTACATTCCTTTTATGTAATAGAAGAAGAAGAAGAAGAAGAAGATTATTCTTCCGTGCCTCAATCTGTGTGTGTGCTTCTTCTTGAGAGTGAGAGTGTGTGTGTGAGCTCTCTTCCTTATCTCCTTCCTCATGACACTTGATACTTTCTTGTTAATTTGGGATTTTTAACTCCATTGCAAGAAGTCCTAGAGTTACTATTGCTCTTACCTCTAAGGGTAGGATTAGGAGTTGCAAGTGAAGAATTTGCATTTGTAAGTGAAATCTTGGATTTTTATCATCCCTAGATTAGATATTTTCCATTATTTTCTTTTGTTTTACTTTTTCTTGAATTTGCAAGTTCTTCTTAAAATGGTGTTAGATGGAAAACACTAGAAAAAATTGTTACACAAAAGTATACTTGAGTTATGAAAAGATGCATTCTATTTTCCAATATATGGAGATTTTTTGAAACTCTCTCAACCTTGGAAAATTAAAAATACAAATCTCCTTGCATGTGGGATAAATGTACTTGCATGAGAATGATTCTAGCTTTGGACAAAAGGGTGGAGCATGGAGCACTCAACACCCCCCTCCATGTGATGA
This sequence comes from Ceratopteris richardii, assembly GCA_020310875.1. Classification (NCBI taxonomy): domain Eukaryota; kingdom Viridiplantae; phylum Streptophyta; class Polypodiopsida; order Polypodiales; family Pteridaceae; genus Ceratopteris; species Ceratopteris richardii. The sequence continues at coordinate 81,630,533 of CM035418.1, read as the reverse complement.
CCCTTTTGTTTGAAATGTGGGGAGCTAGTGACATATGGCATCACTTAGTCCATTGGTTTTTTGGATCTAAGGACATATGGGATCTTTAGACATAGCTTGGAAATATTCCATCCAAGTGTGGGACATATGGAATCGCTTGGTTTTCATGGACATATGGCATCGATGTGGGCATTGTATCCATGGACATATGGGATCCATGGTGTTGGGACATATGGCATCCCTCGAATCTAGGGACATATGGGATCCCTAGACATATACTTGCACTATGAAGATGAACAAACATTTTTAATTGCCCCTTTGCAATCTTACAATGTTATACTTGGTACACCTTTTCTTCATCATTATAACCCACATAGTGACTATAATACACATACATTTAATTTTGGATTTAAATTTCAACTCATTTTTCTGTATGGAAGGGATGATTTCCAACCATTTCCATTGATTAGTCATGCTCAAGTAAAACGTGCATTTAGGAAAGGTTACAACTCATGCATCCTTTTTCTAAATATCATAAATGATTATACTTATACCCTTCTTTATGCACGTAAACCTTTTATGATTGCTTATAAGGATCATTTTATGCTTGATTATCCTTCTACACTACCACTATCTTGAGATCCTTTGACCATAGTATATATCTCATTCCTGGTAGTTCTCCTCCTCATAAAGAACCTTATAGGCATGGCCCTCTTCACTAGAAGGAAATAGAAAATCAAGATAAATATTTACTTCAAGAAGGACTTATCAGGCTTAGTTCTTCCCCATTTGGAGCACTTGTTCTCTTATTAGAGAAAAAGAATAAAACTTATAATATGTGCATTGATTATAGATCCCTCAACAAGATAACAACTAAGAATAGGTACCCTATTCCTTGGATAGACAACTTGCTAGATAAACTACGAGGAACACATTTCTTTAGTAAGATTGACCTCAAATGAGGTTACCATCATATACATATGATGTGTAACGATATTTACAAGTTGCTTTTAGGTCTTAAACTAGCCATTTGAGTTTATGGTAATGCCATTTGGTCTTACAAATGCTCTTGTTTAAGAACACACTTTAGTTATTTTTTCCAAAATAAACTAGAATATTTAGGGCATATCATTTCTAGTAAAGAAGTTCATGTAGACCCAACAAAGCAAACAACATAGAACTTGAATTATGGCTTTCCATAGAGAAGCTATTTACATTTGCCCAAACTCATGTGGATGAACCTTGGATATTAGATAGTGGATCATCTCACCACATGACCAACAAGAAGACTGGTATACTTCCTTAATGCCCTATGTGAACCCATCAATGTCGTGGTTGGGAATCGGTCCAAATGTCTAGCTAAAGAGATAGGAACCATCTCTTTTGTTCCTTCCACTGGGATAGCAAAGGTAAATCCACTATCTCATCAATTGAAGAAATAAATCACCTTGTGCCTTCCAAAGATAGGTCAAGATCAATGAGGAGGAGACATGAGATAATGACATTCCTCCACCAAAAATCCAACCAATTGTCTCCACATAGCATAATCCACTACCAAAGTGGGAAAAACTCTTTCATGATTGTAAAAATCAAGTTGATGTTCTCTTGTCGTGTTTAGATGGGTTACATAAATCAAAGAGGATTAAGAAGCAATAAAGAGCCTCACATTATATTGCCAATATTGTCAATACAGCCCTTATGGCTAAAATTATGGGATCAGTAAAAGGACCCACAATTGTAGATGAAGCACTCTGAGACCCCGAGTGGAGAGGGACAATGAAGAATGAGTATGATAGAATACTAAAGAATGATAGTTGGGAATCGGTTGATTTATCACCAAGGAAAAAGATAATTAGAACTAAGTGGATTTCAAAAACAAAATACAAAGCACATGGTACTTTAGGCAAGTACAAAGGTCATCTTGTTGCACAAGGGTTCTCGCAAGTGGAAGGATTTGATGTCCAAGAGACATTTGCACCAACATATCAAATAACTAAAATCACACAATAATTGCAGTTGTTGCACATAAAAGGTGGGATATATTCCAAATGGATGCAAAATCATTATTTTTGAATGGATGCCTCAAGGAGGAGGTATATGTATCTCAACCACCAGGTTCTAAGGTACCTCATTCAAAACACAAGGTTTATAAACTTAAGAAGGCATTATATGGCCTAAACCAAGCTCCAAGAGCTTGGTACTAGCAAATTGATAGTATTTTTGAAAACCTAGGCTTTCAAAGAATTAATTCTAATGTAAATTTGTACGTTATGAAAAATGATAACCAACTAGTGATTATCATCTTGTATGTAGATGATTTAATCATTATAGGGGATCTTGTAGATTTCATAAAAAAATTCGTGCTAGTTTGAGCAATGAGTTTGAGATGATAGATCTTGGGCTACTCCATTATTGCCTTGGCATTGAAGTATGGAAAAAGGAGGATAGGATTTTGATATCCCAATAGAAATCCTTAAAGCTTTTGGGATGATGGATTGCAAATCCACTCGCACACCTATGGATGTAAATTTAAAACTTTGAATGGAGGAGGATACACCAAAAGTAGATGCTATGAAGTATAGAAAACTTGTTGGGAGTCTTATCTTTTTGTGCAGCACTAGACCAGATATCTATTATGCAATTGGTGTATTGAGAAAAATCTCTAAAAAACCAAAAGAAAGTCATTGGAATACAGACATGCGAATTCTAAGGTACATTGCAAGAACCTTGCATTTTGATATTATTTATACCATATGTGATAAGCTTCAAGGTTATTGTGATTCAGATGGGGTTGAAGATTATGATTCTAGAAAAACAGTTTTTGGATACTAATTCTAACTTGGTTCAAGAAAATTTCTTTGGTTAGGTAGGAAAAAATCAAGTCTTGCACTCTACTCCACTCAAGCAAAGTAAAAAGCAACTTGATTTCCCTCTTGTGAGGTAACTTGGTTATGGACAACAATTGTAGATCTTGGCTTTCCATCACAAATGTGGATTATACTTAAATGTGAATTCAAAGTTGCATAGCCATTGCAAAGAACCCAATATTTCATGCTCCCACAAAGCATATAGGAGTATAATACCATTACATTTGTGAGCTAATTGAAGATGACATTGTGGAGCTAGAATATTGTCCAACTCAGGAAAATTGTGCTTATATATTCAATAAAGATTTTGTTGTGCTCCAAGCTTCTTCTTCTTCCTTGTGTTGTTTGCGTGCTTCCATAGAAGTCTAACTCCAACAATTGGTATCAGAGCAGGTCGTCGCTTCATCTAGGGCGCCGTCGACACTCCTCCGTTTGCAGTCTCAGAATCGAACGAATTTTGGTGAGCATACTCAGCCTATTTTTGAGATAAAAACATCTTCGCTTTGTGGTGCCGAAATCGAGATTTGAGCTCGTTTCGGCCTCCGAACGCATTATCGTAGTGCTTGTGCAGGCTATTTCATCTTTTTGTGCCAAAGGTATATACCAGTTTTTGTTTGCCAGTATAAGCGCCTCGAAGTCTGCTACAGGTCTAGTAGAATTCGTCTAGGCAGTTCTATTCAACTTTTTGAGATACATTCAATTTTCTGCATCAAGGTACTTTAGTCATTGGCCATGGCTGAAGGCAGTGATGTATTCCGTATGTTGGCTATTGAGGATAAGTTGGATGGTACCAACTACCCGTTATGGGCTTATATGATGCGACATGTGTTGGTTGCAAAAGGATTGTGGAACATTGTGCAAGGTGTCGAAAAATGTCCTATCACACCTGCAACTGTTACAACTACAGGTACTCAAGCTGATGTAGAAGGTGTCAAAGATGGTGATATTCTACATATTCTTGTTCGTGCCACGGTTTTTGCTGCACCTACTGTAGAGCAGATTCGTTGGGATGACAGAGATGCCCAGGCACATGCATTGATAGCTTTGTCTGTCAAACGTGCCATTATTCCTCATATTCGTTCTTGCAGAATAGCTAAGGATGCTTGGGATACACTTACCACATTGTACCAAGCTAGGAATGAGTCTCGTGTTGCTTACCTCCGAAAACAGTTGGAGAGTGAGCACATGAATGAAGGTGATTCTATGGACAATTTCTTAACAAAGATCAAAGACTTGAAGGAACAGTTGATTTTTGCTGATGAGGTTATACCAGATAGCTCACTTGTGCAGACCCTTATGAATGGTCTTCCTGATTCATACCAGAGTTTTGCTTCTACTCTTTGGTTGATGATGAAAGGCAATCCAAATGCCTTGTCATTTGAGGAGTTAGTCTTTGTTCTGTTGCAGGAAGATCAGTCCAGGCAGAATAGGTCCATTATGCATGTTGCAGGTCAAGCTTTCTTGGCTAGTCAGAAAGGCAAAGGAAAATGGAGCTCTTCTACTAGTAAGCAGAAATCTGCAAATGCTGCACATTTGAAGAACCAAGACAAAGATGAGAAAAAATCAGAAAAGCCGAAATTGTTTTGTAAGTATTGTAAAGGGAATGATCATATCATAAAGAACTGTCCAAAACTGGCTGCAAAAGAGGCAAAGAAGAAAGAGGCTGGAATGGTTGTTGCAGAAGCCTCTACACCAAAAATGGTCTGCTAATCTTGTGCAGGAAGAAGAATGGGCATTTACTACTGTTTGTAGTTTTGACCCATCTTCTCATGAGCAATGCATGTCTGCAGTAGACTCAGATGTTTGGTACTTTGACAGTGGGGTGACCAAACATATTACCTCGCAGCGTAGTTTCTTCTCTTCACTCGAGCCTGCCCCTACAGGGAATACTGTCATATGTGCCAACAACTCCTCTTATCTTGTTATGGGAGTTGGTAATATCATTTTGACTATTGCTGATGGTAGTTTTTTCACTTTGTCAGATGCTTTATTTGTGCTAGGAAGAAGAACCTGTTCTCAGTTTCTGCATTAGCCAAGATTGTCTTGGTTGTGAAATTTGTTCATGACATGTGTACAGTTCATGATCTGTCAAATGGCGATGTGATTATTACTTCTGGCATTTTATGTCATGGGCTATATAAGCTCATAGACTATGAAAGATCTGTAAATGATTTGGCATGTGCAGTAAATGATTCTCAGGCTATGTCAGATACAAAGCTTTGGCATGCACGCTTTGGTCATCTGAATTTTGCTAGTTTGCTACGCCTGCAGAAATCTGAAATGGTGTCCTCTTTGACCAAACTTGAGGCACCTGGAAAACATGTTTGTGAAGGCTGTATTTTGGGCAAAATGCAGCGTTCTTCCTTTCCAAAAGATGGTTCACTTCGGGCTACTCAGAAATTGCAGCTTGTACATAGTGATGTCTGTGGTCCTATGCAAACACCTTCTTTTGGGAATTATCTTTACTTCTTGACTTTCATCAATGATTTTTCCAGGCATGCATGGGTATATCCATTGAAGGCAAAGTCCGAAGTGTTCATGTGCTTCAAACAGTTTTTGGTTTTGGCTGAAAATCCGTCAGCATGTAAAATGGGCACACTCCATTCTGATCGAGGAGGGGAATATATGTCTTCTGATTTTAATGCATTTAAGGCTGAACGTGGGATAAAACACCAATGTAGAGTGCCGTATACACCTCAACAGAATGGAGTTGCTGAACGAAAGAATAGGTCACTCATGGAGATCGCGAGGTGTATGGTCAAGAGTCAGGCTTTACCACATAGTTTCTGACTTGAGTTTGTCATGTGTGCAGCATATGTACTGAACAGGTGTCCCACTAAAGTGCTGCAGTGTATCAATCCATATGAGGCTTGGCATGATCGCAAGCCATCTGTTGCTCATCCACGTGTTTTTGGTTGTTTGGCGTATGCATTAGTGCCTGAACAACATTGCAGAAAATTGGATGATAAAGTAGTAAAATGTATTTTTGTTGGGTATAGTTCTGAAAGTAAAGGCTATCGTGTGTATCATCCTAAGACTAAACGCATTCTAGTTAGCCGTGATGTTGTTTTTGTGGAAGATGCTATTCAGCCATTGCTTTCATGTACTAAGGAGACATCTGCTAGCTCCAAAGACATGTATGATACTTTGTTGCCTCTTTTTACAGGTGGACAATCTAGTGCTTGTCCCAATGAGGCAACTTCTTAGCCTTTGCAGGTTTCATGTGATGATGCAGATCATTCCATTTCTAATGTAGATTTACATGATGCACTAGTTGATGAGAGAGCTGATATTGAGCAGGAAAAAACTATGCCAAAATTGCTGGTGCAGACTTTGCATGACAGCAAATTAGATGCACCTCTGTCATATCGTACTCATTCAGGCTCTCATAGTGCCTCTTTTGCATCAGATTGCTATGCTATGGCTGCATCTAGTCTATGTGATGAGAATGAGCCTCTTTCGTTTGATGAAGTACAAAATTCAGAAAATAGGATGGCTGCTATGCAATCTGAATATGATGCTATAACGAAGAATGGTACTTGGTCTTTATGTGACTTGCCTCCTGGCAAGAAGGCCATTGGCACTAAGTGGGTATACAAGTTGAAGCATAAACCGGATGGTACAGTTGACACGTATAAGGCTAGGCTTCTTGCAAAGGGTTATGCACAAGAAAGAGGCATGGACATTAAAACAACATTTATGAATGGTGACTTGCATGAAGAAGTGTATGTTTTTCAGCCCCCTGGTTTTGTGCAGAAAGGGCATGAAAACCAGGTGTGCAGGTTAAAGAAGGCATTACATGGTTCAAAGCAAGCACCACGTGCTTGGTATGAGAAGATACATGCCTATCTGATTGCACATGGTTTTGAGAACAGTCCAACTGAAAGCACCTTATATGTTAAGCATGCTAATGATGTGCTTCTGATCATTGTTGTCTATGTTGACGACATGCTGCTCACTGGTCCTATTGAGAAGCATATTGCTGATTTTAAGGCTGATTTGCATGCCTCATTTGAGGTGTCTAATTTGGGGCATTTGCATCACTATTTGGGCATTCAGTTTATGCAAGTTGATGGTGGAACGGCTTTGTGTCAAATGAAATATATTGAGACATTATTGCTGCGTTTTGGCCTTGAAGAGTGTAAGCCTATTGCCACTCCTATGGAGACAGGATTATGATTGAGTCTTCATGATGTTGGAGATGCATTTGATGCTATTCTCTATCAGTACGATGTTGGATGATTGATTTACCTATGCATTACTCGGCCATATATTCAGTTTGTTTTCTCACGGACGAGAAGGTTTATGCATTGCCCAAGAGTCAAGCATTGGCAGGCAGTTACGTGCATTTTTCGCTTTCAGTGGTACTCGACTACTTGGTTTGTTTTATCCCAAGGGGGGATCACTACCGCCAGATTTGCATGCTTTTCTGACTCTGATTGGGCTGGTTGCTATGACACTCCTGTGTCCACTAGTGGCTTTTGCTTCATGCTTGGTAGCTCATGTATATCTTGGTTGAGCAAGAAGCAACCTACTGTGGCCACTTCCAGTTGTGAGGCTAATTATAGGGCAGCTTTCACAGCTATTGTTGAGTGTGTGTGGCTCAAACGTCTTATGGCTGATTTGGGTGTTGGTCAAACTTCTGCCACCACCATCTTCACTAACAGTCAAAGCGCATTGGCAGTTGCGAGGAACCCTGTGTTCCATGCTCTCACTAAGCACATTGAGGTGCATTATCACTATGTCAGGGAGAGGTTCTCTGCTGGGGAGATTAGCTTGGCATATGTGCCATGCAGGAGAACATTGCATACCTTTTCACGAAGGCTCTCCCTAGGGAGAAGTTTGAAGCTTTCCGCAAAGCTTTGGGCTTACTTCCTTTTGTGGAGTGATTTCCACATAGCTTGGCACTTCCTTATACATGAGTGCGAGCTCCTTGTTCACCGCATCACTCCCAGGGGGGATTTGTTGATATATTTAGGTAGTGATGTGTGTGAACACACTAGGGCCGCTAGGGAACTTTTTTCCCTCTTTAGGAGGTTTTTTTCCCCCGGCTTGTATATACGCCTATTTCGCTAATTGGCTACTTATCTCTGTACATTCTCTAGTAATACATTCAGTATTGTGTGTTGTGCTCCAAGCTTCTTCTTCTTCTTCCTTGTGTTGTTCGCCTGCTTCCGCAGACGTCTAACTCCAATAGTTAGTATATGTCCAATGTCTACCCCTCATGATTGTATGTATGAATGCACATTTTGTAAGGCCCCATTATGAGGAGAAACCAAGCGTGCATTACCCAATTGATGGGAGTCCCAAGTTGCATGTAGGATGAAGGCCAAATTGGACCATCTAAGGTTTTGTAAGGAAAGGGAGTTACTAGGTGTAGTTTGGAACAATGTAATATCATTCTTGTATTGCATAAGGGATATGATTCAGATAGTACTTGCTGTTTTTGAATGTTGAGGAAATTTCTTGGGATATCATTCACCCACCTTGACCTTGGATCCATAGGCTATACCTTTTATTGAATATTCATACATTTCACATTCACTTCACCAATTTCTTTGACTTGCTTCAACCACTATGTCCTGGTTATCTCAAAGGTATCTTTTAGTTCCTCTATGACTCTACCACCTGGTGCTGGCTGAGGCTCATATTCTTTCTCATAGGTCTGATCAACTAGAATTTGAATGGTTTCATCTTCTTCAGGTTCTCAAGTGGTGATGGTGGGTGTTCGTACTATTGAAGTTAGGCCTAAAGCTCTATGATTTGATTTTGTAACTCAAGAAGTTTAGGTGTTGTTGAGGTAGATGTCGAAGGATTTGGGACTTTTCTGGGTGGTGCAAGCTATCTTGCAGTGGTTGTTTTTGTAATTTGTTAACCTCTTGAGTTAACTTTTCATGCTCTTCAAGCAAGTTGGCATAATCTTCCAAGATAATTTTGAAGCTCTCATGAGGGATTGCTTGAAACTTGGAGGGACTAAGAGAGGCACATGGTTTGTTTTCAATTGCCACCTCCAGGTTCTCCTGATTCTATTGTTGAAATTTGTTGGTGGATTCTTGTGCAGAAAGGACAAGTGTATGTAGGAGAAGGAAGAAGTAGAAGAAGAGAAATAAATGTTGAGATATCAAGCTCAACATGTGATGATCTACGATGACATGTCTCACTTTTCTATTTCTCTGACATGGATAGTGGTCACACCAGCATATGTCAGGGATACTTCATTGAGCTTTAATAGATCTATCGAGAGTGATAGCACATTTCTTTCTTACCAGCTCACTCATTTGCGGACATTGGGATTTTCTTTATGTACTGTTCTTTATATATTGCACTTGTTGTATTCTTGTTTTTTTAGGTTATTCTTGTACATTCCTTTTATGTAATAGAAAAAGAAGATCATTCTTCCTTGCCTCAATCTGAGTGTGCGCTTCTCTTTGGTTGTGAGTGTGTGTGTGTGTGTGTGTGTGAGCTCTCTTCCTTATCTCCTTCCTTGTGACATGGTATCAAAGCCAGTGTGGCTGTAGAGAGCTCGTGGAGAAGGCTGATGGTGAAGAGTATGCGAGAAAGCGTGATTCACAAATGACCTCAAATTGCTACAAAAATTGGTGTGAAGGTAGAAGACCTCAAAATGTTTTCGAGAGTTATCCCTTTAGGGTCACTTGTTTTTGTCAGATCAGAGTTTTGGAGCCATCTCGACCTCCATTTTGAGCCCGCAAGGTGGTGCTCATAGAAAAACCAGGTCAATTTGCAAAACTATAACTTGCATCATGTTTGACAACACTCATATATTCCAGATCTAGAATTTCAAGTGATTCCGTGTATTGTTGATACACGAAAACTGTGTTTTTTTGAGATCAAATTGTCACGTCATAGTGCGACAATGTTCAAATAGAAGTGCTACTCGTAGTATCTTTTAGTGTTGTGAATTGCTCTAGAAATGGCAAATGTAGATGGAATGAGTCGGCTTATGAGCGATAAGCTAGACAAGAACAACTTCCATGCTTGGAGATTTAGGATGAAGAATTTCCTGATGGAAAAAGGCTATTGGAAGTACATCAAAGGAGAGAATGAAAATGCTCCACAACTCAATTAAGAGAATATGAAGAATGGAATCAAGGAGCATAAAAAGTAATGTATTGGCTATTTATTAGCATACAGGATAGCATGATTGGGCATATACAGGATGCCAAGACTCCGAAAGAGGCTTGGAATAGTTTGGTCACATTTTATGAGACCAATACAAAGGCACAAAAATTGGAACTCAAGAATGAGCTGCCTACACTCGAGAAAAAGAGCATGTTGGTAAGTGAATACACCCTGAAAATCAAAAGCATATGTGAGTCACTTGCATCTATTGGGGTGAATGTAGATGATGATGATAAGGTGGAAGTGTGCCTTTGTCGTTTAGGAGTTGCATATAAGTAGTGCATAACTTCTATACATATTAGGGAAAATATTCTGAATTTTGTTGATCTGGTATCTATGCTGATTATTGAAGAAAAGAATCATGGTGAGGATTCAAACTCCCAAGGAAAACCTAGTTCTGAGCAGGTATTCTAGTCTAGTAGAGGAAGAGGTAGAGGTAGAGGTTTTGAAAGTGGAAGAGGGCACAACAACCAAGAACAAAGTCAACAACAAAAGCATGCACGAGGTAGAGGATAGTTTCGAGGTAGGGGAAGCCAAATTCCAAAGAGATGATTCAGGTAATGATAGTAAAGGATGTTGGCATTGTGGTAAACATGGACACTTTGAATGTGATTACAGGTTGAAGAATCAAAATAACAAAAGGCAACAAAAGAACTATGCATTCACAAGTGCAAATGATTATGAGAAGGTGTTCATGGTTCAACATCATATCATGAATACGATGTCTGTTGATGCTTCAAAATCAAATGGTAATGTCTGGTATGTTGATTCAGCTGCTTCAAATCACATGACTAGTCATGCAGAATGCTTTAGTAGTTTGCAAAAATTACCAGTTCCTAGATATGTTGAAATAGGTGATGACACATCACATCCTATCGAGCATATAGGAAATATAGCACTAGCTATGGAGAACGGGAAGGTAAAACATCTTGCTAATGTGTTGCATGTTCCAAATATAACAAAGAATCTGGTTTCTGTTGGACAAAAGGTTGACCAGGAATTACAAGTTAGGTTAAATGTTGATGGGTTATATGTAGAAGATTACAAATAGGGTAGATGATTGATTGCCAAAGGAAACAAAGTGGGTAGGATGTTCATCTTAAATGTTAAAATTCTTGAAATGAATGCAGCCATATTTGCAAAAGGTGCAAGAGTTATTGCAGATATAGAGATGTGGCACAAACGGATTGGACATTCAAACTTATAAAGGCTGAAATTGATGCAGTCAAAGGAGATTGTCCATGAACTACCAAATTTCAAGATTTCAGAGATGCAAAAAGTATGTGCAGCATGTCAATTTGGTAAACAGTCAAGATCATCATTTTCACATGACAAGCATGTTAGTGAGAATGTGTTAGAAATGGTACATATATGTGTTTGGGGTCCTGCAAAGACCACATCTATGGGAAGTTGCAAGTTTTATGTTACTTTCATTGATGACCATACATGAAAAGTGTGGGTATACTTCATGAAAGAGAAGAGTGAGGTGTTCACTCACTTTTAGAATTTTAAAGTTATGGTGGAAAAGCAAACAGGGAAGTATATTCACACATTAAGATCTGATGGAGGAGGTGAATACATGTCAAATGAGTTCAACAACTTTCTAAAAATTCATGGAATTCATCATCAATTTTCATGTAGGTACACACCACAATAGAATGGCGTTGCTGAATGCAAAAATAGACATATTACAAAAATAGCAAGAGCTTTGATGGCTAAGAAGAATATGCCTCATTGTTATTGGGCAGAAGCTATGCATACGGCTATGTACATCATGAACAAAACACCAACTACGGTTGTACATCAAGTTACACTTGAAGAGAAGTTCATAGGTAAAAAGCCAAACTTATCACATATGAAAGTTTTTGGCTGCATTGCATATGTACATGTTCCAGATGAGTTGAGGATGAAGCTTGATCCAAAAGTAGAAAAGTGTGCTTCATTGGATACTCTCTTGAGCGAAAGTGATATAAATGTTATAACCCACTCACACTATAGGTGAAGGTGAGTAGAGATGTTGTGTTTGATGAAATGTCAAGCTTCTATGTAGATGCCAAAGATGGACTTAATCTTGAATCAAATGACAAAGAAAATGCTAAAAAATCAAGTGTTGAATCTCAAGTTTTGAGTGAATTGGATGCATCACCAAGCAATAGTTCTAACTCAAATCCATGGAGTGGAAGATTGCATGGAAATTTTAGTCGAAGAAATTCATCAAATATATCCAAGATGTTGGTAGTAAAACATGTGCAGGTTTTGAAGATGTTGATGGAGATTCAAGCGGCTCAGAAAAGAGTCTTGATGAGGATCTTGGATTGCCCTCTCTAAACACTCCAGCAGTAAGAAAGTCACATGCAGATGATACAAGGAAAGTGACCCAGGTCCAAGAAGATCTGGGAGGATGCAAAATTCAGTGCAACAATTGACATATGATAGTTACATGGCTCGTCATTGTGCCTACATGACAAAGTTAATACAAAATGTTGAACCCTCTTGTTTTGAAGATGCAATTGGAAATGCGTATTGGAAAAAAGCTATGGATGAGGAGATGGCTGCACTTTATGGAAATGATACATGGAAGTCGGTTCCATTGCCACAAGGGAAGAAGCCCATAGGCTGCAAGTGGATTTATAAGGTAAAGCACAATGCTGATGCTAGCATAAGGAGGTACAAAGCATGATTGGTAGGAAAAGGATATGCACAGACATATGGCATTGATTATGAGGAAACATTCAGCCTTGTAGCTAAAATTTCTATTGTCAAAACACTTGTTGCATTAACTGTAGCAAAAGGATGGACTTTGCATCAGATGGATGTGAAGAATGCTTTCCTACATGATGAGTTACAAGAAGAAGTATACATGGACCAACTAGAAGGATATGAAGATTCAAAGCATCTGAAATATGTTTGTAGGTTGCAAAAGGCTCTATATGGGTTGAAGCAAGCTCCTCATGCATGGCATGCAAGGATTGCTAATTACCTAACCACCATTGGGTTTCCTATGTGTGATGTAGATCATTCACTATATGCAAGGAAGGGTGATGATGGCATCACAATTGTGGCTATTTATGTTGATGACTTGATTGTAGATGGTGATAATGAAGAAGACATTAAAGAGGTAAAGCAACTTCTTATGAAGGAATTTGACATGAAAGATCTTGGTGTGCTGCACTATTTCTTGGGCATCGAGTTCATACATACAGAAACAAGTATATGGATGTTGCAAAGGCAATATGCCTGGAATATGCTAAAAAAGTATGGTATGGCTGATTGTAAGCCAATTTCTATGCCATTAAATCAGAATTTGAAGTTAGATACTACATCAGGTGAAGCATTGGAAAATGCTACTATGTATAGGAAAATTGTGGGAAGTTTGATGTATCTCACAATTACGAGGCCTAATCTTAGCTACACTACTGGACTTGAAAGTAATTTATGCAGGTTCCCAAGAAGCCACATTTGGATGCTCTAAGGTGCACTCTATGTTATGTGAGCGCTACTTTGGATTATGCATTGTTTTATGAATCTACTGTAGATTTGCAAGTTCATGGATACAACGATGTCGTTGGGGCTTATAGTATTCTAAATAGAAGATCTACTAGTGGCTTTCTATTCTCACTTGGGGGTGCAGCTATTACATGGAGCAACAAGAAGCAACCCACTATTGCTTTGTCGAGTATAGAGGTTGAGTATGGAGGTGTTGCAATGGTAGCATGTGAAGCATCATGGCTGGAAATGCTACTTGAAGATTTAGGTGTGGGAGTGCAAAAGCCTATCACCATCTATTGTGATAATCTTAACAGCATACAGTTAGCACGAAATCTAGTTTTTCATGCTAGAACAAAGCATATTGAGGTACATTATCACTTCATCACAGAGAAGGTATTAGCAGGTGATATCCATCTTGTTTATGTGAGAATGGATGAGCAGGTTCCTATTATTTTCACTAAAGCACTTGGAGTGGAGAAACTAAAGAAGTTTCAGAAGATGCTTGGATTACAGAACATGACATTGAGCTTGAGGGGGAGTGTTGAGATATCAAGCTCAACATGTGATGATCTAGGATCACACGTATCACTTTTTTATTTCTCTGACATGGGTAGTGGTCACATTGGTATATGTTAGGGATACTTCATTGAGCTTTACTAGATTTATCTATCAAGAGTGATGGCACATTTGTTTCTTGCCACGTCACTCATTCGTGGACATTAGGATTTTCCTTATGTACTGTTCTTTATATATTGCACTTGTTGTATTCTTGTTTTTTTTTAGGCCATTCTTGTACATTCCTTTTATGAATAGAAGAATAAGAAGAAGATCATTGGTCCTTGCCTCAATCTAAGTGTGTGCTTCTCTTTGATTGTGAGAGTGTGTGTGTGTGTGTGAGCTCTCTTCCTTATCTCCTTCCTCGTGACAATAAAGACACTGGAAGCTTCTGTAGATTGATTATGAAGAGAAAAGTACAATGATGATATATATCACAAAGCCAAATGCTCTCTATGTGTAATGCATAATCCCAAATAGCACACAATCAACAAGGTTACAAAATACCCAAGGTTCTTTTTGATGCCAACCTTCTCTCCATGAGACCTCCACCTTCTCCAAGAGCTTTCACTTGTGCACACCTCGCACTCAAGTTTCCAAAAGGGGAGGAGGGATGGACACCTTCCATTGATGCACACACAGCTTCAATGGGACCTTGTGACCCTTGATTGCCTTGCTTAGCAATCCTCTGCACACAACTAAGTCACACTTCTTGCACACTTTGCACTTGCTTTTTTGCATCGCACACTCTCTGAGTGTCTCTTGCTCTTCTCTCTCCTAGTGTAGTCTATTATCACCTTGCTTAGTCTAACCAAGAATAATGCATGCCTTGAGTTGAGTGTCAGTTCACGTACATACGTTGCTAACTAATAGAGTATCTTGGTGCTCACTTTGATGTCCCAAGATTTTTTGCAAATGTGCACAACCAACAAATCCTTGTTTTGTCTTGTAGTGACTTTAGGACAACAACAAAATTTTAAATGGGCAACCTGCATCCAACTTTCTACAAAACATAACCTTTGTGAAAAATTGATTATGCACTACCTGTGCACCTTGACAGTTGAACTTTGAATGCTTTGAGCTTGACCATCTTGACTTTGACCTTGACCATCTTGACTTTGACCTTGACCATGTTGAATTTGACCAATTTGACTTTGACCTTTTGACTTTTACCATTATGACTTTGACCAATATGACTTGCATGGGCTCAACACTTGCCCATCACCTAATGGGCTCTCCATCCTAGAGAGCTAACAGCCAAAACTCTGAGCAGAGATGACACCATGATTCCTGAGCTGCAAAATCTTCAAAAGGATACTTGAGCAGCTACCAAGTCCACCAGGAGCAGTAAGGAACAAGCACGAGAGAAGAACCAAAAGTGGAAATTGTTTGAAGAGTAGATGATGGAGAATGGAGAGTAGGAGGAAAGTTTATGGAGGGTTGAGAGGGATAGGGTAAGGAGGGGTAAGGGTGGCGCTGGGTAGAAGGATAAATGTGGGGTAGGGAGGAGGAGTAGGGGCTCTCGAGAGGGCCAAAATGAGAAGACATGAATGCTATAGAGGGTTCATAGTGAAAAATGTGAAAGATATGGTAAAATGAGGTGAGAATTGACCATGTGGACCATGTGAAAATAAAAAACACATGAAAAATGTGCATAAAACATGTGGGTTTGGACCAAAAAGAGAGGTAAAGTTTGGATTTTGGAAAAACTAATGCAAAAGTATAGTCTACAAGGGTCAAGAAACATGTAAATGTCCCCAAATTTGAAAAAAATGGCCATCCGAGGCACAATCTAGAGCCAAAACTATGTTTTCTAGAAAAATAAAAAAAATATAGTTAACCACCATAGGATAAAATTTTATCCTATGGTGGGGGGGGTCGGGGGGGGAGGGGGGAGGGTGGGGAAGGGGGGGGATGGGGGGGGGAGAGGGGGGAGGGGAAAGGGGAGGGAGGGGAAGCAAGAGATTAGAGAGAGGAGGGAGAGGCTAGAGAGAAGATAGAGAGAGATTAGAGAGAGGTAGAGAGAGGTTTTTTTGTAAATAGACAAAATGAGTAAAAAATCAGCCATTGGTTTTTTCCAATACCACAAAATAGATAAAAATCCAAAGAAAATCCAAAAAAAAATCAAAAAAATCAAAAAAATCAAAAAAATCAAAAAAATCAAAAAAATCAAAAAAATCAAGAAAATCAAAAAAATCAAAAAAATCAAAAAAATCAAAAAAATCAAAAAAATCAAAAAAATCAAAAAAATCAAAAAAATCAAAAAAATCAAAAAGATCAAAAAAATCAAAAAAATAAAAAAAAATCTCAAAATTTTGCCTAAATTTCTAGGCCACTTATCCCACTCAAAACCACAGAGAGCTTCCTTTTTTCCTCAAGAAAATGACTTTGAAAAAAAAAGATAAAAATTCTTGAAAATTTCCCTAAAAATTTTCAAAAAATTGTTCATGCAAAGGGTTGTGAAATGGATTCTAATTTTGCATAAAGACTCAAAGAAAAATCATGAAAATGTATAAAAACTAATAAAACTTAAGCAAAAAAATGGTACGAGAAGGCTATGTACAACCTGGACAAATTTTGCAAGTTCCAAGTGATGTAGAAATCTTCACTTGTGTTGATGATAGGCCTTGAGCCTTGATATGATGACTAATTAAGATTTTTGCCCTCCATAATCTCCAATTGTATTGCACTTCATTTGATCTATCTTCCTTTTGGGCACATTGACCATCTGATAGGGCCATTTGAATCCTTCATTGGAATAATCTTTCCAGCATACTTCATCTTTTGTATCTTTGTTCTAGCTATTGTGTGACTTAATCTGCAAAATTTCATTCTTACTATTCCAGCTTCTTTAGCCAGTGGAATCCTCTATTTCCAAAGACTTGCATGTACTCCTTCCACATCCTTGTAAATCCCTGCATTTACTGCCATAAAAATTGACATAATAGATGATATCCATACGAGTATCCATAACAAAGTGACCACTGATGTAGGATTTGAAGAAGCTTCATCACTACTGCACTTAAGGATTTTTTTTTTCTTCTTTCTTCTATGGCATTGGGCTGAGACTCTTTCACTTGAATCAGTAACCAGAATGATGTCCTCTTTTCCTTCATAGACTTCCTCTGTCCTTGTCTGGTTTGGAAAAATTATGTAGCAAGAAGATAGGTCTTCTGCATGGGGCCAAGCCAACATGTTTTCTTCTTCATATAAATTCGCTTCTTCATATAGATCTGCCTTTGGGTTGTCCAACAATTCTTCTTCCATACAAATACCAATTGTCTGCATCATGCTCGTATGTCTTTGATTGTCTGGTCCTTCTTCTAGAAATATTTGTTGCAACTCTTTTCCCTCTTGCTTTACCCACATTGTGTCTTGACCCCAATCATACAACACATTGGCATGCCTTAACCAAGGTCTCCCAATCAACAGGGCAAAACTTCCTTCTACCTCTGGTAACTTTAAGACAACAAATGACCTGCCAATGTTCCAGTGAATTTGGTAGGTCTTGAAATTTGTAATCTTTTTCATGGTATGTTCAAGCATTAAGCTAATGCCAGAACCACCATCCATAATAACTCCTTGAAACTAATGTCTTTTGATAGTGACTCTTAGTCAAGGGCTCTTATAATCTATGAGGGGGGCTTCCCCTACAATTCTATCTTTATACATAACAACAGTCTTTGCCACTAAACTTGTTGTGGAAGCCTCATCAATTATCTACAAGTGCTCTGACCTGAATTTCCATCTTTAATAGATAAAAAATACTGACCTCCTTTTTCATGGACTTGAGTAGTCTTGAAGCTTCCAATTCCTTAAGAGCATGGGCTCAATTTGACTTATCAAACTCCTCATGAGCCCTACTAAATGCATGTCTAATGGCATCACTAGTACTTATGAGATCTTCTTTTTTCCTTGTATCTGCACATGTGTTGGCTTTTCAGATGTCTCTTTGCCTTTGTTCAACCCATTTTTCTTGACTCTTGACCTATTTCTAATTGAGCCTTCCCCTTGCTTCTTGTCTGCAGTGCAAAAAGGTCAATTTCTTCTAGCTGCACCACTCTGGTAGATGGTGATGGCATATTGACGTGTTCTACAACTTCTTCTTTGCACACAGAAATCATTTCAATGTGTGGCCCAGATGAAGATGCCTGGTTCTTAGGGTAGCAATTGGTATAATGGTACCTATCCTCTGGGCAATTTTTACAAGGAGGGGCATTTTCTGGTAGAATGCATGTGCTTTGGTAATGGCCACATTCTCCACATCTAAAACAGATAATTGGCCTCCTTGGCCCATTTCCAAAGTTATCCCTATGTCTAGGGTTGTAATTGTTACCTAGATTGGGTGTTGTTGCCATCACATTGGTTGATGGTTGAGCACCTCCTTGTGCCCAATAAGGTTGTGCACACATCCCTCTAGAGTGACAATCTTGAGCCTCATGACCAGCTTTTTTGCATCATTGGCAAGTTACACTTAAATGCGGACACTCACTTACCACATGACCCTATTTGCTACACATGGTGCACCATAATCCATTTTCGATGCTATCTCCCCTGAGTTCCTATAACTCTTATCGAAGTTGAGCCAGCTCTTCTGCTTAGGCTTCCTCTTCTTTTGTAGCTTTAGGGCCTCAATTTCTCACCTCAACTGAGTTAGTGCACTTTCCTCCTCCTTATTGGGTCTATTCCTTTTCAAGCTTTCAAGTTCTTTCCTTAGCTGAATTATTGGGTCCTCAGGTTCTGCAGGATATGATAAATTGGAAGAGTATGAAGACAAAAGTACAATGATGATATATAACACAAAGCCAAATGCTCTCTCTATGTAATGCATAATCCCAAATAGCACACAATCAACAAGGTTACAAAATACCCAAGGTTCTTTCTGCAGCCGACCTTCTCTGCACCAAACCTTCACCTTCTCCAAGAGCTTGCACTTATGCACACCTTGCACTCAAGCTTCGAATAGGGGAGGAGGGATGGACACCTTCCGTTGATGCACACACAACTTCAATGGGACCTTGTGACCCTTGATTGCCTTGCTTAGCACTTCTTTGCACACACCTAAGTCACACTTCTTGCACACTTTGCACTTGCTTCTCTACATCGCACACTCTCTGAATGTCTCTAGCTCTTCTCCCTCCTACTGTAGACTATGCTCACCTTGCTTAGTCTAACCAAGAATAATGCATGCCTTGAGTTGAGTGTTGGTTCACGTACCTACACTCCTAACTGATAGAGTATCTTGGTGCTCACTTTGATGTCCCAAGATTTTTTGCAAATGTGGAGAGCCAACGAATCCCTATTTTGTCATGTAGTGACTTTAGGACAACAAGAAAAATTTAAATGGGGGCCATACTTTCACTTTTGTGTATCACTTCCACTTCACATGCCTTCACTTTTTGATCTTCAATTCTTCAACTGTGCACCTAACGGAGGGTTCACATAAACCTTCCAAACACTTTAAAAACCTTTTGAACAATTGATTGTGCACTATGTGTGCACCTTGACAACTCAACTTTGAACACTTTGACCTTGACCATCTTGACTTTGACCTTGACCATGTTGACTTTGACCAATTTTACTTTGACCTTTTGACTTTGACCATCATGAATATGACCAATATGACTTGCATGGGCTCAACAAAATCATTGGTTCTCCTCCAGTGTTGCTAGTTTCCTTTGAGTAATGACATATTTTAGTTTAGCTTTGCATTGTCCTCAATTTGTTTCTGTAAGTTGCCCTCTAGGTCCTTGACTACTTGCATGTCCATGTCCTATACTTGTGCTTCTAACTCATTGTATGATAGTTGTAAGGTGGAATTGTTGATATTGTAAGAGTTCACTCATAGCCACGAGATTGGAAATCATTTCTTGTAAATGAGTGGATTGGGCTTGAAGCGTGATGGCTTTGTGCCAACGGATTGGCATGATTGGTTGGCACAGTTTACCATGGGTGTGAGAGTAGATTCGATTGTGAATGTATGCATATTGGATGCAATTTGAAGTGGGTATGATGTAGGGGGGAAGGAAATGGGGATGGGAGACGTTTATGTAGTGGAAATCATTTTTGTGGCTAGAGCGGATACATTTTCCTTTGGATGATAAGGGACTGAATTCTTGTGAATTACCATGAAATCTTGTAATACATATTCAATGATCTCATTCAAGAAGTGAGTTCCATTATCCCTCACTAATTCTATAGGCAACATGTATCTCATGAATACATTCTCAAACAAAATTTAGCTATTGTCTATGCATGGTTCTTCCTAGCAACTTTTACTTCTTACCATTTGTCAGACAATCAGTGACCACAATGCTATATTCAGCATGGGAGCTTTTAGCTGGAGGGTTAATATGACCTTAAAAATCTATACCCCATTTAGAGAATGCACGTCCTCCTATCATGTGTCTCAATGACATCGCATTTTTCTAAATTGGATATTGAGTTCTTTGGCATGAGTAGGAGTAATGGTGAGCCAAATGGCATGACACGAAATGCAAAGAATCCCCATTCTATGGTGAAAGAAATCTTCTTTTGATCCTTTAGAGCTATGGCTACTTGATTGTAACTTGAAAATCCGTCAAGAAAGTTATAAACTTCCTTGCCCCCTACACATTCTAGTAAATATTTAGTGATAGGAAATGGATAACTATTTGGCATTGTGGTGTCGTTAACTTTCTTTAAGTTAATGCATACATGCGATTTCCCATTCCTTTTGGGCACCACAACAATGGGGATACCCATTTTGTATGCTCAATTTCATAGATGAATCTTTCTTCGTTCAATCTATCTATTTCTTCCTTTATCTTGGTTGAATAGGTATCATTATATGTGTAAGTCTTCTGTGTAGTTGGTTTGGCTTCCAAAGCCATAGGGATCTTATGGGAACATATGTCTAGATCCACTCCTTTTAAGTCCTTGTAATTCCAAGAAAACACATCTCTATACTCTCTAAGTAGATTTATCGATTCTCACTCCTCGTCACTCTGGTCATGTCCTATGTATGTACATCTTTCTTCTTCATCTTCTATTGTCACTACTATTTTCTTGGTTTGATGCTTATTATCATAAGCCTCTCCCATTAGAGCTTCTCTCTTTGGCATCCTTACCATGATTTTCTTGTCTTCTATTTTGTATTTTTTGAAATTATCGAGTACTTTAAATAAGGATTCCTCTTCCTCTTGTGTGGGGGAATTTTTCTTTCTTTTCTTCTTATTATGTTCTATGTCTACCTCGCTGTCTAGCATTACATTATGCTTACTCTCTCTGTTGTTGGGTGCTAGTCTTTACCAAGTATAGATACTCGGCAAACAATCTCCTCCGGAGTGATACGTGTCAGGCTCTGATACCATTGTTATCAGGATCTTCAGTGCACGCACACAGAGGTAGAAAGAAGACAAAACAAGAATCAGAAACAGAGAGACAATCAATGCAATATTGGGTGCAATCTCCCCCCGTGTACTCTGATGGACGAGTATCTCAGAGTACCCATATTTATAGGTTTATTTCTATTACTTGTTGAAAATAAAAGTTACATGAGGTCCGTCGCTTTTAGAAGCGACTTTTAGGAAAAACTACTTTATTTACAAAAGGCGTCGCTTTCTAAAGAGAACCACTACTTTTACAACAAGTTAAACCTAAATATAACTTATTCTAGAAGTCGTCGATTTAATCTTCGAATTTATTTTATTTATGCGCATCCACTTGTATCCACACACTCATGCTTCTCCACTTGCTAGATCAAACACAACCACATTAAAACCTTCTGGACATTTAAAACATTAAAAAATCCATTTAACCTTCCATGATTCCATAATATACAACAACATGTATCCACCCAATCAACTCCACCCATATATATATACCTCTAGGCCAAGGGGATGCATGTCCTTAGACACTTCCAGGTGTCCCTCATATGGAAACGTACCTAAGTTCCATCACATGGTATTACATGTATACTTAATCAAGTGAGACTTCTGCTCTCATGTACACCAAAATCTAGCACTTGGAGAAGCTTCTCCCAAAATTAAGGCCTCCAAGCATTAAGATAACGTATTCCTAAGGTTGAAACCCTTCAATTAGGACCTCAAATAATTAGGAAAAAAAAAAAAAAAAAACACACACACACACACATATATATATATATATATATATATATATATATATATATATATATATATATATATATATATATATATATATATATATATATATATATGTGTGTGTGTGTGTGTGTGTGTGTGTGTGTGTGTGTGTGTAGTTTACACTCGCGTGCACACATTCAACTGAATTCACTCACACATAGCACACACACACATTCCATGCACACCACACTTGCTCGCTAACTTTCATGCATACCACACATGCACACGAACTCTCATGCTACAAATCATAACTTACACACCACATGCGTACTAACTCACTCACATGCACACATATATTTTTATTGCACAATTTATTTAGCTTTAGTTTTCTTTCTTTTTATTCCTTGTGTTTATTCTAATTTATGTTTTTGTTTTTACTTTATTATTTTGGTTCTATTATTTTTATAATAAATTTTTATGTTAATTCAAACACACATAATAATATACATTCATGTACACACACAACACTTATACATAAACATGCACACAATTACATAGGCACTTAAATTTGTATTCACAAGAAAATAGACATAGGTTACACACAAACACATAGGGTACCACAAACACTTAGGGTTTTTGTACACACATAGGGTTCCACATAAACACATTAGGTAACACAAATGCTTACACATGCACATATACACTTTAGGGTATTATTCACATCCACTAGCATAAACACATTAAGGATATGATGCACACATTTACACACGTAAGCACAATCAGGCTACACCCACATAGTCACTTCTAATGTTTTTGGTTCACCCACATAGTCACTTCTAATGTTTTTGGTTCATTTTCCTCCTATAGGTACAAAGTCAACATTATCAGTATCAAGTATCATATTAAAATCAATATAGAAAGAAAACATCTAAAGAAAGTAATTTTGCTTTGTGAAAGACTTCTGGTATTGGAGGGATTTCATCCTGGCAATGCATGAACTCTCATCAAGTAGTGAGTTTGAGTTAAGTTGGGACCATATGGAAGCTTAAGAGGACATGCATAGGAACCCATTGAATTTAAATGCCCTTAGAATAGGTATCATAACATAATTTCAATGCCCTGGCCCCTTAGAATACCATAATTTCAATGCCCTTAGAATAGGTATCTATCTAGATAGACTCAACCATCAAGTGGTTCAACTTAAATACCCTAGTTGCATAATAGTAGAGATTATCATACCATAATTTCAATGCCCTTAGAATAGCTATCTGTCTAGATAGACTCAACTGTCAAGTGGTTCGACTTAAATACCATAGTAGATCCACATTTGATAGTTAAATTTTGCAACAAACGCTACGAGGATAAGGAAGGAATTGTCTACTTTATTATTTCCAAACTTGAATATAAAAATGAGAAAAGACAAATAGTAATTTTTGGCTATTATGGATAAAGATTAAACAATTGAGATTCTACCCACATCACCAAAAGGAATGCTAGTAGCACACATGCACATATTCCATTTTCTAAAAGTTGAACCTTTGTGGAAGCTCATCTACATGGGAAGGAGTTTGCAAGAGAGATATTTGTGTAAATAACACAACTACTCCACATGCTAGAGAATGGTACTCTTTATGTACCATAACCAATACATTCCTACTCTATGTGCTTGAGATCAAGTGGGCATCTCATATTGAGAAATCACGAAATTGGAAGAATCTTTTGCAAGAACTAGTCCTTAGTCTTTGTGCAAAAACTTAGGACCTGAAGGATCCAATATACAAACCCCAAGACATGCTTTTAATGAGTACAAACCTTTTTGACATTCCATTAGACAACCTTGATGAGGAATTCAACTCTAGATTTCCATAGCATCTCTAGAAAGATTTCAAGCGAGTGCCACTGCAAGAGCAACATGCTCATGTAGCAGCAGAATTAGATGAATAAGTAGTTTGCAATTAGCTGACCAAAATAGTCAAATTCAGAGAGTGGCCACAGTGAAGTGTTCTTACACATGCGAAGGAGATGACATGGCCAATGTGTGTCCAATGCAGACCCAAAACATAGGCAACCTGAATGCAAAATATTGCACAATTGAGAGAAAATACACAAACCACATTGCTCACGACTGTCCCTTTCATAGGTAGGCAGTTGGGCAAAACTACCGGCGGTCAGGTAGATACCAAAACCAATATCATCAACAATCATATTATCAGACACGGCAATAGTATCAACCTCAATATCATGCACACCATAGAACTCAAGTAGTGCTAGGACAACAACCACCACACCCTACCAATGTGATATCAATCAAGTATGTAACAATAGAGGGTAATCTCAACAATCTCAAAAAGTGATCCTAATGCTCCAATATTTGATTCAACACATGTAACTAACCCACCAACTTATTATATTGAATCACTAGAGCATAATGAGACTTATCAATGTGATGCACCATTGTTGGAACCTAATTGGGAACCCGAATACTACAATGTGATGTACAAGAATCCAAACCCTAGGCCCCAAATGAGACAGATGAGATCTTAGGCCCCTATAGGACCATGCTACAAATGTCAAGGGGATCACTTCATTCATGATTGTCCACTTCCTCCACCAGAAAAACCTCAATCCATAGTGATTCAAGGTTTCTGCCATGATTGTGGAAAGGAACATCTCCTGAGAGATTTTCCTAAGAACCTAGCCAATGCTCAAAAGATTACTCCAATCAATGCAATTGGCTTAATGATAGAACTCAATTGAAGTGTTGCTAATGTTGCCCCTATACAAGTAGCATAAGAGCACGGGATCTTTAGAAGACCTTAGATATCAAGCAAGAAAAGAAATCTACCGCTAGTGATTTAGAAAGCACTAGTAAAAAGAGAAACAACTTGGAAAGATAGTCGTGAAACAATGAAAAGAAAATGGGCTAGAAAATTGAGAACAGAAGAGAGCCTAAAGGAAACAAAGAAAAAAATATCAAAACTCTCATCTCAGAATCTCTCTCAAACACACCCACCACTTCATACCCCACCATCCATCCCACCTCAACCTTGAGCAAGATTATTCCTAATAGATCCTACTACAAAATACTTCAACATGATGTTCAAGGCCTATAAAGCTTGACATCAAGAAGGGCCAAATGTAATCGAGTTAGACAAATGCTATTCTTAATCGGACTTAGAGATTTAAAGGAAAAGATGGTAGAAGCAGCTAATGCTATGTTTGACACAAACCGTTTGTTCAATAAGACAAACTCAATGAGCCCCCAGTTACATTTAGAAGGACTATTGGAGAGATTAGAGCAATCGGTGGCTAAACCAGAGGCTTAGCATAGGAGAAGTCAGAGGAAAAGCTTACCCCCATAGGAAGCTTATGTTCCAAACTCTACAGATGATGGAATACCTTCCAATACAAGAAATAGATGATCTTTAGGATCATTTCCCTTAGGATATTCCCTCAATCTACGAAGAGTAGGAAGACATGCAATCAAGTGAATGGTTAGACTTCGAATCCAATTCCATGTAGGAATTTCCTCATTTCACAGGCCCTTGGGAATCTTATTCTCTTTAGATGAGAACTCCCATAATGATGATTAGAAATGAAAAATCTATTCTACCTAGAAACATAGAAGCGGTTATTAAGATTGCACCCAATATCGCGTTGATTGTCTCTGTGTTTTTGATTCCTGTTTCGTCTTCTTTCTACCTCTGTGTGTGTGTGTGCACTGAAGATCCTGATAACACATGTATCTCTCACCATGCAAAAGTCTCACTTGATTAAGTATACATGTAATACCATGTGATGGAACTCAGGTAATTTTCCATATGAGGGACACCTGGAAGTGTCTAAGGACATGCATCCCTTTGGCCTATATATATATATATATATATATATATATATATATATATATATATATATATATATATATATATATATATATATATATATATATATATATATATATATATATATATATATATATATATATATATGGGTGGTGTTAATTGGGTGGATACATGTATCTCTCACCCCTTGTGGGTTAGTTAAACTCCTTAGAGTAGTCCTTTAAGCTAGCTAGTTAGATCATACTTTGTAGTCTTGTTGTGTGACACAACAATAAGGATCTAAGCAAAATCACCATTCAAATTGATATCCAATTCCTCGAATAGATGCCTTGCTAGATAAACTATGAGGAGCTTTTGTCTTTTGTAAAATTGACCTCAAGTCTGAATATCACCAATCACTCATGAAACAAAGTGATATTTATAAGACATCATTTAAGACTCAAACTTGACATTAGAAATTTATGGTGATGCTTTTTGGACTCATTAATGCGCCTGCCACATTTGCATGCATAATGAATATGTTTTACTTAATTCAAGGTTATGTTTTTGTCTTCTTCAAAGATATAATTATTTCTAATAAGAATGATAATTAGCATGAAAAGTATTTACATGTGGCTTTTAACTTATTACATAAAATCTTACTTTATGTAAGCCCTAAACAGAGTTTTTTTCTTTCAAAGAGAACTTGAGTATCGAAGACACATAATCTCTAGTAAAGGAGTACATATAGACCCTAAGAAAATAAAAGTAATTATAGAATACTCCTAAAGCTATTGATGATGTATGGTCGTTCATTGGATTAGCTAGTTTTTACAAGGTTTTGGTGTTTAGCACTTCCAACACTCAAACATGCACATATTTTACAATTACAATTTTTGAAAAAAATTCCATGTACTTATAGATGCAAGTAGCTTAGACATAGGTGTTACTTTAATGCAAATTGATCATCGTATTGTTTTCGAAAGTAAGAATTTTTAGTTTTTATGCATGCATCGAAAATTTGGAAACATTATCTTATAAGTTATGAAGTTTTAATCAAGACTAGCCAACAAGCCATTAAACATTTATTACGTCAATTATCATATCGAAACTGATATTACACAATATGTTCCACAATGCATTGTTTGTCAGCATATTAAATATCATCATGGAAAAGCATTTGGATTGTTAATCACATTACCTATTCCGATGGATCATGGAAATACATTTCTACGGATCTCATTATTGAACTTCCTATGGCTTTATCTCATAATTATATGATTTGGACAATTGTTCATAGATTTAGTAAGCATGCATATTTTCTTCCTTGCAAAAAAACAATGTCTACACCTCAAGTTGCAATGATATTTATTATAAGTATTTTTTTTGCAATATATTGGTTTTTCTATAGTTATTTTATCAAATGGTGATGTTTGTTTTCATCATCATTTTTGGACTGGCTTTCTAAGAATAGGTTATAAAATGGATTTCATTTCTATATTTCATCATGAAAGTAATGGGAAAGGTGAGGCTATTAATAGCATGATATTGGTTTTTATATAGTTATTTTATCAAATGGTGATGCTTGTTTTCATCATCATTTTTGGATTGGCTTTTTAAGAATTTAGGTTATAAAATGGATTTTATTTCTATATTTCATCATGAAAGTAATGGGAAAGGTGAGGCTATTAATAGCATGATTCTTGATTTATTACATCATTATTCTATTGATAACTCTGGTAATTGGGATGAAAATTTACCAAGACTTAAATTTGCTTACAATAACACATCACATATTACTATTGGATGTGCACCTTTTGAAATTATGTGTGGTAAAACCTTCTCAGTTCCATGTCAATAACGCAACTGATAATCCTATGGCTAATTATATGGCTAGAGATTATATTCCTCTACTTCATAGGATTCATGATCGTATTACGAAATGTCAAGAACGTTACACACATAATGCTAATAGTAAAAGAGTAGCCAAATAATTTTAAAGAGTAGCATGATTCTTGATTTATTACATCATTATTCTATCGATAACTCTAGTAATTGGGATGAAAATTTACCAAGACTTAAATTTGCTTACAATAACACATCACATATTACTATTGGATGTGCACCTTTTGAAATTATGTGTGGTAAAACCTTCTCACTTCCATGTCAATAACGCAAACTGATAATCCTAAGGCTAATTATATGGCTAGAGATTATATTCCTATACTCCATAAGATTCATGATCGTATTAAGAAATGTCAAGAACGTTACACACATAATGCCAAAAGAGTAGCCAAATAATTTTAATGGAGATGGTTTGGTATGGTTCTTTTTTGTTTACAAATGACTGAAAAACATTACACATCATCCTAAAGTAAAATTAGAACCACCATACTATGGGTCATTTAGAATTATTTAAAAGATTAATGAAAATACTTTTAGATTAGATATACCATCTAATTGAAATATACATCAATCTTTTCATATTAGTCTTTTAAAACCATTCAAAGTAAATCCACTAATCAGTCCCATCCTTGAATATCCTCCTCTCATTGAAGAATATTATGAAATATTAGTTCCAAATAAAGTATTGATTATGATGTAATCACTACATACATTGTTCATCAATATCATAAGTATTTAGTGAAATATATAAATCATTGTATTGAAGAATCTCAATGGGTTCATAAGACTCATTTACTCCACATTATGATAATTTAATTACTGCATATAGTTCATTGTCACATTAAATAGTTCTAATCTCCCGTGTTTAAATTCCATCCATGTGTTTTCCTATTCATATGGAACATGTTTATTATTATTTATCGATAAGACGTGTGATTGGACATCCATGTCTATTTTATTTTTCTCAATTGAGGTCAATTGGTTTTCAGCTGACAAGCATAGTATTAGTTATGGAATATTGAATTATTTGATTTTATTTTATCTATATTTGCTACATGATGGTGACCTTCTTGATCGCATTATGTGTATTAAATATGAGGATTCACTACAACATATCGAGGGTATACCGAGGCTGCTACCGAGGCAAATGAACGGGCGTGATTTCTTCGCGCCGTCGGTGTTACTATCGGTATAGGCGTCGGAAAGAAAGAGTCGGTATGGGTGCCGGTATAAGCGTCGGTATATGCGTCGATATTACCGACGCTTATACCGACGTCCCCACTGGGTGTACCGGCGCATATACCGACGTCCATGCTGGAGCTATCGACGCGTATACCAACGACCATACCTGCACAAATTTTTTTGGGCAGAGTGTGTTGTCTTTTGCTACAGCATGATGTTGTTTAGCAAAAGACAATACACTCTGCCAAACTGAGTACATGTGTTATGTACTCTAATGGCAACCAAAACATAAACTTATAGGAGCAAAAATGAACAATGAATCATGTACAGAAAGTCATATATTCCATAAATGAAAAATGTACAAAAGTGTGGCAAAGCACTTCTATATAGGAATCGAATACAAAATGTGACAAAGCACTTCCATATAGGAATCGAATACAAAATTATGGTACATCATTGCCACATAGGAGTGTAATACAAAATTGTGGCAATGTGACAAAACACTTCCATATAGGAATCGAATACAAAATTATGTTACATCATTGTCGTATGCGAGTGTGATACAAAATTGTGGCATTGATCAAAATATTTACACCTACAATCTTGCAACAAAACATATGTATAAAATAAGACCAATTAACATGTCATTTATAAACAACAACTAAAAACACGAAACCAAGATATAACTTTACCTAATCACGAATATTCTCCCATGAGACGATTGCACCGTGTCCCTCTAAGTCTTGTAACAATGCAGTCAGTCCATGTCGATATCCATATGATTCTTCAGTTCGCGTTGGAGGATGACCCACTGCCAACTCCTATAGTAAATATGCAAAATGTTAGATGAATATACATAATGTACTTAACACAAACAACTTCAATAATTAACATGATACTTACAAATTGGTAGCGCATACTGTCGTATCCACCACTACCTAATTGCAACGTTCCAACCATATCTAAACGTGTGGCCGCCGCATCTCTCTGTTGACGATACCGATCAGAAGTATGTTGCTGCTCATCCTGAATCGATTCCCATTCTTCGGCATCTAGCCATACAGGCTTCGATAAGCCTGCTTTGAAAGCATCGTGAACTTCTCATCGTCGATGAGACATCACCTTGCGTGTTGTATGTTGAATCCATTCGAAACTCACAATAGGATTCCCAGGTGCTGGCCGGTACTCTTCATATATGCATTGTGTGATATGATTTTTAGAGTCTCTATCCTGTTCGGTCCATTTTAAGATTACTGAATGATCGAATTCGATAGAGCAGAGTTGTCGTATGCGCTGACGCATTGACTTTCCGGCCGCATC
Organism: Ceratopteris richardii; assembly: GCA_020310875.1. Lineage (NCBI taxonomy): Eukaryota > Viridiplantae > Streptophyta > Polypodiopsida > Polypodiales > Pteridaceae > Ceratopteris > Ceratopteris richardii. Next base: position 81,600,191 of record CM035418.1, on the reverse strand, counting down.
CATAACAGGAGCTCCATTACGGACATGATATATCTTCGATTCGTCATGATCATGCGCACCCCAAGGTGTACGTGGAGATCCCATCTGATGCAATATGAAGATCTCATTTCATCCAATGTATATATATGCATGCTTAAGCTTGTATACATATGCATATGCTTGCTTGTATGCATATGCATGCTTGTATGCATATGCATGCTCGTATGCATATGCATGCTTGTATGCATATGCATTCATGTATGCATATGCATTCATGTATGCATATGCATTCTTGTATGCATATGCATATGCATTCATGTATGTATGTATGCTTGAATACATGCATGTATGTATGCATATATTGCATTCTTGTATGCATATATTGCATTCTTGTATGCATATGCATGCTTGTATACATATGCATGCTTGTATGCATATGCATTCATGTATGCATATGCATTCATGTATGCATATGCATGCATGTATGCATATGCATTCTTGTATGCATATGCACTCTTGTATGCATATGCACTCTTGTATGCATATGCATTCTTGTATGCATATGCATGCTTGTATGCATATGCATGCTTGTATGCATATGCATTCATGTATGCATATGCATACATGAATACATGCATGTATGTATGCATATGCATTCTTCTATGCATATGCATGCTTGTATGCATATGCATGCATGTATGCATATGCATACATGAATGCATGCATGTATGTATGCATATGCATTCATGTATGTATGTATGCTTGAATACATGCATGTATGTATGCATATATTGCATTCTTGTATGCATGTGCATGCTTGTATGCATATGCATGCTTGTATGCATATGCATGCTTGTATGCATATGAATGCTTGTATGCATATGCATTCATGTATACATATGCATACATGAATGCATGCATGTATGTATGCATATGCATGCATGTATGCATATGCATGCATGTATGCATATGCATTCTTGTATGCATATGCATGCTTGTATGCATATGCATTCTTGTATGCATATGCATTCATGTATGCATATGCATTCATGTATGTATGTATGCTTGAATTCATGCATGTATGTATGCATATGCATGCTTGTATGCATATATTGCATTCTTGTATGCATATGCATACATGAATGCATGCATGTATGTATGCATATGCATGCATGTATGCATATGCATTCTTGTATGCATATTCATGCTTGTATGCATATTCATGCTTGTATGCATATGCATGCATGAATGCATGCATGCATGTATGCATATGCATGCTTGTATGCATATGCATGCATGTATGCATATGGATGCTTGTATGCATATGCATGCATGTATGCATATGCATGCATGTATGCATATGCATACATGAATGCATGCATGTATGTATGCATATGCATGTTTGTATGCATATGCATGTTTGTATGCATATGCATGCTTTTATGCATATGCATGCATGTATGCATATGCATATGCATATGCATGCATGTATGCATATGCATGCATGTATGCATATGCATGCATGTATGCATATGCATGCTTGTATGCATATGCATGCATGTATGGATATGCATACATGAATGCATGCATGCATGGATGTATGCATATGCATGCATGAATGCATATGCATGCTTGTATGCATATGCATGCACGTATGCATATGCATGCACGTATGCATATGCATGCATGTATGCATATGCATGCGTGTATGCATATGCATGCATGAATGCATATGCATGCTTGTATGCATATGCATGCACGTAGCATATGCATGCACGTATGCATATGCATACATGAATGCATGCATGTATGCATATGCATACATGAATGCATGCATGTATGTATGCATATGCATGCATGTATGCATATGCATGCTTGTATGCATATGCATGCTTGTATGCATATGCATGCTTGTATGCATATGCATGCTTGTGTGCATATGCATGCATGTATGCATATGCATGCATGTATGCATATGCATACATGAATGCATGCATGTATGTATGCATATGCATGCTTGTATGCATATGCATGCTTGTATGCATATGCATGCATGTATGCATATGCATGCTTGTATGCATATGCATGCTTGTATGCATATGCATACAAGCATGCATATGCATACAAGCATGCATATGCATACATACATGCATATGCATACAAGCATGCATATGCATACATACATGCATGCATTCATGTATGCATATGCATACAAGCATGCATATGCATACAAGCATGCATATGCATACATACATACATGCTTGTATGCATATGCATGCATGTATGCATATGCATGCATGTATGCATATGCATGCTTGTATGCATATGCATTCATGTATGCATATGCATATGCATGTTTGTATGGATATCCCTCTCTCTCTCTCAGTCAAAAACAAAACTAAAGAGAAAAGATATTAGAAAAGCAAAAAACATAAAGAAAGATAAAAGAGTGATATATGTCTTAATTACATTGACGTAATTTTTGAATCAAGGTTGTCAAAATCCACTTGAAGTTCTCCTTCGTTGAATTTCCAAAGCTTTGATCTCAAAAATCTCTTGCAAAACTAAAGATAGAAGATATTAGAAAAGCAAAAACATAAAGAAAGAAAACAGAGTGCTACAATATGTGTGATCTACTTACCAAAGCATTAGATCTATAAAAATAGAGGTGTGCTTAGAGAGAGAGAGAGGGAAGGAGAAGGAGAGAGAGAGAGAGAGAGAGAGAGAGAGAGAGAGAGAGAATTGTTTGAATCATGGTCGTCAAAATCCACTTGAAGTTCTTCTTCGTCGAGTTTCCAAGGATTTGATCCCAAAATCTCTTGCAAAACCAAACAAAGAACATATTAGTAAAGAAAAAACATAGAAAAAGAAAAAAGAGTGCTACAATATGTGCGATCTACTTACCAAAACTTCAGATCTATAAAGATAGAGGTCTGTTTAGAGAGAGAGAGAGGGAGGGAGAGAGAGGGAGAGAGAGTGTGAGAGAGGGAGGGAGAGAGAGAGAGATAGTGAGAGAGGGAGGGAGAGAGAGAGAGGGAGGGAGGTAGGAAGAGAGAGAGAGAGAGAGAGAGAGAGAGAGGGTGACAAACAGAGATATGTTGTTGGCGTGCGCAAACCCAAAAGGAGAAGATCTAGATTCAAAATGCTTAGAATGACGAATTTCGGTTTCAGCCCGGTTAAAAAGAGAGCATCGGTATATGTTATAACTTATGGAATATGTTGAACAATGCATTGTTGGAGTGTAACATGGAATATGTTGGCCAATGCATTATTGGATTGTAACATGGAATATGTTGGCCAATGCATTGTTGGATTGTAACATGGAATATGTTGGCCAATGCATTGTTGGATTGTAATAGGGAATATGCTGAACAATGCATTGTTGGAGTGTTAAATTATTATTGAACAATGCATTGTTAGAGTGTTAAATTATTAATGTATTAATGCGTTTTGATGTTTTTTGATATAGCAGCTGAAGGTTCGTGAGGAGCGTTTAAGGCGTGAAAGGGCGGATATCAATAATCCGAATAATATTATTTACTTTGTAAATAAATCCTCGTAGAAGGTTGTATTGTTAGAAACAGGTAGAAAAGTAATGGTTAGAATAAGGGTCGTTGTAGACCTCAGTTTCTGTTATTGAAAGTAATGGCTTTCTATAAAAGTTACCAACTTTTAGTTTCACACCTGCTTTTTGAAGCCGCTCTCATGTAACCACTCTTTTCCACGTAATCAAAAGTTCCTATAAATACATGCACTCTGTGGACTGTCGAAACAGAGTGCATGGGGGGAGATTGCACCCAATCTGCGTTCTGTCTCGTCTCTTGTTGCGTCTATTCTTCTGTGTGTTTTCTGCGTTCGTAACCTCTGTTTGAGCGTTAGCAAGATCCTGACAATAGTGGTATCAAAGCTCTGCACGCATCAATACAGAGGGTTCTGTTCTCTGTTCTCTATTCGCAATTCCGATTCCGATTCCGTCTCCGTCTCTGTCTTCGTCTTCGTCTTCGGTTCCGGTTCCTGTTTCTGTTTCTGTTCCAGTTCTAGAACCAGAACCTATGTTTTCACCTACGACTTACTCCCCGTCTTCGTCTTCGTCTTCGGTTCCGGTTCTTGTTCCTGTTTCTGTTCCAGTTCCAGAACGAGAACCTATGTTTTTACCTACGGCTTACTCCAAGGCGTCGACTAAGGCAAAGAACTTAGGCAATAACTTAGGCAATACATTGGCAACATTGGCACCCAAGGCTCCCTTGGCGACCGTTGGCAACTGTTGGCTACGCGCGAGGCAATTTTAATTTTGAGTGGCAATAGAGTGGTTTAGATTCCCTAAGGTAGGAGGATTTGAACCCACAACCTCCTACTTTCAAGGGAAGTACTTTAACCACTCCTCTATCTCTTGGTGTTGATACTCAGGTTCTCTCTTCTTAAATTTAACATAACTTGCAGTTTTCAAGGCAGCACGGTGCGACGCGACGCGGCACATCTCAGGGTACACTTCTCAGGGTACACACCAGGGTACACTTCTCAAGGTACACCAGGGTACACTTCTCAGGGTACACTTTTGAGGGTACACCAGGGTACATCCAGATAGGGTACTTTTCTGCTAGGGTACATTCCCTAAGGGTACATCCCGAGAGAAAAGCACTAGCTTAAGGGTCCAAAAGCACCATGGAGGATTATAGTAATTCACCTCTACCTGAGGCAACACTTGAACAACAACTTGAGCTCTTGTGGCATGAGCTTCGAGGAGCTCAAAACAAAATTCGACAATGTGATGAAGTCCTCCAAAAGATACAAAACGAGGAAGACAACCTTACGAGAGTAGTAAAAGCTATTGTTTCTGCCTAATCTGATGTTACTCATTCGAAGATTGGTACTAGAAACTACCAGTCTCTATGATTTGATGGCCGAAAGGATGGGCCTTTAGTCCTTTCTTGGTTGTCACAGTTTGATGATTTTTATACTGACGAGATGTATGCTGAAAGTGAAAAAGTTAAAATTTCCACTAACTATTTAGTAGGTAAAGCTCAACTCTGGTGGAATGTCCTGCGGCACAGTACTGAGCGTCCAACAACGTGGAAGGCTTTCCAAGAAAAAGTGAAGGATTCTTTTCTTCCTCCTCAATACCATTTGCATGTTCGGCGTGCATGGACGACCCTTACATGGAAGGAGGGTGATACGGTTACTACTTACACAGAGCGGTTCTGACAAAATTTACTACTTGTTTGAATGCTTGAAGATGTATCAGAGGATATCTTGCAATAGAAATACGAAGATGGTTTGGAAGTGGGAATCCAAGCTAAGCTTCACACCTTATGACCTACAACCCTCAACGAGGCTATATCTTTTGCCTATGATGCAGAAAAAGAATTCCAGTCCATAACCAAGTCAATCTGTCTACAACAGCCACGCCAACGACCACTTTATGTTAAACCTGCATTTCCTATGAAGCATACTTTTAATGCCCCATCTTACCCTAGTTTTCCTCGTCCTCCACAATCTAGTTACTCAACTCCACCTGTTGCTTCATCTCTCCAGCCAACCAAACCACCTACCTTTCAAACTTCAGCGGTGGATGCCCGACAGAAGCAACCATGAATCACTTGCTGGAATTGTGGTAAACCTGGACATACAAAAATAAGGTGCAGATTGCGACCTCTTCACATGAAACCGGGCACAACTCAATTGCATAACATGGAGGTCCATAGTGAAGAAATTCCTCCTGTTTGGACAGAGGAATCATTGGAGAAGGACTTAAGTACCTTGGGTAACGATATCTCTCTTCACTCTCTACTTTGCATGCATGGTACAATAAATAATAAAGTAGTTTAAATTTTAACATGACGATGGTAGTTCACATGACTTCATTTCACATTTATTAGTACAAGAACTTCAATTACAAACGTTTCCTTCCTTATATAAAGTGAAAGCTGCATTTCAAGGTAGTTGTTATAATGTAACACGAGAAGTGCAAGATGTTACGATTAGCATAGGCCCATATGTTGATTCACGAACATTTTTAATTGCACCTTTGCAATCTTACGATATTATACTAGGTATGCCTTTTCGTCACCATTATAACCCACATATTGACTACCATACACATACCTTTAACTTTGAATTCAAAGGTCAAATCATTACTTTGTCTGCACAACATGATTTCCAGCCATTTCCATTGATTAGTCACACTCAAGTAAAGCGTGCATTTAGGAAAGGATTCAATTCATGCATTGTTTTTGTCAATTTCATCAATGATTATACTCATACACTTCCTGATGCATATGAACCTTTCATGAGTACTTCTGAATTACCACCATCTCGAGGATCCTTTGACCATAGCATAGACTTAGTCCCTGGTGGTTCTCCTCCTCATAAAGCACCTTATAGACATGGCCCACTACACCAAAAGGAAATAGAAAACCAAGTAAAAGACCTACTACAAAAGGGACTTATAAGGCCTAGTTCTTCCCCATTTGGAGCACCAATTCTCTTAGTAGAGAAGAAGAATAAAACTTATCGCATGTGCATTGATTATAGAGCCCTTAACAAGATCACAATAAAGAATAGATATCCTATTCCTCGAATAGATAATCTCTTAGATAAGTTACGAGGAGCTCGTGTCTTTAGTAAAATTGATCTTAAATCGGGTTACCATCCGATTCGTATGACACAAAGTGATATTTTTAAGACTGCATTTAGAACTCAAACTGGCCATTATGAATTTATGGTAATGCCCTTTGGACTTACTAATGCCCCTGCTACATTTGCACGAATGATGAATAATATTTTTCTTGATTATCAAGCTTTTGTTCTTGTATTCTTTGATGATATACTTGTTTACAGTAAGAATGATAGTGAACATGAAAAGCATCTTGAAACAGTTTTTCATTTGTTACGAGAGAACACACTTTATGCTAATCCTGAAAAGAGTTACTTCTTTCAGCGTAAGCTAGAATATTTAGGACATATTATTTCAAGTGAAGGTGTGCACATGGATCCGAAAAAGATTAGAGTTATAGTAGAATGGCCTACACCACAATCAGTCAATGATGTTCATTCTTTTCTTGGGTTGGCTAGTTTCTATAGAAAGTTTGTTCGAAATTTTTCTTATTTAGCATTGCCTCTTACCTTGTTGTTGAAAAAGAAAATAAAATTTGCATGGGGACTTACCCAACAACAGTCCTTTGAAAAACTTAAACATGCACTTTCACATGCACCTGTTTTACAGTTACCTGATTTTTCACAACCCTTTCATGTCGTTACTGATGCTAGTGGTTCAGGAATAGGTGCAGTTTTAATGCAAAATGACCATCCCATTGCATTTGAGAGTAGGAAGCTTAAGCCCTCAGAACAGAATTATAGTACGTATGATAAAGAATTGTTAGCAGTTGTGCATGCTTTGCGAATTTGGAAACACTATCTTATGGGCTCTGAGGTCTTAATCAAAACCGATCAACAGGCTATTAATCATTTATTAAGTCAACCTTTAATCTCTGATAGGCATCTTAAATGGACATCATTCATTCAAAATTTCCAACCCATGATACAATATCAGACTGGTAAAGCTAATGTTGTAGATGATGCTCTTAGTCGTTTCCCTTTGCATTCTGTTGTTTTGAATAATATTTCTGCCATCCAAATTCATTCTTTTCAAGAAATGGTTTCCACTTATGCATCTGATTTGTATTTTTCATGTGCATGGCATGACTTCAATAATGGTGCATCTTTACCTGATGAACATTATACATTTCATAATGGTTTTCTCTATTTTCAACATAGATTGTGTATAACCCAAGCTTTTAAAGATTTTGTCATTAAAGAAATGCATGAACCATCTTACATGGGTCATAGAGGCATACAGAGCACTATTTTTGCTTGCAAAGATTTCTTCTTTTGGCCACACATGGAAAAAGATATTGCACATTATGTTTCTCAATGCATTGTATGTCAGCGTGTCAAACGTCATCATGGTAAACCATTTGGATTATTAATGTCACTTCCCATTCCAAATGAACCCTGGGAACAAATCTCTATGGATTTTATCACGGGTCTTCCCATCACTTCATCACATAACGATATGATTTGGACAATAGTTGATAGGTTTAGTAAATATGCATATTTCATTCCATGTAGAAAAACTTTGACTCCACCTCAGGCTGCAAAATTATTCATTAAATGCATTTTCCCACATCATGGATTTCCTAAAGTAATGTTATCTGATCGTGATGTTAGATTTTGTAATCATTTCTGGGTTGCCTTATTTCAACATTTTGGTTCTAAAATAGATTTTAGCTCTGCATTTCATCCTGAAAGTAATGGACAGAGTGAGGCTACAAACAATACTATTCTTGATTTATTGCGTTGTTATTCATTAGATAATCCTAATAACTGGGATGAAAAGTTGCCATTGCTTCAATTTGCTTACAATAACACTGCACACACCACTACTGGTCGTGCACCTTTTGAAAATGTTTTTCGTAAAAGCTTCCCACTCCCATGTCCCTCACCCAAACCGACATTCCGATGGCTGATTCTATTGCTCAAGATCACATTTCTATACTTCATGATGTTCACGAGCACATTAGGAAAGTCAAGAGCGATATACACGAAATATCAATACTAAACGATTAGCCAAAGAATTCAAGGAAAATGATTTTGTATGGTTGCGTATCATTAAAAGACGTCTCAAAAATATTTTGCAGCATCCTAAACTTAAACTTGCACCACGCTATTATGGACCGTTTCGCATTATAGAGAAAATTAATGATAATTCATTTAGATTAGATATTCCATCTCATTGGACTATACATAACTCTTTTCATATTAGTTTACTTAAACCATTTAAAGGAACTTTACCACTCACTCCACTTCTTGATGACCCTCGTTTGATTGAAGAACAATCTGAAATCTTAGTTCCTGAGAAAATCATTGATCATGATGTCACTACTACACGCACAGGTACTCAATATCATCGATATTTGGTTAAGTACAAAATCACTCTATTGAAGAATGGCAATGGATACATACAACACAATTAACACCTCATTATGACCACTTAATTTTTGCATATCATACACAAACACATTAATGTAACAGCTCCATGAACATTTCCATGCATGTGTTTTTACATGGCGCATGCCTATTTTTTTTATTCAGTGATGAAACATGTGACTGGCCATCCATGTTTATTATTTTATCAACTGAGGTCAGTTGCTTTTTCAACTGAGTGGCATGTTATAACTTATGGAATATGTTGAACAATGCATTGTTGGAGTGTAACATGGAATATGTTGGCCAATGCATTGTTGGATTGTAACATGGAATATGTTGGCCAATGCATTGTTGGATTGTAACATGGAATATGTTGGCCAATGCATTGTTGGATTGTAACATGGAATATGTTGAACAATGCATTGTTGGAGTGTTAAATTATTATTGAACAATGCATTGTTAGAGTGTTAAATTATTAATGTATTAATGTGTTTTGATGTTTTTTGATATAGCAGCTGAAGGTTCGTGAGGAGCGTGCAAGGCGTGTAACATGGAATATGTTGGCCAATGCATTGTTGGATTGTAACATGGAATATGTTGGCCAATGCATTGTTGGATTGTAACATGGAATATGTTGGCCAATGCATTGTTAGATTGTAACATGGAGTATGCTGAACAATGCATTGTTGGAGTGTTAAATTATTATTGAACAATGCATTGTTAGAGTGTTAAATTATTAATGTATTAATGCGTTTTGATGTTTTTTGATATAGCAGCTGAAGGTTCGTGAGGAGCGTGCAAGGCGTGAAAGGGTGGATATCAATAATCCGAATAATATTATTTACTTTGTAAATAAATCCTCGTAGAAGGTTCTATTGCTAGAAACAGGTACAAAAGTAATGGTTAGAATAAGGGTCGTTGTAGACCTCAGTTTCTGTTATTGAAAGTAATGGCTTTCTATAAAAGTTACCAACTTTTAGTTTCACGCCTACTTTTTGAAGCCGCTCTCATGTAACCACTCTTTTCGACGTAATCAAAAGTTCCTATAAATACATGCACTCTGTGAACTGCCGGAACAGAGTGCATGGGGGGAGATTGCACCCAATCTGCGTTCTGTCTCGTCTCTTGTTGCATCTATTCTTCTGTGTGTTTTCTGCGTTCGTAACCTCTGTTTGAGCGTGAGCAAGATCCTGACAACAATATAAGTGTCAGTATGAGCGTCGATAATTCGAGCAAATTACCGACGCGTATACCGACGCTTATACCGGCGCATATACCGACGCTGTCTTTCCGAGGCAAAGCGGCTTTCCCAAATTGTCCGAGGGTCATACTGACGTCGACAGCTGACCGTCGGTACATTAACCGTCGGTATTCCCTCAATATGTTGTAGTGATTAATGTGTGTTATGTTTTGATTTAGTAGGGGAAGGTTCATGAGGCCATGGATGCATTTGGATGTAATTAGAGAGACTATATTTTCCATTTATTTTGTAAATAAAAGACCCACATAGAAGGTTGCTTCTAGAAAGTTTAAAAATGGTGATTGAAGATAAGGATCACTATATAAAGAGACTTTTGTAAGTAAAGCTAAGGCTCATCATAAAAGTGAGTAATGTTTTTCTCACACATTCGCTTTTCCAAGCACCTACCTTCATTTAATCTCTATCTTTCGACGTAATGAAAATCTATAAATATACACACTTTGGAAGCTCATACCACAAAGTATGTGGGGTGAGATTGTACCCACTATGTGCTATTTCTATCTTCTGTGCATCTTTGTCTTTGTATGCCTTGCTATTCTTACTCTCTTTATGCACATGCATGTGCAAGATCCTTCAGCAAGTTGAATAATAGACAAGGTATCCAATGGAATGCCCATCAATGGAATTTCATGTTTAGATGCATCTACTTATTTCCTAAGTCCATCAAGCACTCTATTTTGTAGTGGCTAGTTATTCATGGTGGTATACGGACTACTTCCAAAGCATACCAAACTTATTATGGATCATGTATTTGCAAAAAATATGGCCTACATGAAGATATTAAACAACTCTTTTTGGAATGCAGTTTTTCTCAAGAGCTTCTTAATATTCTTTACAATTGTTGCAAGTCTCTCCATCAATAAACTTTTTTTGCGATAGAGATTCTTATTAGAGAATGCGAACATCTACCTCTTTGGTATCTCTAGAGAGCTGAAATTCCTTGCTATTACTAGAGAATATAGAATGATGCCATTTCTCATCAAAAATGGAAAAGCAAAAAGTTTTCCTTGGTCATTAAGTCGAAGAAAGCCATTTTGCACATCTTTCCTTGATGAAGATGTCCAATCAATAAGTCAAACGTTAGGAGTTCATTGTTGGACTAACTTCCCATAAATGGAGAGACAATTTGCTCTCTTTGTGCTCTTGATAGATTAATTATCTATCATTATCTATTTGGCTTTATATCCCTAATTGGGGGCTGCTTCCTATCTGTATAGTTAAGCTTTTTATACATTCTCCATCTTTTTAATTCACTCACATGTTCTAGAAAAAAACTTGCTTTTTTTTTTAGGTCATGTTGTAGGAAAACAAGCGAAAACAATTTGACATGTCCCCTCTATTCAAAATAGTAAAAAAAAATCAATTCAATTTGGAATTTTAATACAATGCAAATATAGATTTTTTTTGTATGTGGGCATTCTCACCATCCATTATGTACATCGTTCTTTTGTGGATGATTATCCACTATGGCATCTATACTTGAAAAAGGACATTAAAAGTTAGACGAGGGGATGGTCTATGTAAAAGACGCAATCTTCTTGAGGATACACGTCACATCTTTTTTACTCTCTCTCATTCACATCTTGCAAAAAACTTGTTGGAAGGCCCACCCACATAATTTTCACTATAAACTATATAAACTATAGTTCTTGGAGACAACAAAAACATGGGCGGATAGCATCGAACGCCGTGGGGCAGAAGGCTTGGATTCGATTCGTGCCCGACTGGACATTTCAATTCCTTTTCATTTCAACTTTCCTTGTACTCTCAAAAAAAAAAACATGGGCGTTGTTATGAGGAACATGTGGAAAGTAGACTTCATCTAGATCTCTTGATAATATGAAAAACAACCATTTTTAGTACTCATGTTAGTGATGGTATACATCAGCTTACTAATATTATTTCAAAATGGATCTGGTCCTTTTGGCAACTGTGGAGGGCCCAAATTCTTTGGAGTATATGGTACAACAAAAATCAAAGTTTGTTCAACTCTAGACATAAGGATTTTATGTATAACTGTAAGAAAGAGATGCAGAAAATCAGAGAAATTTGTATTAGAGCTATCAACGATGCTCTTGTGGAGCATAGTAAATCTGGAGATATCATTAAGTTTAACCATTATAGTAAATGGAAGAAGTTACTGTTGGCTATGTACTATGACTAAAAATTTTTTATGTACTTTGGGTAAGGAGCTCTGTTGGGGTTTGGCCCCATGCCTCCTTGTAACACTCTTGTATTAATATTCACTTTTCTTTGTTGCCTAAAAATAAAATCTTATTGCAACTCCAGGTTTGAACTCTAAACCTCTCCCACAATGCATGTCCAAAGTTTACTACTCACCATATATCCCCCATTATTTTATTTTTTTTCTTCAAAAAATTACATAGCATTATTATGATCCCACGAAAGGAATAAATATTTTGATGTAGAAAAAACAAAATATATTGGTCGCTTGTATGTAATTGACTATGCGGAAATGATTCACAGAAGAGAGCCTAGGGTCTATCTCTGCATCTTTCTTTCACCTTTTCAAGGCTGCGGTAAGAGGGTAAGGATGAGTGGGCCACAAACGAAAATGCTCGGGAGTTGGCAGTTTGGCAATATTAGCCGCAAGGAAGGTGGGAGGTGCACCGAGCAGTGTGTGGGCGATGGGTGGCGCGCTGGCGGCGGTGGGCACGAGACAGCGGCCACCCAAGCGAGTGCGGGGAAGTGATGAGGACCGAGGCCCTCAAGTTCGTGGGCGCAGCTCATCAGCAGGAGGCCATGGCCCAACGATGTGCGCGTACAAAACTATCAGTGGGGCCGTTCTGCGCGGAGTTAAAATCTTTGCACCTCCATGAAAAATAGAGCTTCTCCTGTCTCTACTCTTGCGAGTCGTGACTGATCCTGCCTCTCTCCTCTCTCCTCTCGCAACCTATTTTCAACTTCCCAGTTCCAATCCTCCTCAACGATCTCTTCTCCCCGTCTAACTACGCTACTTCTCCTAGTGCGAGAGGCAAGGTGTCCTATCTTTCCCTCGGGCCACAAGTCGATCCCTCAGGGTCGCTTGCCTTCTCTCTAGATTCCGCAACAACTCGCACATCCAGAAACCACGCCTCCCGCCTGTCTCCTTAACGTCGTCTCTAACCATCTTTCGCGATCGACCCTTCTTCCGCACTCATCTTCCTGTTGTGCCAACCTCTTGCGCATCGCATCTCCTTTTTCTATTGAGTTACCAAGCCCGGGCTGCTTTCATGTCCGTTCAAGCGCAGCAGTTGGTCTCTCTTGAGGATTACAGGACCAGGTAAGGCATCGCGAGGACTGACTTCCATCGCCCACCTTGCGATTCCACCCTCCTCGTCCTGCTGAAACTGATGAGCTGTTCTGTGCATGGCTTGCGGATTGATTCCATGATTGCGTGCAGGTCCGTTTTCGACGCTGATTTCCCAGGCACAGATTCCAGCGCTGCCTTTCTCATCTCCTCTCGGCCACACAGCAACGCCACGCTTATGGATGACTCGCAACAGCAGCATCAGGTCTTAATAGGAGCGGCTAATACGCACAGGATTGTTTCACAAGGTGTGTCGATCATACCTATCCTACCTCTGAACCGTGTTCTCGCGTTGTCGCTGTGTTCTGCACTTCGTTGTGTTATTTGTGGATTGCTCAAATCATCATATTACGCATTTGAAGAGAAGGTTGAATATGTGTGTCTGCCATGTTCTGCTTGCTAGAAATAGGTGAAAGGATCAGTAGCACAGCAGTTTTAAGTCCTTTATATACTCATCTGAGATTGAATTTTGATTCAGGTTCGCCTGAGCTGTTGCCCCTCCAGGGGTTGGTGCTTCCGAATTTCACTCCTGTGTATCAGCACCCCTCTGCCACGGCCATGGATCGTGCAAACCTCCTTCATGCCGTCAATCCGGCAGGTGGGACAAAGAGAAGGCGCAAGGAATCAGAGGATCGCGCATGCCCACCATCCCATGCACAGCAGGGGCAAGTTCATTCACATCAACTGGGTGTTGATCTCAATAAGGCCCTCGCTCCTTCTTTCCCTGCCCATGCAGGTGCTATGGTCTCCACAGGTCTCTGTCTTGCATTTGAAGATGAGCGTTCATCTGTTACTAGCTCTCGGCCCAGCTCGATTTCTCGGTGTGCACAAACTAGTGTATCTGGTGAGGAGCTTGCCATGCAGTTTTCTGCACAGCAGGAGGATCTCAATCAGCTTCTCAAAGTCCAGGTGTGTGATTTTTATTTGGTTGTAATGTTATTGTAATGGCACTCTTGATCTCTTTTCACTATTTATTCTATGCGAACAGTACATCTTGACGTACAATATTGCGATGTCCTAGAACTTCCAGATGCGATTAGTTTTTGTCGTACATTGTATTTTTTTTGGCTGACAGAAGCTATGATACATTTGGGCAGGCAGAACAGCTCAGACAAGCTGTGGAAGAGAAGATGCAATTACATGCCAAGTCTCTTATAGCAAGCGTTGAAGGTGAGGTTTCAAGGAAGATAAGAGAAAAAGAGACCGAGATGGAGAGAGTGAATAGGAGAAACCGAGACTTGGAGGAGCGTGTAAGACAATTGAGCATGGAAAGAGAGGTCTGGCAAAGCAAGGCCAAAAGTAATGAGGCCATGGTAGTGGTGCTACGAAACAATCTTCAGCAAGCAATGGTGCAGGCCCAACATCAGAGTAGAGAACCAAGCCGCATTGAGGGATGTGGAGACAGTGAGGCAGATGATGCTGCTTCTGTTTATATAGATGATAATCCTCCTGCCCAGCAGTCGAGAGCATTGCTCATGAAAACGATGATGAAGAATTCTCATATGAATGGAAACAGCGAGTTAGGAGTACTGCCACCTGTGGTGCATGCATGCAGGCAATGTGGTGTAAACGAGTCATCAGTTCTTCTCTTGCCATGTTTGCATCTTTGTCTGTGTGTCCGCTGCACTCAAATCAATTTGACATCAAGGTGCCCTGTCTGTAATGGTCTGGTTAGCAATTCTGCAGAGGTCTTACTCTCATAGCATTGGAAATCTGCCAAGACATGCAGTACACTCTAGGGTTACCTAGTAAACATTTATTTGGTGGTATCTAATCCCCTTGCTTGAGTCAATCAGCAAGTGATTCCATTGATTTCGCCTCAAGTATATCCTTTTTGCAGACAGAGTTTCCTCTGAGAGATCCAGGAATCAAGAGCTTTTTTTTGTCATGAATGGAAATGATCAACGAGGTCTTGCCTAATCTTATAGGCTGATCGACACAACCAGAAAGTCTCTATGGATACACAACACTGATTGCACTCATAACATTTACATGGATGCCTATTACTGAGTCAAAATGACATGACATAATTACTCAGTGATAGTTGCAGAAGGCAGGGTTTGATTATTCACCTGAAAGATATGTATAGTTGCAGAAGGAAGGGTTTGATTTTTTCTCCTGAAAGACAACATATCTGCTTTCTAGACATGCTATAGTTGGCAGTCTCTGCCTCAACTTATCATATCTTCTCTTTCTCATTTCGTCTTCTGTTCTTTCCTGTGTATCAGCTTAAATGTGCTTAACGACATGTGTGTTCTTGCTCTCACACCACTGCCTATATACTTTCTTTCTCTATCTTACACACGGACATGTATCTGTTCAAGTCGCCTCTGAGCCGATGGGAGTTCTACATTTACATCATTATGGGGAGAATCATTTTTCTTATCTCAGCATCCTTATCAATCTGTGTTAAAATTAGCACAGGACCCCAAGGTTCACAAATGACAAATGTACGCTGGTGGGCATGGCACTAGAAAATTAGGTGGAGTTCGCGTAGGAGAGGTGGAAACATTTGGATTGTTAAAAAAAAAAAAAAAAATAAAAGGAAGTTCGGCCTTAGTCTATTCTCCCGGATTTTAATTAAAATAAAGAAGAAAAGTTACAATTGAAAGGGACTAGTGCCCATGGGACCCCCCAAATCCCACAATGCAGGGGAGGAGTATGGAAAGCTATAGGGCATTACAAATGAGGCGGATAAATCTATCATCACCCTCATGTGGGACCCATTTGGGTTTCAACTTGTTGTTTTCGAGGAGATAAATACAGTGATGTCTAAACGGTGGAGATCTCTTATCTCGGGAGATCCTGAGATAAAAGATTGAAAAGCTTCAGGATTGAAAAGCTTCAGGATTTTGGAGTGAAATCAACTCTCATGGATATATGAATTCACCCCCAAAATGAGTGTCTTTGGGTGGAGTTGAAGTGACGCCAGTTCAATGGTGGAAAGATTGATTGAATGCTGGCAACAATGAGCTTTTCTCTTTACTGAAAGATACGAGACCATTCCACCTGTGTGTGTACGAGAGAGAGAGAGATAGAGAGAGAGCACGTTCCGGTGGGTACATCGCTTTGATGCACGAAAATTTAAGGCCTCCGATTCCATATATTCTCTCTGAAGACATTTAAAAATGCATGACTCATCTTCTACCGTACTATCCTTGAATAAAACCCTCGTGTAAGGTAAATGAAAAAGAAAAAGGCAGTCATCTGACCGAATAACATTCCAAATCCTCAAGAAAAGGAAAAGAAAGTATAAAAGGAAGACAGCGCACCTACAATTATCAAACTCTGCATGTAGTGCAGACTCCGGAGAGTAATAGCTTTTGCAAGGAAGTGCAGTATGGAGATGGCAAAGTGGTTGCATTTCATTGTAAATGCAGCATGTCGACTTGCTACCTTTCTCGATTCTCGGGTGGGAATGTCAGCAATGAACGCACATACCCACTTCTCCTGACTCGGTAGTGGACATTTCTATTGACGAGAGCTTGAACTAAGTGCGTAGACGTGGATATCCTGCGTATTCCTTGCAAGGTGAAGCTTTCAGAGAGAGAGAGATCTATAGTTCTATTATATCAAGATGAACTCCGTGAGGGTATAAATTTCCTTCCCACACAGGAAAAGTAAAGCTTCCACTCTCTCTCTCTCTCCATCAGTGATTTTTTTCTCAAGAATACAGCGTATTGTGTTTTAGCTCCTCTTCATGGACGTCAAGTTTTGTACCATGGGCGGGTTTAGAAGACAGAAGCGGCGGCAATGGGGAGCCGAAGATCTGCCTAACGCTGCGATCCCTCGTGCTTACAGATAATCTGTTGTGGTGCGCCATGTCTTGGCCGTAAGTCTTGTGAGAACGATGCGCTGGCCGCTCAAAAGCCACTTTTCTTTTGTTAAATGAATATGTGAGAAAGTAGACTTCAAAGCAAAGCAAGCAAGGTTGCTTGTGCCCTAGAGGGGGGGTTAGGGGTTCGACCCCTGTCGGCCATGATTGACATGTATTTTGGGTCTTGTTCACTCTAATTCCCTATCGGCTTGTCATCAATATATCACCTTTGTCATCAATATATCACCTTTGTGTCGTTTTAATCTTTGTTTCGTGAGATACTTAGGGTCCATGGGTATACGTCCATTCACTTTAGGATTGTTCTTTCAATCAATTCAAGCAAAGGGAGATTATGAATTTTTTAGACAATAGGAATTATATGAAAAATGTATAGGGGTAATCAAAATTGAAATTAGAGAAGCTAGTCTAGCCAGTGGGTCTTGACCTATATGACTAGGGAAATCCCTAATGAGAAAGGCATATAGAATTTAGAACCGGAGTAGATGGACAAAGCATTTTTCCTCCAAGTGGAGGGTTTAAAATGTTTGGCATACAAAGACAACTCCAAAGTAGATGGACAAAGCATCTTTCCTCCAAGTGAAGGGTTTAAAATGTTTGACATACAAAGACAACTTTAGGTTGGGCTGAGGAGCCTTATCAATGTATATGAGACTTTTTAGACTTATGTTTTTAAGGGAGGCCACATGAGAAGACTCCACATGGGAGTTAACATTTTGGAAAACTTTCTTGTCTTTGATAGTTTGAGTGGTTCATAGGGTGTGGGCTCTCCACATATTCTAGAGCCCAAGTTCCAGGTTCTTGCACTCACCAAGGAGAATCTCTCTAGTGTCTAAGTTGGAGCCTCTAACTTGTAAACACATCCAATCGATATGTATCCAAATCCTCAGCAAATAGATGGCTTAATTCCTCCACCTTGTCACATAAGTAACAAAGACCTTCACTCTATTAAAAATGAAGGGCCTTGGGTTAAATCCTCTAGCTTGTCACATAAGTAAAAAAGACCTTCACTCTTTTTAATATGAAGGGCCTTGTTGCTAGTCTAGGTACCATGGCGGATGATGAGCCATTGCAAGAAAGAGTGTTTTATGACCACATGGTAACACAATAGAATCAATATCTCCAATGGTTGAGTCTCCCATTAATGTTCCATCTACTATTAAGCTTAGCAAATATGCTTGTGATTGACCCTTTATTAGATTTAAACATTTTAAGCATTTGGGCAGCCACCTCGTGGTAACAATCTCAACATTCTTGCAACATTGGTTGTAGTGGTCCAAGAAGAAAGCTTTGTGGTCCAACTTTCTTCCTAGTCCAAAGTGACTTGTTTACACTTGAATGTGTACCATATTCATCACCATCTACAAGTTGGGCCCCAACATCTTATGCCCTTTTTGAAGCATTTGTGTACCTTGATGCCTAGGATGCCATTATTTCACAAGATCCAAATCGTCCAAATGGACACCTACATAAAGAAGCCCACATTAGAGACTAAATCGTTGGTGGGAGAGAAGGACGTTTTAACCTCCATCCAAGTATTTCAAAACTTGGGGCACAAGGTACTACCAATCGGATTATAAATATGGGGAGAAAATAATATCCAAAAGGGCATGGTTAGTCAAAGATTTATAATTAGAAAGAACAAGTGAGTTTTCCTTTTAATTAGGAGGGCCTAGTAATCTCTAGAAGGGACCTTAGAATCCACTTGAGAGCAAGATTACTTGCCATCTTAGAGGGGCATATGATGCTAGGACCCCCCTCAAACTTGGGGAGACAATAGGTATGCCAAGAAACTTTAGGAACTTTATTAACTTGTTCATTACCACTCAAAGGAACTATTTGGAAAGGGAGTTAGCCATCTTCAGTTGAGCTTTCTAAGGCTTCCAAAAAGATAGGAAATAAGCCAAGTTGGGTAAGACAGTGATTAGGAGCAAAAACATGATGAATGATAGAACTTTGAAGCCCATACCATTTGAAAACTTTACTCCCAAAGCTACCCATTATCCAATCCTATCTTTGCTTGAAAGAAACTTGAAAGCCCATAGGGATATGAAGGAGTCTGAAGATGATCTCGTTATTAATGATATCACGATTCTTATCCTCAATAATAGGAGGGATGAAATTGTTGGAGACTTTGAAAGCAGTCTTCTTATGGCTAAGAACAAACCCATTAGCGAGAAAAAACAAATATAGGCACTTACGAAACGAAGAACTATAGGCCTCATCTGCCCTCATAACCATATTTGTGTTGTCAGCGAACATTTGGAGCCCAAGGAGTTTCTCCTTTGATGATGATACCTTTAATTAAGTTATATTCTAAGGCATCCTTAACCAATCAACCTAAAGAGTCACCGACAATAGCAAAGAGGAGAGCTAACAGGAGAGAGTAGTGGCCTCGGCTTCTTGGATGTTCTCCCACCACTTGGGAGAGCTAAAGAAAACATCATGAAAAAGCTTAGAGTCTCCTGCAAGTTATCCTTAAACTCAATAAAAAGCCCTCCTGAACTCTTCTTGAGCAAAGGAATGAATTCCTTGGTTTTTCTTTTTTTTTTCATGGTTTTAAACATTTTATTATTCAGTTTATCCACATGATCGGCACAATATAATCTTGAGGAAGAAAGGGCACTACTAGCTAAAAGAACTTGGAGAAGCTTGTCGAAGGTAGAAAAGTGCATTTCGAAGCGACGAAGTTTGGTCAAGCTAACCGGCACAAGACCAGCCCTTGAGCTTATGGAGACCCAAATAGACCTTATAGGCATTTAATAAGTGCAAAGAAACACACTATGTACTTTGGAGCATCAAGGAGAATGAGTCGATACAAAACAGATAGGTTCGCGGGTCGACTAGCTCAAAAAACTTACTATCTATGGAAGAGACAATGAACTTCAAATGCCCATAGTGACCAACGTGATTACAATTAGAAAAAATCCTTTTATGGGAGTGATACACATAGGGTTGAGTGTATGAATGCACAAATGTATAAGGAATAAGCAAAATATGCTATAGGAATGAATGCGACATTCACCGGTGGTACTTCCTATTTTTCAGGAATATGCAGAGATTGACCCCGAGACAGAAAAACTCAGACCTCTCCCAATCTACACCAAATGATATGAAAATTTATAGGCATAGACTACACCTTACTAATGAGCCATCTTGCACTCAATTCGGAGCTCTGAAGAGAGAGCAGAAGCCTTTGCAAGATTACTGTTGGCGAAAAAGATGATGCAGAGAATTGAAGGAGCAAGATAATGATGGTCACAAGTGTACCTATATTGCTTCCATGTATTGTACAAGTGATTTCAAGTCTTTCTATAGACTCTAGGAGTGCTCCACGACTTCTAGAAGTTAAATTTGAATTCAAATGAAGGTGCGAATGGTTGTTGGAGGGAATCAATTCACTTTCCTACAATCTAGGAAAAGTGAAGATCTAGTTTGATCTACTTTTAGGTGATTTGATTGCTTGATTGAATGCAATTTCAGCCATCACAAATTTGTGGGATTTGGGCTCTATCTTTCTACCTTTACATATGTAAAGCTCGAGCCTTTTACAATGGTAAATGAACCATCAAAAATTCCTAAAAAAAAATACAATAAATGAACATATGAAAAAGAACTCTCCAATGGATATTCGTTCGATGTGATAGCCTTTGATGTAGATCAAATCCACCTCAAGCATAGTGTAAGCTTGATGTTCCAACAGCTCCCCCTCAAACTAAAGTATGCTTGAGTCTGCATTCTCTGATAGGTTGAATACCTATCATAGCTTTGAATCTACAAAGCTTTACTCCATCAAGTGCCTTCGCCATCATATCTGCTACTTGCTTTTCAGTAGGAACAAAAGAAATGTCAATCTCCTTTGCCATGAGCTTCTTCCTGATGAAGTGGTAATGGACTTCTATGTGCTTGGTTCTTGCATGGAAAATAGGATTTGCCGCTAGATGCATGGAACTTAGATTATCTCCAAATATGTGAGGTTTGGAACTCACAAGTCCCAAATCTGTATACAATGCTTTTAACCATATTGCCTCTTGAGTTGCTATGGTCAATCCTCTGTACTCTGCTTCAGTTGAGGATAAAGCAACTATTGGTTGCTTCTTGGAACTCCATGACACTAGCTTCGAACCTGCAAATGCTAAGTAACCAGATGTACTTTTTCTATCATCCTTAGCTCCTGCCCAATCTGCATTTGAGTAGATTTTGATATCCAAATCTGAAGAGTAAGGATAGAATATACCTTCGTTGATTGTACCTTTGAGATACTTAAGTACTCTCTTAGCCGCATCCATGTGTGGTCTTCTTGGTGAGTGCATGAACTGACTAAGCACTCCCACACTATATGAGATGTTTGCCCTTGTATGAGTAGCATATGTCAAGCTACCTACCAAGCTTTGATACTCTTTAATGTCTTCAATTTTCTCACCTTCATAAACACTTAGCTTATGATTCATCTCCAATGGTGTAGCTGCAGGTTTAGTGTTCTCCATTTTGAACTTGAGAAGAAGATCCTGAATGTATCTTCTTTGAGTTAAATACATTCCTTCATCTGTATATATCACCTGCATACCTAGGAAATATGTGAGCTCACCTAGGTAACTGATTTCAAACTCCTCTTGCATGTGTCTCTTGATCCTTTGAATGCCATTTAGATCATCACCTGTCACAATAATATCATCTACATATACACATAGATAGATAACCTCATTGTGATCCCTTTTGATCAATACAGAAGGATCTGCTTGCTAGCTTTGACCCCTTGATCTTGAAGATATATAGATGGATGATTAGGGTTTTCAAAACCTAGTGGTTGTGACATGTATATCTCTTCACATATCTAACCATTTAAGAATGCATTTTTCACATCAAGTTGGAGGAGCCTCCAATTCTTTGCAGCAGCTACATTTATCAATGTCCTGATTGTAGTCATCTTTGCAACTGGTGAGAATGTTTCCTCATAGTCTATACCATGAGTTTGTGAGCATCCTTTGGCAACTAATCTTGCCTTGTACATGCAAACTGATCCATCTGAATTTATTTTAACTTTATATACCCATCTGCAACCAATTACCTTTGGATTTGGAGACATTGGAACCAAATCCCAGGTGTCCATCTCCTTCAATGCATCTATCTCTTCATTCATGGCCTTTTCCCAATTAGGATTTCCCTTTGCCTCTTCATAGGTTGAGGGTTCCTCTGAAATAGAGTCTTTTGCCAAGTATATTGAATGCTTCATAACAAATGTGGAATCATATCCATACCTTTCTGGTTGTTTCTTCTCTCTTTCTGATCTTCTAGGTGCTTGTTTGGAGCATTCTCCAACCTCTTGCATCTTTGCTTTGCCTCTTGACTTCCATAGCTTGTAAACTTCTTGGATCCTGGACCTACGTATCATGCTTGCTTCCTAATTGATGAGAGTCAGAATCAAGATCATATGGTAGTGTTACCTTTTGTTTGTCTTCATCATACCAAGACCCGTGTTCTTCAAACAGAACATCTCTACTTGTAGTGAATTGCTTGGTTGAAGGATTGAAGAACCTGTAACCCATCTGAGTTGAATCATATCCAATAAACACTGCCTTTGTTGCCCTTTCATCTAGCTTACCTCTTATTTGTGATGGTACATGAACATAAGCTAAACAACCAAAAAACTTGCAATGTCCAAGACTAGGTTTTCTTCCATGCCATGCTTCATAAGGAGTCATACCTTGAAGTGATTTGGATGGTAGTCTATTGACAAGGTACACAGAAGTTGAAATAGCTTCTACCCATAGATAATGTGGCAACTTCTTCTCTTCAAGCATTGTTCGGGCTGATCCAACCAATGTCTTGTTTCTCCTCTCTGCAATTCCATTTAGTTGAGGAGAGTACCTAGTAGTCACTTCCCTTTTGATACCTTTGTCCTGCAAGAACTCATCAAACTCTTTGGAGAAGTATTCTCCCCCTCCATCAGATCTGAGCTTCTTTAGTGATCTACCTGTATGATTCTCCACATGTGCAAGATACTTCTTGAAGCAATCAAACACTTCATTCTTAATCTTGATAAAGTATAGAATAGTCCATCTACTATGGTCGTCAATAAATGAGACATAATACCTTGATCCTGCCAATGAAGGTTCTTGACTTGGTCCCCATACATCTGTATGTACTAAGTCTAATAAGTTGTTGTGGATGTAGCCTTTGTGGTTGAATGGTTGTCTTTGTGCCTTCCCAATCTGACATGCATCACACCTGTTGATCATGTGTTGCTTTGATATGTTCGGCATTCCTAGAATACTTTGATCCTTGCATATATCCTTCAAGGTTCTTTCATTCACATGAGTAAGTCTCTTATGTCACACTTCAAGCTCACTTAGGGTTTGAGACCCAAAGTTGAATAGAGCTATGTTCCTAGTTTCTCCTACTTCAAAAGTAAAGAGCCTACCATGCTTCTCACCTCGGGCTATCTTCTTGAAGCCTTGAGATGGATCTTCCACATAAGCTCCATGTTGGGTGAACCTAACTTGCAAGCCTTTTTCAACTATTTGGCCTACACTTATTAGGCCTTTAATGATAGTGGGTACATAGAGAACCTTACTCAGAATGTTTGTCCTACCATTGGAAGCTTTGACATTACCAATCTTCTTCACATTGTGCTTTGTGTCATCCCTTGTTTGCACTTCATGTCTATGCTTTGGACTTTCCAAATCAGATAGAAGAGCAATGTTGCCTGCAACATGATTCGAACATCCTAAATCTATGTAGAAAAAATGATCATCTTCTTTACCTTCTTTGTGGCTTAGATTCATGAGAAGCAATGAGTCTTCATGTTATTGATCTTCTAAATAATTGTTGTAGTCCCTTCTATTATAGCTTCTATTGTTATTGTTGAAGTTGTGTCCACCTCTGCCTTGATTGCTGCCATATCCACCTCTTCCACTTCCTTTCTGGGTTTTCCCATTGAACCAACAATTCTGAGTGGTATGGTTGGTCTTATCGCATATGGCACAAGGTTGAACATTTTGATCTTTGGCTTTGTCTTGCTTTGGTCCTTTCTTCTTCCCTTTCCACTTGCTCTTGCTTGTGAAGTTGGCTTGGGAGATCTCTTCTTCATCTTCTTCCTTCTTCTTGCCTTTCTGCTTCTTATCCTTCTTATCTGCATATAGAGCACTAGTTGAATTACCATGATAAGAGTTACCTTCCTTTATGCTATTGTTGGCTTCTTGATTGAAGAGTTGTCCAAGAAAGATGTTGACGTCTGGAGTTTGCACATCCATGATGAGATCATAAGCCGTCATGAAGGATTGCCATTGCTTATCACTTCAAATGCCGTTGAGAATTTGGCTCATGATGAACTCTTCTTCAATCAGCTCTCCAATGGATGCTAACTGATTCGCAACCTCCTTGACCTTGGTAACAAACTCTGTGATGGTTTGTTTAGGTGTCTTCTTCATTTGGTTGAACTCGTTCCAAAGATGATTCTTTCTTGCTTTGGTACTAGCAGAAAAGAAAGTCTCGAGGGCATCCCAAGTCTCTTGCACCCTCTAATATGTGGTAATATGTCTTGCATCCTCTAATATGTGGTAATAGAAAGTCATAGATAGAGTTTACTATGTACGACCTTGCTTGAGCATCCCTTGCGCACCAAAGTGTGAGCTTATTTGTCTCCTCTTGTGTAGGTCCTCCTTTGGATCTTGGAATAGGCATAACTTCATCACCTGCTACAATTCCATAAAGATTTCTACCTTGCAAATAGGCCTCCATTCTGATTTGCCAAGCCACATAGTTGTGTCAATCAAGCTTCTCGATCATTGAGGGAAAGTCTTCACCCATCTTGATCTAGCTCTGATACCACTAAAAGAACTTGGAGAAGCTTGTCGAAGGTAGAAAAGTGCGTTTTGAAGCGACGAAGTTTGGTCAAGCCAACCGGCACAACACCAGCCCTTGAGCTTATGGAGACTCAAATAGACCTTATAGGCATGTAATAAGTGCAAAGAAACACACTATTTACTTTGGAGCATCAAGGAGAATGAGTTGATACAAAACAGATAGGTTCGCGGGTCGACTAGCTCAAAAAACTTACTATCTATGGAAGAGAGAATGAACTTCAAATGCCCATAGTGACCAACGTGATTACAATTAGAAAAAATCCTTTTATGGGAGTGACAACCATAGGGTTGAGTGTATGGAATGCACAAACGTATAAGGAATAAGCAAAATATGCTATAGGAATGAATGCGACATTCACTGGTGGTACTTCCTATTTTTCAGGAATATGCAGAGATTGACCCCGAGACAGAAAAACTCAGATTTCTCCCAATCTACTAAACCAAATGCTATGAAAATTTATAAGCATAAACTAGCCATTAATACTTTGTAATGAGCCATCTTGCACTCAATTTGGAGCTTTGGAGAGAGAGCAACAAGCTCTGCAAGATTACTGTTGGCGAAGAAGATGATGCAGAGAATTGAAGGAGCAAGACAATGATGGTCACAAGTGTATGTATATTGATTCCATGTATTGTACAAGTAATTTCAAGTCTTTATATAGACTCTAGGAGTGTTCCAAGACTTCTACAAGTGAAATTTGAATTCAAATGAAGGTGGGAATGGTTGTTGGAGGGAATCAATTCACTTTCCTACAATCTAGGAAAAGTGAAGATCTAGTTTGATCTACTTTTAGGTGATTTGATTGCTTGATTGAATGCAACTTCAACCACCATAAATTCGTGGGATTTGGGCTCTATCTTGCTACCTTTACATGTGTAAAGCTCAAGGCTTTTACAATGGTAAATGAACCATAAAAAATTCCTCAAAAAAATACAATAAATGAACATATGAAAAAGAACTCTCCAACGGATATTCTTTCGACGCGATAGCCTTTGATGTAGATCAAATCCACCTCAAGCATAGTGTAAGCTTGATGTTCCAACACTAGCCACAAGATAGTCTTCAAATTTGAGACAATACCAGAGTTCAATGATCTTATCCTCGGCAGAAGGGTCCAGATGATGAGGCTTTTGGAGATTAACCATCATATTACTAACCTTTTGCCTTCTATTAGCCTTGATGATTATAGCTAATTTCTGGTTGTGAGTGGAGACATTCTGCACATCCTTGATAGCCATCTCCTAGGCAGTAAAGTGAGATCTTTGAGTGTAAAAGTGATGCTTGAAAGAAAGATTAAGCTTGTCAATGACACAAGGAATATTAAGGAGAGAGGCATCTAGGTGAGGCCAGCTAGCACAACTAGTAGGAAAGTCCTTGGCAAAGGAGAACTTGAGGGGCAAGTGGTTAGATAAAGTGAATGAATGGTCAAGATTGCACTTAATTTCCCAAAACATGTTAAGGTGGGTAGCATTGTAGTAGAACCTATCAAGCCTAGCAGCAATAAGGTCTTGACCCTTTTGATTATTGTTCCAAGAGAAACCAAAGTTTCGAAAGACATCTATAAGGTCTTCAACAACAAAAAGGTTTTACAAAGAGCCTTTTTAGCACGAGTAATGGTTTAAAATTTCCTGGAAAGGAAATCCTGGATGTTCATGACCATATTAAAGTCACTGAGAACCATGATATGGCCATTTGAAACTCGAGATCTCATTCCAGCACTGAACTCTAGCAAAGCTAATGCTGCTGGCATACACACTAACGAAAGTGACATCAAAGGGGGCACTAAGAATGATGGAAGCCCATTAGTGGGTGGGATTGAAATCAATCTTAACCACTAGGTGAGAAAGAGATGAATCAATCCCCACAATGATACCACCTTTCCCAAATCTATGGTTGGGAAGAAAAAGTCAAACTAGTTGGACACAATGTTAAGATTGGACTTCAGTTTATCACCACCTACTTTAATCTCTTGTAGGCAAATGATATCAAGGGAACAAGCCCAATATTTGATCCAATTGTTGATGGCTTTGCATTGGATTGGATCCATTATACCTTTAATATTAAAAGAAACAATATTGAGGGATTTCATGTTTAATAGTAGGGGAGTTAAGATCAGAACATCGTGGATCAACTTTGGAGTCGTCAATACACTTAGGGGTGGCTTTAAAACGGATGGTAATGTAGTCCCTATACCCTTGGCTAAGGATATAAAGTTTATTCCTAGATCATTCGACCCATCATTGGGGTGGTGGTCAACATACATATCTTTAAAAAAGTCAATGGAGCGATTATTGATGCCAAAAGCATTATATTGAAACCCGGTCCTCCTTAAACAGTAGGGAAAACCCAAGAGAGAAACAAACGAGAGAAACTAGCTATCGATACCCACCTACAAAAGGAGCGGAGCTTAAATCTTAACTTTATCCTTATGCCTAGTATCATTGATGAAAGAGGCAAGAGAAGGCATTAATCTTAACTTTGGATAGTTAACATAAGACTTGTAACAATCAATACATCTAACGAGGTTAAGAAGGTATAGCAATTCAATAAGGTTTTCCGCACACTTATCCAAAAATAGGGTAGTGTAAATCTTGATTTTTTGCTTAAATCTAATGTTCCCAATGAAAGAGGCTAGGGAAGGAAGACTCAAACCATTGAAACAACACATGTAGGACTAAGAGAGTAGTCGAAAAAAATACCTCATAACCTTAGTAGGCAGGGGGATGGGGAAGAAGGCTTAGGACCAACGACCAAACCTGAAACCAAAAAACATCTAATGAACTTAGGACTCACACAACATCACCTACTCATAAAGGCTAAGTGTTATAGTGTGAGTTGTCCTTTTTTTTTGAGAGTACAATGAATTGGAAACACACACACACACACACACACACACACACACACACCTGACCTCATAAGGTAGAGGCACCCATCTTGGGGAACTTCATGGACACCCATCTTTGGGAGCTCATGGATATGTCAGCCAGGATTTGAACTCAGCACTTCCTCCTAGAGATTCAAAGCATCAACCACTGGGCTATGCAGGCTTGGACATAGTGTGAGTTGTCTTGCTTGTCCAATTGCTCTGTGAAAATGTTATCATTAGTCTTACCATCAGGGGGAGGGTTATTGCATTCTCCATAGGCAGTGTCACATGAAACCTTCTTTTTTCCTACTTGGGTCCAACCATCTTCATTAGTGCAATGGGTAGGGTTTTTACCAGTACGTTTGGAATTAATTTACTTTTTGGCTCATGTAGGTTACATCCATCATAATCTTTCAGAGTTACTCTTTTTGATAAAGAGTGAAGGATCTGCCTTGCTTGGTTGAAAGCCTTTGTCCTGCAAGAATGAAAGAAGTCTGAAATTCCAAGCTCTTGGGGCTTGCTTGAGACCATACAATGCTTTGTTAAGTTTACACACATAATCAGGATAAACTTGATTCTCAAAACCAGGTGGTTGTGCCATATATACCTCTTCTGTTATCCAACCATTCAAGAATGCATTCTTTACATCTAGTTGAAGTATCTTCCAATTCTTGGAAGAGGCAATGCTAAGCAAAACCCTAATAGTAGGCATCTTTGCTACAGGAGAGAAGGTCTCCTCATAATCAATTCCCTGAGTTTGTGCAAAGCCTTTTGCTACAAGCCTTGCCTTATACCTGTTAATGGAACCATCAGAATTCTTCTTGAGTTTATAGACCCATCTTGAGCCTATTACCTTCATGGATGAAGTCTTGGGCACCAAATCCCAAGTGTTGTTTTCCTCAAGTGCTTCAATCTCTTCCTTCATTGCATGCTTCCATTCTGATTTTGCTTTGGCCTCTTCAAAGGATGATGGATCCTCTTGGTTTATGTCTTGTGCTATGTAGATAGAATGTTTAGTTACTAATGAGGTGTCAAACCCATACCTTTCTGGTTTTTTCTTTTCCCTCATAGATCTTCTTAGGCCATGATGTGATGATTCTGCCTCATGTCCAAGTTCCTGCAACTTTGCTTTACCTTTAGACTTCCATGCTTTGATCGTTTCCATCTGAGATTCTTCATCATCCTCTGAGGTGTCTTCTTCTTCAATCTTTAGTTGTTCTCTACCAAGCTTTGGAAAATCTTCTTTAAGATCATATGGTAAATTGACCTTCCTGCATGAATCTTCATACCATGAATTGTTTTCATAAAAAACTACATCTCTGCTTACCAAGAATCGTTTGTTGGTAGGGTTGTATAACCTGTAGCCCTTTTGATTGTTGTCATATCCAAAATACACACCTTTCTGCCTTTGGATCCATCTTTCCTCTAACCTGTGAAGGAGCATGAGCAAAAGCAATACATCCAAAAATTTTACAATGATCTAAGCTTGGTCTTCTTCCATTCCAAGCCTCATATGGAGTCATCCCATCAAGGGATTTTGAAGGCAACTTGTTAATCAAGTAAGTGGCTGTAGATACAACCTCAGCCCATAGATAATTAGGTAAATGCTTTTCATTTAACATGGACCTTGCAGCTTCAACAATTGTCCTATTCCTCCTTTCTACCACTCCATTTCGCTCAGGAGTGTACCTTGTAGTTACGTCTCTTTTGATTCATCTTTCTTGAAGAAAAGAATCAAACTCATGGGAGAAGTATTCTCCCCCTCCATCTGACCTTAGCCTTTTTAGTGATTTACCTGTTTGATTCTCCACAAGAGCCAAATATCTTTTGAAACATGAAAAAACTTCATCTTTGTGTTTCATAAAGAATAGGATAGTCCATCTGCTACAATCATCAATAAAGGAGACATAATACCTTGATTCGGATATTGAAGCTTCCTTGCTAGGTCCCCATACATCTATATGAACCAACTCCAAGAGATCTCCATGCATATAACCTTTCTTCATGAATGGTAACCTGTGAGACTTTTCAAATTGACATGCACTACACTTATAAATCATATGTTGTTTTGACAAATTAGGGAGTCCAAGTACACTTTGGTCCCTGCAAATTTGCTTTAATGACCTTTCACCAATATGTGCTAACCTTTTGTGCCATACTTCCAATTCTGTGAGTGTCTGACTACCATAATTAAAGAGAGCAATATTTCTAGTGTCTTGTAATTCAAATGTGAACAATCTACCTGCCTTTTCACCTTTTGCAATTCTTCTGAATCCTTGACTTGGATCTTCAACAAATGCTCTTGCTTTTGTGAACCTGACTTGCAACCCTTTCTCTACTATCTACCCAACACTTATCAAATTCTTTGTAATGGTAGGGACATAGAGTACCTTGCTGAGTAGGTTGATGTTTCCATCAGGTGCTTTGACATTGCCTATTTTCTCCACAAGATGTCTTGCATCTCTTGTTTGTACCTCATGCTTATTCCTTGGATCTTCTAAATCTGATAGGAGTGCCACATTTCCTGCCACATGATTTGAACAACCTGAATCTATGTAGAAAACATGCTCATCAGATTTACCTTCTGGCATAGCCATGTTCATGATCAATAATGAATCCTCTTTGTTTGAGTCTTCTGTGTAGCTATTGAAGTCTCTTCTTCCTTTGTAACCTCCTTGATGGTTTGAATGATTGTAGTTGTCGTAGTTGCCATGATAATTGTTGAACCTTCCTCTTGAGTAGCCATAACTTCCTCTATTGTATCCTCTGCATCTTTGATTCTTGGGATTCCTAAAGCAATTTTCAGTTGTATGATTAGTTAATCCACAAATAGAACATGGGTTGGAGTCTTGGGATCTCCCCCTGCCTTGTGTACCTCCTCTTCCTCTACCTCTGCCATGTCTTCCTCTACCTGCATAGTTAACTTGATATGTACCTGCTTCATCATCCACTTTCTTTGCCTTTCCTTTGTTATCTTTGGACTTGCTTTTATGAGTGTATAAAGCTGAAGATTGATTACCTTTAGAGCTTTCTCCAATTTTGATAAGCTTTGCCTTTTGAGTTAGTAGTTGTCCAATGAGTGTATTGAAATCAGGTACATGCATGTCCATGTACAAATCCATAGTTGTGGTGAATGCTTCCCACTTCTCATCTGCCTTCAAGCCATTGATGACCTACCTTACAATTTTCTCTTCATCTATTACCTCTCCAATGCTTCCCAACTGATCTGCTATGTCCTTGAGCTTTGTGACAAAATCAGTCACATTTTGTTTGGGAGCCTTATTGAGAGTTGTGAAATACAGCCATAGTTGATGCTTTCTAGCTTTGGTACTTGAAGAGAAGAAGGCTTCAAGTGCATCCCACACTTCCTGAGATGTCTTACAACTTCTAATGTGAGGCAAAAAAAAGTCTGAGATAGAGTTCAGGAGATAAGACCTTGCAAGTGCATCCTTGGATTACCATGTGCTCAATCTTTCTTGCTCTTCTTGTGTTGGTTGACTTTTGTTCCTGAAACTTGGCATAACTTCATCTCCAGCCACATAACCATATAAACTTCTACCTTGGAGATAAGCTTCCATTATGAATGACCAAGCTGAGTAGCTACCTCTGTCCAATTTGTCAATTGATGAAGGAAATCCATCTGCCATGTTGTCCAACCTTGCTGTGATACCACTCTGAACAGATGGATATGTATGTGCTTGAAGATGAAGAGGTGTTGCAAAATCCTTGACGTACACCAGCCAAATGGACTCCAAGAGTATATGGTGGGCCCTTTTAGCTTGCCAATGGATGTATTAGACACCCTATGTACCTTGGAAGATCACTCACAAAAAGATAGATCAAAACAGATAAGTTGGAGTCAGCTTAGAGGTGAAGAACTTGCTATTTTGGTTCATACACCTGTCAAGTGTTTTGCATAATTCTCTAAGCACAACAACAATTAATTTAATTCCTCTTAGGGAAGTCTAGTTAACTTAAAGGGCTAACTTTCAAGAGTAATGTCATAAAAAATAATGAACCACACACTGAGAATGATGTTTAGCAACTGATGACATCATCTCTATTTTCACGGGCTGCTACAGTTTGAGACCAGTGAGCCACAAAATTAACATAACTCCAAATTAAAGAATCCAATGATTGTGAAAATTTTTATGCTTATACTAGACAGTAATCTAAATCCAACAAGCTTTAAATCATTGAATTTGGGTACACACTGAGAAACAGCTCGGACAAAATGAGTAAAAAAGTCGGGTACCTGACAGAGAAGTGAAAATGACAGACATGGTTGACTTCAACTGAACATAACTGAAGATTGCAATACCCAAATGAAATGAAAATTGATGAGCATATAGTAGACTTATAGAGATAACTTTACCAAGTCAAATATCTGAAAATGATGCACCAAGCGCAGAGAAACCATCTCTGCAATCTGACTAAGAAAACTGAGAGATATGGCAGTGAGTAGTACACTTCACAAGAACATGGAAATATGAACTCAAATGATGATGAAAATGAAAGTATATTGCTTGTACAATACAATGGACTTACTGCTCAAGAGTGCTCCACATATGTCATCATAGACGAGTTTACCACCTGGTGCACTATTGCTAATAGCTGTGCAAAATGTATCCCATGATGATGGCAGGGTGCATAACAGCAATACTGCTTTCATTTCATTGTCCATATCCATTTTCTGAGCCTGTAACTGGGAGAATATGGCATCAAACTCATTTAGATGAGCAGCAACACTATCTGTGTCCTTCATACGAAGGTCGTATAATTTTCTCATCAGATATACTTTATTTGATGCCGTCTCTTTTTCATATGTATTGCATAACTTCTTCCAAAGCTCCTCTGCACTTTCACAGTCTAATACTGTAAAGTAAACATTATCTGCTAGGTGCAAGCGAATGGTAGACCTGGCCATTTCATCTAACTCATCCCAATCATCTTCATCCATGTCAGCAGGCTTCTTTGAAATCCCATTTACTGGCTTCCATTGCCTTCTTTGAATCAGCACATCTTTAATCTGATTCTTCCATAGAGCAAAGTTTGTGCCATCAAATTTTTGGATCTCAAAATGGTCTTTGCCCTGCAAGTTATAGCTCCTCCTCGGAACGCTAGCACTAGACCCTGATCCACCGGATGTGCCTGAGACCTCTGATACATATGTGTGCCTTGTAATCACACCTTGATATGGCATAAAGCTCAGCTCTTGGAGGTCTTCACATAGGTCTCTCTAACCACGACTAAAGCTGCCATCTATTTATAGTTGAGTTTGGGAGGCTAACTTCCCTGAATCACTCTCCAATCAATTAGTGATTGATTTGATTCTCTACCTACCACAAATCACAAATTCGTGGCTTCTCTTTCCCTTTTTGATCAAGTGGACTCAACCACTTAAGATTCTTTCACTTTTACATTAAGTAAAGTCTTCAAAAGTTACAAGAGGTAGTTCACAAGTGAACTTTACATAATCTTCATTTTAAAGCTTCTTCTATGACTTTGTGGGACTCAAGCCAATACTTAGGCTTGTCATAGACTTGCTCCAACAGCTCCCCCTCAAGCCAAGTATGGTTGAGGTCTTCAATCTTCCAAGATTACCTGTAAACCAATTATAGCCTTGAATTTGCAAAGCTTTGTACCATCCAATGCTTTGGTTAGAATATCTGCACATTGTTGATGAGTGGACACATATGATATTTGAATCTCTTTGCTTAGAACCTTCTCTCATACATAGTGATAGTGAACTTCAATATGTTTAGTCCTTGCATGAAAAATAGGATTAGCAGCCAAATGAATAGAACTCATAGTGTCACCATAAATAGTTGGAGTTCCAAACTCCAATCCAAGATCTTTGAATAATGTCTTCATCCACATAGCTTCTTGTGTAGCTATGGCAAGACCTCTATATTCAGCTTCAGTAGAAGAGAGAGCAACTGCGGGTTGCTTCTTGGATGACCATGAAATAAGCTTTGAACCTGCAAAGGTAAGATAACCTGAAGTGCTCCTTCTATCTTCCTTGGAGCCAGCCCAATCTGCATCAAAAAATAGCTTCAAACCTAAATCAGATACATAATGATAATAAAGTCATTCATTTATGGTTCCTTTGAGATACTTGAGAATCCTTTTGGCAGCATCCATATGTGGTTTCCTTGGTGTGTGCATAAATTGACTTAGCACACTCACACTGTAACATATATCTACTCTTGTCAATGTGGCATAGTTGAGGCTACCCACTAGACTTTGATATGATGTGATGTCCTCTATGAGTTCACCTTCATGTGAGCTCAATTTGTGATTGACCTCCATTGGAGTACCTGCAATCTTACAGTCTTGCATCTTGAAATTTGCCAACATGTCCTTAATGTACCTTCTTTGAGTGAGAAACAAACCATGATCTTTGTAGACAACTTCCAAACCTAGGAAGTAGGTAAGTGAACCCAAATCACTTATCTTGAACTCTTCTCTCATCTGATCTTTGATCTTCTTCATACCATCTGCATCATTTCCTGTCAATATAATATCATCTACATATACACATAGGTAGATGACCTCAGA
The DNA here is from genome assembly GCA_020310875.1 of Ceratopteris richardii. NCBI lineage: Eukaryota > Viridiplantae > Streptophyta > Polypodiopsida > Polypodiales > Pteridaceae > Ceratopteris > Ceratopteris richardii. Next base: position 81,565,528 of record CM035418.1, on the reverse strand, counting down.
GTTACTCTTTTTGATAAAGAGTGAAGGATCTACCTTGCTTGGTTGAAAGCCTTTGTCCTGCAAGAATGAAACAAGTCTGAAATTCCAAGCTCTTGGGGCTTGCTTGAGTCCATACAATGCTTTGTTAAGTTTACATACATAATCAGGATAAACTTGATTCTCAAAACCAGGTGGTTGTGGCATATATACCTCTTCTGTTATCCAACCATTCAAGAATGCATTCTTTACATCTAGTTGAAGTATCTTCCAATTCTTGGAAGAGGCAATACTAAGCAAGACCCTAATAGTAGGCATCTTTGCTACAGGAGAGAAGGTCTCCTCATAATCGATTCCCTGAGTTTGTGCAAAGCTTTTTGCTACAAGCCTTGCCTTATACCTGTTAATGGAACCCTCAGAATTCTTCTTGAGTTTATAGACCCATCTTGAGCCTATTACCTTCATGGATGAAGTCTTGGGCACCAAATCCCAAGTGTTGTTTTCCTCAAGTGCTTCAATCTCTTCCTTCATTGCATGCTTCCATTCTGATTTTGCTTTGGCCTCTTCAAAGGATGATGGCTCCTCTTGGTTTATGTCCTGTGCTATGTAGATAGAATGTTTAGTTACTAATGAGGTGTCCAACCCATACCTTTCTGGTTTTTTCTTTTCCCTCATATATCCTCTTAGGCCATGATATGATGATTCTGCCTCATGTCCAAGTTCTTGCAACTTTGCTTTACCTTTAGACTTCCATGCTTTGACCATTTCCATCTGAGATTCTTCATCATCCTCTGAGGTGTCTTGTTCTTCAACCTTTGGTTGTTCTCTACCAAGCTTTGAAAAATCTTCTTTAAGATCATATGGTAAATTGACCTTCCTACATGAATCTTCATACCATGAATTGTTTTCATAAAAAACTACATCTCTGCTTACCAAGAATCGTTTGTTGGTAGGGTTGTATAACCTGTAGCCCTTTTGATTGTTGTCATATCCAATAAATACACACCTTTCTGCCTTTGGATCCATCTTGCCTCTAACTTGTGAAGGAACACGAGCAAAAGCAATACATCCAAAAATTTTACAATGATCTAAGCTTGGTCTTCTTCATTCCAAGCCTCATATGGATTCATCCCATCAAGGGATTTTGAAGGCAACCTGTTAATCAAGTAAGTGGCTGTAGATACAGCCTCAACCCATAGATAATTAGGTAAATGCTTTTCATTTAACATGGACCTTGCAGCTTCAACAATTATCATATTCCTCCTTTCTGCCACTCCATTTTGCTCACCAGTGTGCCTTGTAGTTACCTCTCTTTTGATTCCTCTTTCTTGAAGAAAAGAATCAAACTCATGGGAGAAGTATTCTCGCCCTCCATCTGACCTTATCCTTTTTAGTGATTTACCTGTTTGATTCTCCACAAGAGCCAGATATCTTTTGAAACATGAAAAAACTTCATCTTTGTGTTTCATAAAGAATATGATAGTCCATCTGCTGCAATCATCAATAAAGGAGACATAATACCTTGATATGGATATTGAAGCTTCCTTGCTAGGTCCCCATACATATGTATGAACCAACTCCAAGAGATCTCCATGCATATAACCTTTCTTCATGAATGGTAACCTGTGAGACTTTCCAAATTGACATGCACTACACTTATAAATCATATGTTGTTTTGAAAAATTAGGGAGTACAAGTACACTTTGGTCCCTACAAATTTGCTTTAATGACCTTTCACCAATATGTGCTAACCTTTTGTACCATACTTCCAATTCTGTGAGTGTCTGATTACCATAAGTAAAGAGAGCAATATTTCTAGTGCCTTGTAATTCAAATGTGAACAATCTACCTGACTTTTCACCTTTTGCAATTCTTCTGAATCCTTGACTTGGATCTTCAACAAATGCTCTTGCTTTTGTGAACCTGACTTGCAAGCCTTTCTCTACTATCTACCCAACACTTATCAAATTCTTTGTAATGGTAGGGACATAGAGTACTTTACTGAGTAGGTTGATGTTTCCATCAGGTGCTTTGATATTGCCTATTTTTTCCACAAGATGTCTTGTGTCATCTCCTGTTTGTACCTCATCCTTATTCCTTGGATCTTCTAAATCTGATAGGAGTGCCACATTTCCTGCGACATGATTTGAACAACCTGAATCTATGTAGAAAACATGCTCATCAGATTTACCTTGTGGAATAGCCATGTTCATGATCAATAATGAATCCTCTTTGTTTGAGTCTTCTGTGTAGTTATTGAAGTCTCTTCTTCCTTTGTAACCTCCTTGATAGTTTGAATGATTGTAGTTGTCGTAGTTGCCATGATAATTGTTGAACCTTCCTCTTGAGTAGCCATAACTTCCTCTATTGTATCCTCTGCCTCTTTTATTCCTGGAATTCCTAAAGCAATTTTCAGTTGTATGATTAGTTAATCCACAAATAGAACATGGCTTGGAGTCTTGGGATCTCCCCCTGCCTTTTGTACCTCCTCTTCCTCTACCTCTGCCATGTCTTCCTCTACCTGCATAGTTAACTTGATATGTACCTGCTTCATCATCCACTTTCTTTGCCTTTCCTTTGTTATCTTTGGACTTGCTTTTATGAGTGTATAAAGCTGAAGATTGCTTACCTTTAGAGCTTTCTCCATTTTTGATAAGATTTGCCTCTTGAGTAAGTAGTTGTCCAATGAGTGTATTGAAATCAGGTACATGCATGTCCATGTACAAATCCATAGCTGTGGTGCATGCTTCCCACTTGTCATCTGCCTTCAAGCCATTGATGACCTGCCTTACAATTTTCTCTTCATCTATTACCTTTCGAATGCTTCCCAACTGATCTGCTATGTCCTTGAGCTTTGTGACAAAATCAGTCACATTTTGTTTGGGAGCCTTCTTGAGAGTAGTGAAATCCAGCCATAGTTGATGCTTCCTAGCTTTGGTACTTGAAGAGAAGAAGGCTTCAAGTCCATCCCACACTTCCTGAGATGTCTTACAACTTCTAATGTGAGGCAACAAAAAATCTGAGATAGAGTTGAGGAGATAAGACCTTGCAAGTGCATCCTTGGAGCACCATGTGATCAATCTTTCTTGCTCTTCTTGTGTTGGTTGAATTTTGTTCCTGAAACTTAGCATAACTTCATCTCTAGCCACATAACCATATAAACTTCTACCTTGGAGATAAGCTTCCATTCTTAATGACCAAGTTGAGTAGTTACCTCTGTCCAATTTGTCAATTGATGAAGGAAATCCATCTGCCATGTTGTCCAACCTTGCTCTGATACCACTGTGAAGAGATGGATAGGTATGTGCTTGAAGATGAAGAGGTGTTGCAAAATCCTTGATCTACACCAGCCAAATAAACTCCAGGAGTATATGGTGGGCCCTTTTAGCTTGCCAATGGATGTGTTAGACACCCTATGTACCTTGGAAGATCACTCACAAAAGGATAGATCAAAACAGATAAGTTGGAGTTTGCTCAGAGGTGAAGAACTTGCTATTTTGGTTCATACACCTGTCCAGTGTTTTGCATAATTCTCTGAGCACAGCAGCAATTATCTTAATTCCTCTTAGGGAAGTCTAGTTAACTTAAAGTGCTAACTTTCAAGAGTAATCTCATAAAAAATAATGAACCACACAGTGAGAATGATGTTTAGCAACTGATGACATCATCCCGATTTTCACGGGCTGCTAGAGTTTGAGACTAGTGAGACAAAAAATGACTATAACTCCAGATTTAGGAATCCAATGATTGTGAAAATTTGTATGCTTATACTAGACAGTAATCTGAATCCAAGAAGCTTTAAATCATAGAATTTGGATAAGTACACACTGAGAAACAGCTCTGACAAAATGAGTAAAAAAGTCAGGTACCTAACAGAGAAGTGAAAATGACAGACATGGTTGACTTCAACTGAACATAACTAAAGATTGCAATTTTTAAATGAAATGAAAATTGAAGATCATATAGTAGACTTATAGAGCTAACTTTACCAAGTTAAATCAATGAAAATGATGCACCAAGCTCAGAGAAACCATCTCTGCAATCTGACTGAGAAAACTGAGAGATATGGCAGTGAGTAGTACACTTCACAAGAACATGGAAATATGAACTCAAATGATGATGAAAATGAAAGTATATTGCTTGTACAATACAATGGACGTACTGATACATATGTGTGCCTTGTAATCACACCTTGATATGGCATAAAGCTCAGCTCTTGGATGTCTTCACATAGGTCTCTCTAACCACGACTAAAGCTGCCATCTATTTATAGTTGAGTTTGGGAGGCTAACTTCCCTGAATCACTCTCCAATCAATTAGTGATTGATTTGATTCTCTACCTACCACAAATCACGAATTCGTGGCTCCTCTTTCCCTTTTTGATCAAGTGGACTCAACCACTTAAGATTCTTTCACTTTTACATTAAGTAAAGTCTTCAAAAGTTACAAGAGGTAGTTCACAAGTGAACTTTACATAATCTTCATTTTAAAGCTTCTTCTATGACTTTGTGGGACTCAAGCCAATACTTAGGCTTGTCATAGACTTGCTCCAACATGGAAGTGGGTGGCTGGTATCAGACAAAATGACTCTATTTGGGTCTCGATCCATGGCATCCGGATCGTGGAATCTTGGAACATTCGAAACGCCAAGAGGCTATGGAACAAAGGCTTCAAAAAATGGAAACATCTTTGGAAGCAAGACACCAATCAATGGATCAACTTTGAGGCTATTGACCCTAGCGCCAACATTACCTATGAATAATGGAACACTTTGCAAAGTAGACCTCTGGCCCGGGACCGCTCTAAAGTTCGCCTTCTCATGGGGCACAAGACATTGTGCTCGCTTGGTCTTAGATGGCACAATGTTAATTGCCTATAAAAAATCCCAAACATCAAAGAAACCATTGATTATCAAGTTAACCTCAACAAGAAGTGATGCCTGTCGTGGACGCAACTTCGATGGGACATGAAATTCATGGATATCTGGCACCCCCTCATTGAAGCCAAAAAGTTTGTCCTCCTATGGCAAATTCTTCATCGTGGAATCTGGACCAACCTTAAGGCTAACAAAATTTGTGGGATACCTCCGTGGAGCAAACACTGCTACCCGTCCGTCGAAGATGTTCCTCACATCTTTTTTACTTGTCCCAACTCCAACAGGCTCCGACAGATTATCAAAAAGAAAATGAGACTTCATAAACATATGAGTTGGAAGCAAGCTCTGCTGGGAGAAGCGATCGGTTGCTCAACGACTCTCTTGAACGCCATCAGAGGGGAGGTCCTTTGGAAGATCTGACGGGAAAGATGTGCTTGTAACTTTGGTGACTCCCCCAAAGAGTGGTCGATTGAGAAATCGCTATTCCTCCTTGGCAAAAGGATCGCTAACTGTAAGAAACTCCCCCTCCCCCTTTAGGCATCATCAAGTGCTCCTTTTGATCAACAACAAGCTTAAACCCATGTGGGCTCCACATGAGGGAGATGAGAGGGTGCTTAACCTCGTTTGTAATGCTATGTAAACTTTGTAAAAGCTACCCCCGCTATGTGGGATTCGGGGGATCCGTGGGCACTAGTCCCCTCCTCTTGTAATTTTCTTTTAATCAATTCAAGTCTTGAGAGTAGGCTAAGGCCGAACTTGCTATATTAAAAAAAAAATAAAGTCAATTATAGGACTAGTCTTGTAGTACTTTTACTTGTTCAAACCATGGGCACCCGATCAATAGGTTATGATCCACTTTTGATCTAGTGATGCCCAAAACCACAAAAATTAATTTAAAAGACGCTCCCTATATAGTTATTTGAATGTCTTTGATATTTCCTAATGGTTTCACTCAAGATTGATCTGAAATCCGTAAAAAAAAGGTATTTTTTTGACATATTTTCAACAAAGTCAGTCAGAGATATTAAGATTGGCCATATTGAAACCGGATCCTCCATTAATAAGAACTTTGTTGATTCATTTGTTTTGTTACCGGACTACGATTACTATAACTTTGTGTTGAACAAAACCAATCTTTGTATGAGTGAGATTGTTTATTGGTGTTGGAGAAAACTTATCATCTAATTGTCTAAAGAGTTCTCAACTAAAAATTGGACACAAGGAAAGTACTTTTCCTAAAGGAATATGGATAGGTACGTGGTGTGTAGTATGGACCATTTTTGAAATTACTTCTTGCAAATCTAGGGTTGTTTAGTATAGTTCAAAATAACTTCCACTTGTGGTCTAGTGTCCTCCAGAACAGACTTTGGGGAGCTCTAATAGAGTCCAAAATATTGGTGGGAGGGACTTTGGGATTTTTAGAAACAAGGTCCAAGGTTAGTTTGGAGTTGAACAACTTTGGGATTTTTAGACTGGTTCTTGGTTGTGTGTCCATCTTTGGTGAGAGCATTCTTTGATCTCTAGTGCTTTTATTAGTAAATTGCAAAGACTTATTCTGTAACCACTTTGCCACTTTCATGCTAAATACTTCTTGATCTTGTAATACTCTTCATGCAAGGGAATTGGCATGGTGCAAGAGGGAAAGGAAGAGAGATCTCCTTGAGTACTTTTGCTAGGATTCTTGTAAGTGCTTAGATTATAGATCCAACTATGTCAAGTGGTTTTTGAATTGATAAAATTCCTATGGTGAAATGGTCCTTTGTCCTTAAGGTCAACTACATGTCAATGTGACACAATGGTGGTCATTGAAGTGGTAAAAGGCTTCCCAATTTATGGAGATAGTTCTTGTTTCATGATTTTACTACCCACATTAATTCCATTGGTTTTGTTTTATCATGTTTGACTATTTTTGCTTGTAGTTCATGAACTATCTTTTTTTTGCCTTTTTACTTATTGGAGAAGTGGTTCTTGTGACTTGGATATCTAGATCTTTGATTGTCCTTTTTGAGTGTTGATGGCTTCATTGAGTACCCAATTATGCTTCATTCTTGTTGGAGTTTGTTTCTATCTCTAGATGTGCTTTTGCAATTATTTCTTTGGGATTGGATTTTAGAAGGGTGTTTGATATCAAACCCTTTCACAATCATACTTTTCATGTATCTCTCAACTATGATAATTGAAAAAAATTTGCATGTGTCTGTCATGATGCTTGACATGGGGTTTGATGACTTGAAAACACTTTTCACCCCCCCCCCTTCCCCCCCCCCCCCCCCCCCCAATCTCTTAAATGTCTATGGTCACTTGGTCTCTTTGGATGGTTTATTCGAGAATAAGGGAGATCTCAATGGGATATTATTACTTGGAATAGATGTTTGATAGGATTTACATGCACATTTTCAAGAACAATTCGTTTTATTTGTGTCTCTTGTAAGGTAAAAAAAATGCATATGGCATGTTCTAATCATTTTCCTTTAGGAAGGTAGAAATTTATTGCCATTAGCTCCCTGGCAATAGTAGTAAAGTCCAAAAGCATTGTCCCATTTTCAAAAAAAACTATATATTGATTTATACCATGTATAATTAGCAGAAAACTATAAAGTATGGGAATTTTGATATGGTGGTTGCCCTACAATGGTGAATAATTCTGCATCCAAAAGGATGTGTTCTAATCCCTATGGTGGTTCTCCATAATCAAGCGAGACAAATGTTGGATTTTAAAATAAAATTCCTTTGAAAGTAAACCCATAGAGCTAGGCTTCCCTTGAATGCTTGTTGACAAACTAAGCTAAATAGGGCCAAATGATCGGTAAGAAAAGTGAATTATTTCCCTAACAAATAATGCTAGAACATTTTAATTAAATAAATTTTGCACTTAGTAACAAAGTATTTATGTTTTGTTATAGATAATTTGCACCTTGCATAGTAAATAGGCTACTACAATGTTGTATCAACAATATGCATTAATATGTTGCCTATTGGTAGTTTAGATCCCAATTAAGGGCTTGTAGGAGCCTCAGTAAGAAGCTTCTTCAAAAATTCAAAAGCAACTGCACATTTCTAAATCCAATTGAATGGGATCAGAGAACATGCATCAAGTTGTTAAGTGGAACTACAATATGAGCCAAATGCTATAGTCCTTGTAATGTTAGCTAATTTTTCCAAGGAATCTTTGCATTTATTTAAGAGTAGTGGGGGCTAGATCTTCTAGGATAGCCTTAGCTTTATCTCGATCTATTGCAATCCCTACCCTTAGAAATCACATGTCCTAAAAATTTTCAATATGAAGATATGCTTAATAGGATTTAAAAGAGTCAAACCTCCCAAGTAATTGAAAACAAAGTTTTAGGTGCAAATGTAAGTGTGTAAATCCAAAAATAGAGAAATCATCGAGGAATATTCATAAAAATTTAGTAAGATAGTGAGAAAAAATTTATTGCATACATCTTTGGAAGGTACTAAGTGCGTTTGCACTCCAAACCACATTATCTTACAAGAGTAAACTCCCCAATTTGGGTATGTCATACTTTGGCATCCATATCTACTTTTCTTCACTAAATCTATCTATAACCCAATTTTTAATCTATCAGTTTCTTGTTTACCAAATTTACCATAGTTTAGATTCATTGTATATGTCTATTGCAATATTGGGATGGCATTTGGTTTGAGGAGAATACTTGAATGTTGATGAAATATAGGATCAAGACCTTTCATATCCATATAATCCTAGGCAAAAACATCTTGGAAATCCATGAGAAGCTCATCAATCGAGTTCAAAATGGTTATGGTAATCTAGCACAAATTCAAATAGGACAAGAAATTTTTAATATCCCTAAGTTGCAAAATTTTGATATGAACTTCCTAGACACTTCTCCGAGTAGGTTGATTTTGCTATAGTGATATTGGTAGTGGAGGACTTTGCTTGGGGTTGTAGGTACCTAGTAACAAGGTGATACACATTAATGATATTGAGAGTGACCAAATCTTGGTTTGCTTTCGAGAACACTTTTTCCTCATTTTTTGTGAGTCCAACTAGGAGATGAGTGGGTTCTTCAAATTCTAAATTCATTAAAGATAAAAATGTGTTTGAGTTTATCTTGTGGAAAATAAAGTCAATTACTAGACTAGACTTGTAATACTTTTGCCTCTTCAAACCATGGGCACCACAAAAATTAATTTAAAAGAAGCTCGGTATATAGTGATTTGAATGTCTCTGATAATTTCTAATGGCTTCACTCAAGATTGATCAGAAATGCAAACAAAAAAGGTGTCTTTTTGGCATATTTTCAACAAACTTGGTCAGAGATATTAAGAGTGGCCATATTGACAACGGATCCTCCATCAATAAGCACTTTGCTAATTAATTTGATTTGTTACGAGACTATTATTATTAGAACTTTGTGATGAATAATACCAATCTTTGTATGTGTGAGATTGTTTATTGGTGTTGGAGAAAAATTATCATCTAATTGTCTCAAGAGTTATCAACTAAAAATTGGACACAAGTACTTTTCCTAAAGGAATATGGATAGGTACGTGGTGTTTAGTATGGATCATTTTTGGAGCTACTTCTTGCAAAATCTAGGGTTGTTCAGTATAGTTCAAAATAACTTCTAGTTGTGGTCTAGTGTCCTCTAGAACAAACTTTGGGGAGCTCCGATAGAGTCCAGAATAGTGGTGGGAGGGACTTTGGGGCTGTCTGAAACAAGGTCCACAGTTAGTTTGGAGTTGGCCAACTTTGGTATTTTTGAGACTGGTTCTAGGTTGTGTGTCCATCTTTGGTGAGAACATTCTTTGTTCTCTAGTTCTTTTATGAGTTAATTGCAAAGACTTATTTTGTAACCTCTTTGCCAGTTTCATCCCAAAGTCTTCTTGATCTTGTAATACTCTTCCTAAAGGGGAATTGGCATGGTGCAAGAGGGAAGGGAAGAGAGATCTCCTTGAGTACTTTTGCTAGGAGTCTTGTAAGTGCTTAGACAATAGATCCATCTCTCTCAAGTGGTTTTAGAATTGATAAAATTCCTATGGTGAAATGGTCCTTTGTCCTTAAGGTCAATTACATGTCAATGTGACACAAGGGTGGCCATTGAAGTGGTAGAACGCTTCCCATTCCATGGAGATACTTCTTGTTTCCTGATTTTTAGTACCCACATTAATTCCATTGGTTTTGTTTTATCATCTTTCATTGTTTTTGCTTGCACTTCATGAAATATCTTTTTTTTTTTGCTTTTTTACTTATTGGAGAATTGATTCTAGTGACTTGTGGCATAGGTTGGCTTGCATCTTGGATATCTAGATCTTTGATTGTCCTTTTTGAGTGTTGATGATTGCATTGTGTACCCAATTATGCTTCGTTCTTGTTGGAGAATGTTTCTATCTCTAGATGTGCTTTTGCAATTATTATTTTGGGATTGGATTTTAGAAGGGTGTTCGATATCAAACCCTTTCACAATCATACTTTTCATGTATCTTTCAATTGTGATAATTGAAAAGAATTTGCATTTGTCTATCATGATGTTTGACATGGGATTTGATCACTTGAAAACACTTTTTCACCCCCTCTCATCTCTTAAATGTCTATGGTCACTTGGTCTCTTTGGATGGTTTATTCGAAAATAAGGGAGATCTCAATGAGATATTCTTACTTTGGATACATGTTTGATAGGATTTACATGCACATTTTCAAGAACAATTCGTTTTATTTGTGTCTTTTGTAAGGTAAAGAAATGCATATGGGCATGTTCTCATCATTTTCCTTTAGGAAGGTGAAGATGTATTATGATTAGCTCCCTGAAAATAGTAGTAAAGTCCAAAGGCATTAGCCCATTTAAAAAAAAACTATATGATGATTCATACCATGTATAATTAGCAAAAAACTCTAACGTATGAGAATTTCGATATGGTGGTTGCCGTACAATGGTGAATAAGTCTGCATCCAAAAAGGTGTCTTCTAATCCCTATGGTGGTTCTCCATAATCAAGCAAAGATAGATAATTGCCTACACTAAGTGATGCACGAGACAAATGTTGGATTTCAAAATAAAATTCCTATAAAAGTAAACCCATCGAGCTAGGCTTCCTATGAAAGCTTGTTGACAAACTAAGTAAAGTAGGGCCAAATGATCCACAAGAAAAGTGAATTGTTTCCCTAACAAATGATGCTAGAAACTTTTAACTAAATAAATTTTGCACTTAACAACAACGTATTTATGTTTTGTTATAGATGATTTGCACCTTGCGTAGTGAATATGCTATTATCATCTTGTATCAACAATCTGTATTAATATGTTGCCTATTGGTAGTTCAGATTCCAATTAAGGGCTTGTAGGAGCCTGAGTAAGAAGCTTCTTCAATAATTCAAAAGCAACTGTACATTCCTAAATCCAATTGAATGGGATCAGAGAACGTGCATCAACTTGTTAAGTGGAACTACAATATGAGCCAAATGCTATAGTCCTTGTAATGCTATCCTTGTAGTATGATCAACAACATCACAAATTATGCAATTCATATGATTCAAGCACAAGAGTTAGATGTGTGCCCTATATTTTGGTAGAGGATGCAATAAACTTGCTCGAGAGGTTCTAAAAACTCAATTCATATGTTAACAAGTTTTCGCTCTATTGGATCCAAATATGTATCAGTTCACTAGTTTGTGGTTAATCATAGTTTAATTTCTAGTTTCCAAGCAATTGGAATAACATCATCTAGAGAAACTTCTCCCACATCATAAATCTGCATGTTGTCGTGGGGAAAGGCCATTAATAGACCACCCTGACACTACATCTAGTGGTGTTTGACTATCTATAGGGATGGAGTTTCTACCTAAGATTTTGCAATATATTGTATGATTATGAGGTAGATTTTGTATGTCTAAATTGGTCTAAGATTTCCTGTTTTAGAACTTCATAATCTCTAAAATGGATAGGATATATGGGCATCTAGATCATTAGGATGATGGTTTTCTTTGTTACCTCATGCAAAACTATGCCCTTCTTTAGTTACCATTTTCATATTACATATGATCGAGCTCGATGGAGTTTGAAAATAAACGGTGATTGATACAATACTTTAAAACAACGAGTACTTATACACAAAGTCCTACTCTGCTAACATGTTCCTTGGAAAGTCATCCTATTTCTAAAGGGAGGGTTGGGAGGATCTATAGGAAGGTAATTTGTATTATAGTCTAAATTGTGAGAAATTTGGAAACGTTTGGGGAATGCTGGCATAGATTCTAAGAACTTTGGGTTACTTTGGGATTTGATGGGGTGAGTTTGGGGAAATATGGGGTTTGTCTAGGGGTTCATAGGGTGAGTTTAGGGAAATATAGGTTTTGTTTGGGGTGACTTTGCGAGAGTGAGTTTGGGGAATACAGGGTGTTTCTGAGGTTTGATGAGGTGGTTTTTGGGAAATATGAGGTTTGTATGGGTTTGATAAGGTAATTTTGGGGAAATATGGTATTTATCTAGGGTTTTGTGGAGTGAGTTTAGGGAAATATAGCATTTTTTTTTGGGGTTTGGCAAGGTGAATTCAAGGAAATATATGGTTCATTTGGGGTTTGTAAGTACCTGTTTCATAGTATTTTGGTCAACTTCGTGAATAATTGTTGTAGAATATCAAGGGTCGTTGGTTTAGAAATTTTTTTGAGTTGCTTCTTCCTTCCTTTCTTCTCGGAACAAAAGTTTTTCTTTTATATGTAGGGAATAGGTTAGGCCACAATGCATCATGGGAAACCTCCATTGAGCCTATCCTAGTGTATCACTTGGTTCTTGCTTGGTGCCGTCCTATGTGCTTCTGCATACCAATTTTCTACAACTTCTTCAAAACCCTTACCCTGCAAAAGGGGGCAAGCCCCCGCACATTAAGCTTCCATGGGGAAACTACAATCACAAGGCCTTTAGTTTTTCCTTCAATGGCAACCCAATTTACTGATGGTTGTTTGGGAGTTATTTCCATGGAAGCTTCTAGGTTTTCTTGATTTTATTGTTGGAGATGCTTATTCTCCTCCATTGATATTGACATGTGTCAATGTAGAAGGCCTAAGTTCCTTTGTAGTTTGGCATTCCTTGCATTCTATTCATGCAATGTCTCCTCCAAGTTCTGAAATGCTTTTGTATCTGCTCCTTGTACCTTGGTATTTACTTCATCATGTGCTTGTTGGAGGGTAAGGTACTCAACTTGTGGTCTATGGTTATCTTCTTCTAGTGCTATTACCTTGGTCTATAATCATTGAGATTCGTTCAAGGGGATCACATTTCTTTCTTCTTATTGTTGATTCTCCTGTTGGAGTGATACACACTGAATCATTGTATTAAATGTATCATCTACAAATGTAGATGCAAGAGTGATAGGAGTGAGTGCAGGGGGAATGGACGGGGATATGGGAGTTGTGTTATAGTGGTGATGTTGGTGGAGAGAGGATAGGGGATTTTGGAAGTGTGTGTGTGGGGGGATGGTACCGTGGGTGGTGATATGTCCATAGGATAGAATAGTGTCGTCTGTGTTGTTTCTACCATGAGAATATGGATGGTAGGTGTGGTGTGCATGGTGTCGGTGTAAAGTTAGATGGTTGCTATTGTGCATGAGTAGGAAGGAAATTTCATGGGGTAGCGAGTAAAGCCTTCCATAAATGAAATATAGTGGTGTTGGATAGTGGTGGCAACAGATGGATGGAAAGTAGGGGTTCCTGGTGAAAGGGACTTTGGTGCAAGGGGTTATGGGGAAATTGATACTTCCTTCAATGGGTATGGGGTGGCTTGTAATACTAGGTATGATTGGGTAATCGATGGCTGGTTCTATAAGTTCGGTCATGGTGGTGTAGAGAGGGTTAGTGATGGAACAAAAAGGGGTGGCTTAGGAGATTGGCTTGCAGAAGCTGAAGGAGGATGTGGATGTAACAATTGGGATAGTGGTATGACTGGGATGGTGCAAGGTGCTGATTAGAGAGGGTTTTGGTAGATGATTTTTATGGATTTTGTGGTGGTATGTACATCAATCATGGTGGGAGGGGATGGAGGTTGCTGGGGTGATATTGGAGATGTTTGAACAAAAACTTTAGCTATCAGATCAATGCTCATAATTGAGATGGCCTCTTCAACTATGGTTGCTTCATGTTCACATATTGGAATCTAGATGTTCTTGCTAGTGCGCTCTCGTGTCTCGACATGCTTGTGATCATAGTGAGGTCTTGATTTTTGTAACATTGTATGAATCAATTCAGTGACTCCTAATGATTAAGCCAGATGTTGGAGTGCTTTGATAAAGTGTGGGTCTTCTTCCTCACTCAAAATTTGCTCAATCAATTCTTTGCCTATACTGAAAGAGAGATGATGTTGTTCTTACACACTCATGATTGTGTCATATAGTCATTGCAAATGTGCAGTATACATAGGGGCTCCTATAGCTTTCCTTGCTGTTCATCATATTGTTCTTCCTCATCATCTTCATCTTCCTCATCATCATGATGATCATCATCATCATCATCATCATCATCATCATCATCATCATCATCATCATCTTCTTTCTTCTTCTTCTTCTTCTTCTTCTTCTTCTTTTTTATGTGCTTGATGAATTTGATCGATAATCCAATGTGGAAGATTGATCAATAAGTTTTGTGTGTCACCTAAGTGCAAGATGAACCAAACCCTTTTATGTAGCATCATGAATGTGTCTTGTCCTTGAAATGCAAAACGTTGCATGCATATTCTCAAATGCACCACAATGTTAGGAGTCATAACCACCATGTCTTTGAGCTTTGTCCAATTCCAGTTCTTCATGTTGTCTGTAACCAATCCTTTCTTCTTAGATTGGATCAGTCACCATTTATGAGTTTAAGGACCCAGAGACACCAAGCAAGGTTTTCTATCTAGATAAAACTTCAAAGAGGATGGTCCTAGTTATGGAGTAGGGTAGGCATGCTTACACCTATAAGGGCGAACTGATCTTCCGTCCACCAAGATCGAATTTTTCCCATGGCCTCCAAGGAGTGGGATCATCCCAGGCTCATGGAACCCAAAGAAACAAAGCCAGAGAGGGATCAAAAGTGAGTTTTGCCAACCTTGTAGGAAGAGATAGATCAAGATTGGAGACATATAGGATAGATTCGAAGAGGCATAGAGGCCCAAGAATTCAAGGAGGTGCAGATGAATTTCTATGCATTATGTTATATATCTTCAACATGTATATCATGCATGGACTGAATTTCATGCTCATTTCAACCAATATTGACACAAATTTTTAGCCATATGTGGCTGGAAATTTCTAACAGTTTTGATAATTTTTTGTTGAACATTTTTAGCCATGTTTGGCTAGAAATTCTCTTAATTTTCAGCTCTACTTTGTTGGAATTTTTCAGCCCTTTGAGCCTTGAATGGCCATAGTCAAGGGCACCATTTTGGAACAAAGGCATGAGTGTATTGAACACATCTTGTGAGCTAACTATGGGTTGTTTTTTGCATTCAAGTAGAGGGAAAAATGAATTCAACAAATACCACATCATGACTTACAATAATTGTGTTTGTCAATGGATGTTACAAATGATATCCCTTACTTTCAACACTATAACCAACAAATATTCATTTCTTTGCCTTGTCATCAAGTTTGTAACATTGTTGTGATGGCACAAGAGCATATTCCAAACAACCAAACATGCACATATGACTAGCCATAGGTTTATGTCCATTCCAAGTGTCATAAGGAGTGATGACTGTCAATGCTTTTGTACGGTAGCAATTCCACACATAGTTTGCACACATGACCACTTCCATCCAAAACTTATCAGGAAGGTAGTTTCCTTTAACCATGCATCATGCCATTTCAAGGACTGGTCTGTTTTTATGCTCAGAAACACCATTTGTTGAGGTGTATATGGCACCATACATTGCTGTGAAATATCTTTCATGAAGAAAAGCATTAAACTCATGTGACATATTCACCACCACGATTTGTGCATAGAGTTAAAAGCTTGTTTGAAGAAAATTTTTCGGCCATAGCTAAAAAAGCTTTGAAGCAAGAAAATACCTCATTCTTTGCTTTCATTGGATACACCCATGTATGGTAATTAGCATCATCAATGAAGGTAACAAAATATACATGCTTCCCAAAAGATGGAGTCTTAACGGGACCACATACATCACTATGAGAAAGTTGCAATTTTCTTGTAGTGTGTGTATGAATATCTTTTGGAAAAGAAGCACGATGCATTTTTCCAAGAGTGAAACCTTCACATGCATGCTTTCCAATGGACTCAAGTGTTGGTAAACCAATAACCATGTCCTTCTTTTTCAAGTAGAGCAAACTATTGAAGTTCAAGTGACCAAAATGAGCACGCCAAAGCTCCATTTCAGCCATGGAAGAGGTATGAGCAACCAAGGCATTTGAGGCAGCCCTCTTTATGTATCCATGTGATACAAACCATTACATAATGTACCAAACATCAAAATAATATCACCATTGCTGAAATAATGAACCATACACTTATCATCAACAAAGTGTACATGAAGTCTAGCTTTGGCAATCAATGGAACAAAAATTAAGTTTTTTTTAATACTGAGAACATAAAATCAATTTTTCAAGAGAATCACACCTCCATTTGCAACCATAAAGCTCAACTTCTCCTACTCTAATGATAGGATAAGAGGCAATGTTTGCATAGACCACATGTCCTCCTTTGGGTGCATCTTTCAAAGATGCAAAAAATCTTTTGCATGACGTTATGTGCTTTGAAGCATCAAAGAACCAATCTGCATTTATAATGAAAAGATGCATCATAATGAAATGTAACAACACATGCCCAAAAATCTTGAGCAATGTTAGCTTCATTCTTTGCATTTGCTAAATTTTCAACGATAGACATGCCAGATTCCTTCTTCTTTTTATTGCACTTAGCAAGCTTTCTACACTCATCAATAGTGTGAACAACCTTTCAGAAATATTTGCATCTCTTTTTCTTTTGCAATTGAGAATCATTAGAGGAATGAGTGGAAGAGGAAGGTTGAGGCTTTTGTTTTGATGAGTAATGCATCGAGAATAATCCATCTATGTTTGCCAATTGCTCTTTCAAGTCCTTGATGCGTGTCACATACACATCCACATACTCATTTTCAGCCATACATACATCTTCAAGTTGCTTCCTCAAGTATGCAATATGTGCTTCATTGCGTGTGGCATACAAAGAAGCAAGAGTGTCCCATTCCTCTCTCGATGTAAAACATGACCAAATGTGTGGAACTATATGATGCTTCATAGAAAGCACAATCAATGCATGAGCTTGAGCATCTTTTCCATCCTATCTAAGCTGCTCTTGTGTAGGTGGAGAAGGAGTAACCACTGTACTTGAAGAAGAAGCTCCATATGTGATAATACTATGAAGTAGAAGAACTTGCAAAGTAGAAGAACTTGCGGGTCTTCAATCTACATCTGCCACTATGTTCCAAAGTTATTTTGCAACAAGAACATGCTTCATCATGTAAGACCACATTGGATAGTTGGTGCAATGAAACTTATCTTCAGCTTGAAGCATGCCAAATAAGTCATTGATGCCCGTCATTTCACTAAAGAACAAGAATGTGATAAAATCTTTACTTGGACGAATGTTGAAATTTCAACTCATACAATCTCACTCTGATGGTGATTCTGACTGCATGAATGGCTTCCAAATGGGGGATTCATTGTTCTATGCTCCAAAATCGATTTGCACTGTTAAAAGTGTGCACGGGTTGTGATGCAAAAAACCAAAACTTGAGAAGGAGCTGAATCTACTCTGATATGATTGATGGATGTGTGTAGAAGTGTGAGAGACACACGAGAAGCAAACACAAGGAGCACAAATGTAGCAAAACACATGGAGAAGATGGATGGCTGGAATAGCTGTCTCTATTGACGATGTTCATAACTGAAGTAAGAGTTGAATAATATCCCTAAGTACGAAGTACCACCACATATGAGTGAATTATGTACGTGGTAACATGGGGAAAAAACTCTAGCCATCACTAGAGTAAAAAGTGCCCATGTATAGGGAAAAGGTTCACATCAAAGCTACTCGAGGAACACATAAGTGTAACAATTCCAAGATTGTGATCGGAGGAGTGCTGAAGACACCCTAGATGAAGTGACAACCTGCTATGATACCAGTTGTATGAATTTTAGGTTTGTGAAAGCACATGAACAACACAAGGAAGAAGAAGAAGCTTGGAACACAACACATAATACAGAATGTATTACCAAGTGATGTATAGTTAGGGTTATAGACACATATACAAGTGGGGGGGACCTCTTAAAGAGGGAAAAAAGTGCCCAGTGGTCCTAAGCGTGTTCACACACGTCACTACCCAAATATAGCAACATTGGAAATATTCTTCCTCAACCCAGGTGTTGGATATGTTCTTGATGTGGAAAAGGGGAAAAGGTGATGAACTAATCTTCCTCAACCGAGGTTTTGGATATGTTCTTAGCACTTACTTGATAATATAGGCCCGATAATGGGTCTACTTCTTTGACCTCTCGTAGATTTCTTATATAAGTGTAAAGGAGTTTGCACTAATTTGCTATATTGACATCGTATGCCATCGAAATGTTATTTTTTGGATGTGGTTTAAATGTACTTATTGCTAAACGTATATTTTAATGTTTCATGTTTACAATGGTTTGAAACGAGAAAACAGAAAACAAAGTCCTATAAAGGATAGGAGTGTTTCATTAGGCCATAGAACATAAATATTCAAAATACTTATTTCATCTAAAAAGACTTGAATGAAATTCTTATAGATTTGGGTGCAATTCCTAATTGGATAGTTCATAATCATATATAACCTTTGTTGTTCATAGAATGGAATGTTGGAGGTTCAAAGTTACTTTTTACGCCCTTGTATACTTGAAACATTATGAAATAGTGATATTTTTAATGAAAAATATTAATGTTAATATTTTTTCGTTAAAAAGTTGGGTTCAATCAAGGGATTCCCATGTCCTCTTACACAAAGAATACATCACCTTAGCTCTACGGATCAAAAGAATAACCAAATCTTTGAAAGAATGGAGCTAGATTGTATTTTTCATAAAGGCAAGAAAAGGGATGAAAATATGGCTAATTCTACAAGTGCTGGATGTAGCATGAAGGATTTATGGTGAGTACTATGTACATTTTTTAATCAGTATGAATCTCGTGAAGTTTAAAGAGCTCATTAGTTGAGGGTCCAAGACTGTTTCTCGAACAGATTTGATCTCATACAACTCAAAAACCTAAAAATGAGAGCTATTTGTCCTATCAAGGGCCATTTTTCTTGTCAAAAGAGATATTTTTTAAAACTTCATGTGACAGATTCAGATTGGTAATTTTCTTATATATATATATATATATCATTTCTACCAAATCTCATTTTCTCCTGCCCATCAAATTGAAGCCCTGGTCTATAGCTTTCGTGACCCAAAGGCCTACAGATTTTTCGCATGAAGGCTATCATTAGTGTTGATTCTTGATTGGGCTGCTCTATCCTTTAAGTTTAAAGGGCATGTGAGGTTAATATCCGTATTTTATATTTTTATTTTAAAATTTGGTGATTTTTAAAGAAACATGCCCTTCATAAACTGCCAAAAACACCAAAAATGGTCCATATGACTAACCAAAATCAACCTATGGCTATCGTGACTCATGACAACCCTCCCCCTTCCGTTTTCCCTTGTTGGAACTTGAATCCATGAGTGTCTCTCATTGAGTCCGAATTCTAGTAGTTCACATTGTGAATAGTCTTTAACTTTTTTTTTTTTTTTTTTTTAAATGGTGGTTCAGCCGAGGCCTACTCCTCCAAGCTTTAACTTTGAAATTGCAATTGTACAAGGAATGGCATAGTACCCATAGGAACTCCCTTATCCCACAAGAACCGGGGTTTATATAGCTGGGTTAGAGTGCGGTCACAACTGCTTGCAATTGTACAAGGAATGGCATAGTACCCATAGGAACTCCCTTATCCCACAAGAACCAGGGTTTATATAGCTGGGTTAGAGTGCGGTCACAACTACTGTGAAGCAGGACAAATAGTGGCACATCAGTAGTCACAAGATACAAGTTTCCATGATAACATGTCCCTTACATGTTGCCGGTGGGGGTTGAACCCTCACCCCCACCTCAAGAGGCGAAAGGCCCAACCACCCAACCAAGCATTTTGACTCTTGAACTGGTACCTCTTAATGCACATGATCAATGCTTGGGTCGAATCCAAGAGCCACCTCATGCATGCATGGTTAGGATACACCATACCTAAAGGGGTTAAAGTAGCGCAATGGAAAGAAAAAACGGAGGAAATCCCCAAAACCAAAAGAAATGCGGAGTTTCATCACTCTTTAAACAAGAACTTTGCTCGTGGGAGTGTGCAGACAAAGCGGCCACTTTTACTTTAAGCTTGCTTGTCTATCTCAAAGTACACTCCATCCTCACCAGGCAGGGGCACCCCACCTCCGCGCAGGCGGTCCTCCTAAGACTCTCTAGGGATATGAACTTCTGTGCTTTGAAATCTTTGGTAGGAAAGAAAGAATACTATACTTCATGATCAGAAATGGGTTGCTCTCTGCTTTTCGAAAGCTGAGAGAATCATTTTGCAGGTGATCGAAAATGAAAAGCCAACAAAAGGCCGTCTTACCAGTTGAGTACTTCACTTCTGTTATGAAGCGCATAAAAATAACATGTGGGAAAGTGAAGATACAGAGGATCTGCCTGAACAGTGTGAAGCTCATTCAGCTTGGCATCAAAAGGCGGAGAAGATGACCCCTCAGCCACTCAAGACCTCGTCGATCTATGTGTGGGTTAAGTCGTACTCGCAACAGAAGGTCCGCGAATGCATAGAAATGAGCTAGCTAGGCCGTCGATTGAATTTTTTCACCATCTCTCCTGGATTTCTTCCAAGGAGGGATCGTCCACGGTCCAGCTCAATGGTGGTCCTGGGAGCGACTTTACTTAAGATGCTCAATAACTTTGCTGCCTCAGCCCCCCCCCCTTCTTTTGAATGTAGCTCAAAAGCATGTCCATACCAGTATATATGTGAGTCGTGACTACGCGTGAGAATTCTGATCAGGCATTTTGACAAAGCAAAGGAGTATATAGCTGGAATTTCTTCTTCAGTTGTAAAATTCTTCCCTTTTTTTATTAATGAGATTCAATATCCTGACAGTAGAAGAAGTATGGCTATCACTCCCTCTTGATCTTGTCTATCTCATCCTTAATCAATGAAATCTTCCTCTGTTGTAGATTTCTTCTGTTGTAAAATTCTATATCCTGACAGAAGAAGAAGTATGGCTATCACTCCCTCTTAATCTTATCAGGAAGCTCAGGAATATGTAGCTGGAATTCATTCTGCTGTAGTTTTCTTCCCTTTTTTATTAATGAAATTCAATATCCTGACTGAAGAAAAGGTATGGCTATCACTCCTTCTTAATCTTGTCTATGAAGGGGGAGATCACTGTACAGGCTTGCGCCTAATGGGTCGCTCGCAGTTTTCTCCTATAATAATGGTGTCTCAAACAAAAGCGAAGACTCTCTGCATTTTGTCTGTGGAGGAAGCAGATCATTTGATATAATTGATCATAAGAATCTCTGAAGAGTCTTTTCTGTAGACGTGGATTTGAGGCTCTATTTTGCTGCATTGAGCTTATGGGAAAAGGCAACGATTGTGCCAATTTACTCATGATGATCTTCTCATAGTCTTTTCTGTAGCAATGGCTTTAAAGCCTTGTCTAGAAGAAGTAACTTGTTGCATAAACTTCCTCACAAGAACCGTCTGTGGGAGTTTACAAGATAATGATACATTTTAAAAATATGTTCCCAAGTGTAAGGGAGACACGCAAATGAGGAAGGGTTGAACACACTATAGCAATTACAAGAGGTTTAAGTCTAGCTTTGAGCTAAGAAAGGAGCTTCTTAAGAATCGTGGAAGACAATTGAAAGGTATTATTGTACTACAAAAACCTCCAATCCAATAATAAATGCTCAATGTAATAGAGGGAAGTAGCTAAACATGAAAAGTAAGCTAGTGAGTACTCGAAAAATATCTTTAAACACTTCTCAATTAGGATGTAGACATCGTATAGAGTGAGTCATCTAGCTATTGTAATCCATTAAAATGTCTAGATGA
Organism: Ceratopteris richardii; assembly: GCA_020310875.1. Lineage (NCBI taxonomy): Eukaryota > Viridiplantae > Streptophyta > Polypodiopsida > Polypodiales > Pteridaceae > Ceratopteris > Ceratopteris richardii. The sequence goes on along the minus strand of CM035418.1, from coordinate 81,543,557 downwards.
TGTAGAAGTAGCGGTCTTGAGATGTAAACCTACAAGAGAAATTATGTGGTGTGGGGGAGAGGATATTGTGCTCCCAAGCTACAAGTTCTGAGCTCAAATCATGTACATGGGAGGGAGTTTTTTGTGCACCCCTTTGTGAAAGGGAGGAAAATTGGAGTGAAAATTCAAAATATAAATATGAAAAATATGGGCCCACATGTGAGATTTTAGATATATAGATGTCAAAATCATTACAAAATGGGATGCAACATCATGAACCTAAAGGTATGTATGATTCACCTCCTCTCTTCTCTACCTATTTCTTGATGTAGAAAGAGATTAAATGGCGCTTCATATCTCTCTCCCTCCTAGATACAAGCAGAGAAATGCACGTATTCTTCGAGGTACTAAAGTTCAAAGCATATCTAGCTCTCTCTCACTTTCTTTTATCGCTCATGTTTTGTAGTGCAATGCAAGTGCCAATAGGTACTTGATGCTCCCAAGCTTGTAACACTACTGGTTGCAATATAAGATGGAAGAGGAACAAAAACGAAGGTACATGTGCTACCACATTTCTGTAAGGAGCTCCAATAAAAAGGGAGATTGAAAACTTTGGACCCCATTTTTAGTTTGAAGATTTGATTCCTCAATAGACTAATAATCCTTTTTTTAAGCTACAACTGGTAGGTACGAAGGACCAAAATGAAGGATGCGGATGAGGTAGTAGATGGTGGTGCATGGAGGGAGAAGATTGAATCACATATTAGAATGTGGGGAGGCACAAATGAGACAATCAAGGAAGCGACTAGCTTACAAAGAACTTTAGAAGGAGGTTAATGACTTCTCCTCTCAAGTCTTTTCCTTTGTAAGATGATAGCATCCCCACAAAGAGAATGAACACCACCAAAGAGCTAAAAACTTTTATAGGGGGAGCAAATAGCAAGCAAAATATTATGCAAGTCCATCCAAAAGGGGAAATATAAAAAAATGCATTCAATGGGGGAAAAACAACCACTATGGGGTTTAAATTTTCCACATAAAGTGTTGATAAACACTTGATAAACACTTGAAAGAAATAAAATGCACCACAATCTTATTAAGTGCCACCAAGGAATACCAAGGGCAAAGGATGCAAGGGTGGGGAAGAGATGGTAGGAGGGAGGAAGAAATGATAAACAATATTCAAAAGCACTTTACAAGCACCAAAATGATGACGAAAAGCTCCTCCTTCTTGATTAAGAATCACCATCACCAGAAATAATGTTTCGAGGAGGACTATCATCACCTCCAAGGGAACCACCTTGAAAATAATCCAACAACATCTAGTTCTTTCATACCCGGTAGAAAGTACAGATGCAAAAGCTAAAAATCAATAAAAGTACTCACTATGAAAAGAGTATTATAATTGAAAGAATTGAGGAGACCATGAAATGGGAAACCGCTTTACTAGATCGAACTTTCCAAGAGTATAGAGTGAGTTATCAAGCCCCTAACCCAAGTAAAAAAATGAAGAGAGGGATGTCTTTTATATGGTTGGAGAGAGGTTTCTCTAAATATGTCCAATGTGGGATAAATATCCTACAATGAGAACAAAACTAAATGAAATGAACAACCAAAATAAACAAAATGAAGATGCACTCATAGAAGTGAATTGAAGATGAACTATTAAACAAAAATTAGAGAATGGATATTACCAATTTTTTCAACATGACTAAAAAAGGTGGGAACGCTTTTCATGATATAGGTTATTGAGGTTGTTGTATACGCCCCAAAGAAATTATGAATGTGCATATCCTTGAGCATATCCCTAGCACATCCTACTATGCACCTATTCTTCTAGCCAAATAATCACTTGTCGAAAATCCATTTTCAAAGAATCAATTTGGGGTTTGCAACCTTGTGGAATGCAAAGAGAGAATACGCCCTTTTAATTTTGGCATCAATGCAATTGATCCTTCTTTAAATAGCTCATCAACATTGTTCTCCTTGAGAATTGAGAGCCCAAAGAGAATTCCTCCTTTTTTTCATAACTTGACCTCTATTAGGAGGGAAATCAGATGAAACATAAGTAATCCGTATCCACATGATGAAAAGTTATTGACCTCCTTTGTATCTCTTCCTAGGAGAAGAGATAAGAGATTTAATAATCTCCATTTATATCTCTTGTATGAAGGGATATGAGATGAAAGTTAAGTAGATCCCCATTCTAGGGGGCAAGTGGTTTATTAACCTCCTCTATATTTATCCTTATTCTTTTTTGTGATTTTCTCTCGAATAATGTTGGGATGCATGGTGTAGTGGTTAATACCTAATCATTTGGATTGAAGCTTCAGGGTTCAATATTCACAAATTCTTTGATGTTAACCCTTGAAAAGTTGAGAATACAAGGGGCCCCTAGGGTGCGAAGTGCACGCATTGTTCTTTCTAATTTCAAGCATAATAAAAGAGTAGGTCAAAAACCAAACATCCCTTGAAAAAACAATAATTACTTCCAATAACATAGTTATATTGTTTGTGGAGGATCTAGAATTTATAGACCCCTGTGACTCTCTTTGGATCTTTCTATCTCATTCCTAGTACCTACCGACATCTCTTGTGCAACTTGCAAGTATGTAGTGTCATATTTCACTAAATATACCTTGTCTTATGCATGTAGATGATATTATGAGAACTCTGAATATATGTACCTATGCATATAGGAAACATTATGTGTACTTAATGATCAATCACATAAAGCATACTTAGTTTAATGGGTGATGGAGTCCTCAAACAGGTACCAAGTAGGCAATCGAGCTTTACTAAACAAGAGAACCCCTTAGATAAAATTATCTATTCGTGTGTAATAGAGTTCGAACAAGATAAAACTGTGCATCAAGGTCAATGAATATTGGACGTGGGCATATTAGGGGAATCAAAGAAACTGGCTCGGAGAACCTCCAAAGGGCAACAAAGCTATGGAACAGAGTGCTTCATAAGTGGAAACATATCTGGAATAAAGAGAGAGGACATTGGATGACATTTGAGGACATAGGCTCAGCTAGGAGAGTAGACTATGATGATTGGTTCCTGCTAAAACACATAATCTATTCTTAAGAAAAATCAAAGACATGCCTCTTTCTCAAGAATGATCTGTTGTAGATTGAAGGGTTAAGATGGATCAAAGGTAACAAATTAGATAAGACAATGAGGGTCCATAAGCACCTTGAATTGCATCTCTACCTTAATAGGAGATGGTGTCTAAATTGGCCCTGTATCATATGAAAACTTAAATTTGAGGACCTCTGGTATCCTCTCATCGAGAACAAAAATATGATACTTACGTGTGTTGGAACATCAAGCTTACTCTATGCTTGAGGTGGCTTTGATCTACATCAAAAGCTATCGCTTGGATTATGTGGAAAGAATATCCGTTGGAGAATTCTTTTACTTATGTTCATTTATTGTATTTTTTAAAAAGATTTTATGTGGATCTTTTACCATTGTAAAAGCCTAGAGCTTTACACATTTAAAAGTAGAGAAAGAGAGCTAATATTTCACGAATTTGTGGTGGTTGCATTGCAATCAATCAATCAATCAATCACCTAAAAGTAGATCAAACTATATCTTCACTTTTCCTAGATTGTAGCAAAGTGAATTGATTCCCTCCAACAAAGTTTATTGCCTTCATTTGAATTCAAAATCCACTTGTAGAAGTTGTGGAGAATTTCACAAGTCTATGTAAAGACTTCAAATCACTTGTACATCACATGGAAGCAATATATATACACTTGTGTATCACTCCCAGAAAAGGATTTTTTTTAATTGTAATCATGCTATTTGCTATCAGCATTTAAAGTTCACTATCTCATCCAAAGATAGTAAGTTTTTTGAGCTAGTCGATGCGCTAACCTATCTGTTTTGTATCGACTCTTTCTGCTTGATGCTCCAAAGTACATAGTGCATTTTATTGCAATTATCCATGCGTATAGGGTCTATTTGATTCTCCATAAGATCAAGGGCTGGTCTTGTGCCAGTTGGTTGGACCAAACTTTGTCTTTGGCTACTTACCTGTGTTATCTTTCTCCAATTTTTCATTTTGTGAGCATTGTCAATATGGAAAGCAAATCAGAAATGTGCAAATGTGCATAGAAATGCACATTGAATCTTCAATTCAGCCTTTAGATCTTGTTCATACAGACATGTGTGGTCCTATGCCCACTAGTTCCTTAGGCAGTTCTCTTTATTTTGTCACTTTCATAGATGATGCCACTAGAAAAGTTTGGGTATATCCTATCAAATCGAAGGATGAGGTATTCCCTACTTTCAAAAAATGGCTCGCTTCAGTTGAGACTGAAAAAGAAACTAAGCTTAAGGCTTTATGCTCAGATCATGGGGGTGAGTATACCTCACATGAATTCAACCTTTTCTATCATTCTAGAGGGATTCGTAGAGAGTTTACAGCTCCTTTTACCCCAATACAGAATGGTGTAGCTGAAAGGATGAATAGAAGTATTCAAGATAGAATAGTTTCTATGTTGCATCATACAAACCTCTCACAAGGCTTTTGGGCAGAAGTAGTACTGACTGCATTTCATGTGATTAACCTTTCACCTAGTACTGCCAAAGGTCTGAAAGTGGCACAAGAGTTATGGATAGGGAAGCCACCATATTATGATCATCTTTGAGTTTTTGGGTGTGAGGCACCATAAGTCAAAGAAATGTATTTTTCTTGAATATGGTCGAGAAGGACAATTTGGATATCGCTTATGGGATCCTAAAACATGGTCAATGATCAAAAGTAGTGATGTCATTTTCAATGAGTCTAAGATGCATAAACAAACCATTAAGGAGGTTGAGGTGAGAAGAGTGGTGTTTGAGGATACTAGTCCTCTAGTTAGCATGCATAAAAATGTTGTACATAGGGACGTTCAAGAGAATGTCCAATCAGATCAGTCTGCACATGTTCCTGTTCAACAACCATTTAGACGTTCTCCACCTGTCTCACATCCTCTTGATACATATGTTCCAGGTTTAGATTTTGTTATGCTAACAGATGTTGGTGAGCCTTCTTGCTACAAAGAGGCTATGCACCCAGAGGATCATGTCAAGTGGGAGCATGCCATGAAGAGTGAGTTGGATTCTATTCACAAGAATGGTACTTGGGATTTAGTATGCTTTACCATGTAAATGGATATATAAGATGATATTCACATCAGATAGTGCTTCTCCAAAGTATAAAGCACGACTTGTTGCAAAGGGTTTTAAGCAACAACATGGTGTTGATTATGAGGAAATCTTCCCTCGAGTGGTCAAGATGACTACCCTACACATGTTGCTTGGATTCATTGCAATGGAGGACTTAGAGCTAGTCCAAATGGATGTGAAAACTGCTTTCTTGCATGGACATCTTACAGATGAGATCTATATGGAACAACCAGAGGGTTATGTAGTTCTTGGGAAGGAAAGTCTAGTTTTTAAGCTCAAGAAGAGCTTGTATGGACTTAAACAGTCCCCTAGACAATGGTACCAAAAGTTCGATGCTTTTATGAAGTCTCAAGGCTATTCTCAAAGCAATGAGGATCATTGTCTCTACACAAAGAGATGATCAGATGGCAGCTTGATATGCTTGATACTTTATGTCAATGATATGTTGATTGCTAGGAAGTTCTCTTATGACTTGTCAATTCTCAAAAAGAAGTTGAGTCAGACATTTGATATGAAGGATTTGGGGGATGATAAACTTGGCATTCCCATTACTCCTGATATGAGTAAAAGATGCATATACTTGTCTTAAAGTGAGTACATATCCAAAGTACTTCACATGTTCAATATGCATGGTGGAAAGGCATTGAGTACACCTTTACCAACATATGTGAGATTGAGCAAGGATGATTGCCCCAAATTAGATGAGGAAAAGGGATTCATGCCCAAAATTCCCTATCAGTCTCATGTATGCTATGGTAGCTATGAGACCAGTATTGCATTTGCAGTGCGAATTGTGAGCAAATATATGTCTAATCCTGGCAAGAAACATTGGGAAGCAGTCAAGATGATTTTAAGATATCTGAGTGGCACTAAGGACAAGTGTCCATGCTTAGGTAGAGGGAAAGCATCCATGATTGGTTACACAGATTCTGACTATGTTGGTTGTGTAGACAATCATAATTCTACATCAAGGTACATTTTTCATTTTGCTCGAGGTGCGAACTCTTGAAGATCTTGCCTTCAAGAATGTACAACTGTTTCCACCACAAAAGCAGAGTATGTTGCAGCAAGTGAGGCATGTAAGGAAGCATTGTGGCTTTCTCGTCTTGCTTGTGTTATGGGTTTACCTCAGCATGTACCTCGTTTGCTCAATGATAGTTAGAGTGCAATTGTTTTGGCTAAGAATCTAGTCTATCATGCAAAGACCAAGCACGTTGAGGTGAGGTATCACTTCATTAGAGATTTCTTAGCCACTAAGTGCATTATTCTTGAGAAGGTTCACACTCGAGATAATGCTGTAGATGCTTTGACTAAAGCTCTACCATAGGATAGCTTTGGACACTGTTGCCACTTGACTCATGATCTTACACAGTCACTTGTATAGTGTGCAACATGCCGATTAGGTGGGAGGTATAGTTTGTCTACTTACACTCAGGTATTCTTTATCATTATTTATTTTTCTCCTATAGTTACTTTGGTCATATTGGCCTTTAGTGGGAGATTGTTACTGTTAGTGTTCATGTGAAAGGCCAAATGGCCACCGAACACTTCTTTGTATATGCTCTTCAATAAAACATATAGTGGCTTGGTCACTCATAGACTGTAAGTTCGGCCACATTTGTAACACCTAAGAAGTCTGTGTTCATGCGCCCTATGTACTATGTTTTTCTACGTATTCTATAGCCTCTGTATGGAGTATTGTGTGCGGCCCGAGGAGCTTGGTTTTCTACTCCGAGGATATCATCGTGGAGCTCTTGAGAAGCTGAGCACACTATGGTGCATCATCATTGAAATACTTTAGATAACATTATGTGTAGACGTAGTGTCAAAGAGGATAAGAAGAGGCTATCTAGCCACAAATCCTCCCATAGCAATGAGTGTCATATTTGGAAATTGGTAAGCTTTCTATGCCATTGGTGAAAGAACAACGTATATATATATATATATATATATATATATATATATATATATATATATATATATATATATATATATATATATATATATATATATATATATATATATATATATATATATATATATATATATATATATATATATATATATATATATATATATAGTGACACAAAAGGACCTTCTTCCTCACCATCATGGCCGCTATAGGAGATGATATATCAAATGAGGAATCTCCAAAATCCTCATCTACATCACTCCCTGTCTGTGTGGGGTTTATTACTATGGCTGCAACTATCTCTTTCTTCTTAGGCCATCTAATGTTGTCATAAGCACCCATAGCATAACCCTTCTCTCATTACCTTCTCTTTCTATTGAGGGGTAAGAATATACTTATTATAAGCCCTCTCAACTAGACAAGACACTTTTCTTTTAGCTCTTAAGACTGTCTTCATAATGTGTGCCTGCTTAGCCTCTTTATGAGGTTGTGCATTGGTGAAGGTAGGAGTACTAGAGGAAAAGTTTTGACTCATCTTAGTCCATGAGGATCTCTGGCCCTGGGAGTCTATACCCCTATGACCATCTTGGTAGACTTGAGCCATCTCTATGACCTATGCTAAAGAGTGACACCTTTCCTTTCTCAATAATGGTCGAATTGTTTCTCAAAGGATTTTAAATTGTTCTCAAGTAGGTGGATCTTTCTTATCTTGTTCAATTTTATGCCACACATGTGGGCAATGTCCATAAGATTATAAGAAGCCTATTTAATCTTATGCCTATCATCCATGATATGGCATAAGTGGAAGCACCACTCGCACTTGTTGAGCCATTGCTCGATGGCATCGCACTTCGTGCACTAGTGGATCCATGACATATATCATGGTGGCTTAAGGTCATCAGGCTTCCATCTGACTTCTCTCACTAGGACACCCTCACCAAAGACTTCTGGAGTCTGATGCTCATCTAAAGCTTCTAACTCCATCCCTGGAATCTCACTTTGAAGAATCACTTCATTAGTCTTGGAGCTACAAATGTGCTTCAGATGGTCTAAAGTGTACTCTCTAAATGGGAAATCTTAGTACTGATGGTTTCTATGGTGTCTATGTAAGAAAACAATAGCACAACTGAATAGACTAGTGGACATAGTTGAGACAAAAATGGAGACAAAGATAGACATAGATTGAGAGATAAAGAACTCGAATTCTCAGATTCTGGGCTCTCAGAATGGCTTCTCCTCATAATGGGGGCCTTAGAACTTAGAGAAACCTGGATCATTTGTGGTCACTTGAGGGTGCAATATTGAGCATATCTAATAGTCTACCATATGTTCAATCATGCGTGTATCTTCCCCATGAGGTGACGAAGGTCTTAAGTCCATGATTATGAAAGTGTAAGTTCCTTTTTATGTTCTATTTGTTTCCCCTTTCTTTTTTGATGTTTTTATCTATATGTTTTTATGTACAACAAGACTAAATAGTAGTGGAAAAAACTAGCAAATTATAATCCTTTGCATAAGAGAACAAAAAAATCAACAAACACTATTAGTATGCTCTCTATGTTTTATGCTTCAAACAACTATGCACTAAATTTAAAAAATTTTGGCAGCGTTTCAGAAATAAATTGACAATCTGAAAAACTTTAACCAAGTGCTCTACATGTACTTAAAGACAAGTTGGTTGGCAGATAGACAATATACAAACAAAATAACCAAAGGGCAATACACGTCATGTACAATGATCAACATGCTTGGGGTGATTTACCTACGAGAAACTATACTTCCATCCTGCTTTGATTAAAAGTGCAGAGACTAACAAGTATATGTTCAAGCATAAATGCATTAAAGTGCCAATTCTTAGCGTAGATGCCAGATGATGCATGAATAAGACTAAAAATACATGTATTCACAAGAAAAGTTATCTTTAGAATCACAAATTCCACTTGCAGGTATAGTGGATGTGCTAGAACTAATCAACGATTAGTCCTCTTAAGTCTTCAATTTGACAACATCAATCCTCCATCCATAGAAAAGGTCCTCCATTGAATCTTTTTTATAATGGATATTCAACTTTGAAGCTTCATGTAGGTGGTTGAATGTGGTCAAATTCTTGGATAGTCCTCTAAGTTAAGATTCCATGGCAAGTGGAATCACTCCATTTGGACAAGTATTGAAGGAGTTATGGCTGATTGGATGGAACTAGGTGTTGAAAATATGCCCTTCTAGAGGGGGTGATGATGAAAAATTTTATTTCTTCCTCCTACGGAGCTTTAGAGATGATAAATGCATGCATGTCTTTTCAAATATTCCATCCAAAAGCGCATATTTATAGTTCTTTTTACCTTCTTTGTTAGCATCCAAGAGAAGGGAGGAGAGTTGGGAGTGGAGCTCTCTCTCCCTCATGGACTATGAGGTTCCTTGCCTTGGGCATTGTGCATGCGTTGTAGATGTCTTTGATTTCAGGCATGGCTCCCATTGGGGAGGTCCCTTTGGGGGCCTTTGTCCTTCTCCTCCCCCATTTTTCACTACAACATATCAAGGGTATACCGAGGGTGCTACCAAGGAAAATGAATGGGCATAATTTTTCCGTGACGTCGGTGTTGCAGTCGGTATGTGCATCGGAAAGATAACGCCGGTATAGTCATCGGTATAGGCATCAGTATGGGCGTCAGTATAGGCGTCGGTATGCGCGTCGATAATACTGATGCTTATATCGATGCCTATATCGATGACTCTACTAGGTGTACCGACGTCCATACCGATGCCTATACAGGGCGTACTGACGCAAATACCGACGACCATATCTGCACAAATTTTTTTGGGCAGAGTGTGTTGTCTTTTGCTACAGCATGATGTTGTTTAGCAAAAGACAATACACTCTGCCCAACTCTAAACCGAGTACATGTGTTAAGTACTCTAATGGCAACCAAAACATGATTTTATATGAGCAAAAATGAACCATGAATCATGTACAAAAAGTTGCATATTCCATAAATGAAGGATGTACAAGAGTGTGACAAAGCACTTCCATATAGGAATCGAATACAGAATTATGGTATATCATTGCCACATAGGAGTGTAATACAAAATTGTTGCAATGTGACGAAGCACTTCCATATAGGAATCGAATACAAAATTATGGTACATCATTGCCACATAGGAGTGTAATACAAAATTGTGGCAATGTGACAAAGCACTTCCATATAGGAATTGAATACAAAATTATGGTACATCATTGCCACATAGGAGTGTAATACAAAATTGTGGCAATGTGACAAAGCACTTCCATATAGGAATCGAATACAAAATTATGGTACATCATTGCCACATAGGAGTGTAATACAAAATTGTGGCAAAGCACTACCATACATATATGTAAGGGGATCAAAACATTTACAGCTACAATCCTGCAACAAAGTGTATGTGTAAAATGAGACAAATTGACATGACATTTATAAACAACAACTAAAAATACAAAACCAAACTATAAGTGTATGTGTGTATTCATATGCATTTGTGTATGCATATGCATGTGTGTATGCATATGCATGTGTATGCATTTGCATGTTTGTGTACATATGCATGTTTGTGTGTATGCATATGCATGTTTGTATGCATATGCATTGTGTATGTGTGTATGCATATACATGTGTGTATGCATATGCATGTGTGTGTGCATATGCATGTGTGTATGCATATGCATGTTTGTATGCATATGCATTGTGTATGCATATGCATTGTGTGTATGCATATGCATTGTGTGTATGCATATGCATATGCATGTGTGTATGCATATGCATGTGTGTATGCATATGCATATGCATGTGTGTATGCATATTCATGTGTGTATGCATATGCATGTGTGTATGCATATGCATGTGTGTATGCATATGCATATGCATGTGCATATGCATATGCATGTGCATATGCATATGCATGTGCATATGCATGTGTATGCATATGCATTGTGTATGTGTGTATGCATATGCATTGTGTATGTGTGTATGCATATGCATTTGTGTATCCATATGCATGTGTGTATGCATTTGCATGTTTGTGTGCATATGCATGTATGTGTGTATGCATATGCATTGTGTATGTGTGTATGCATTGTGTATGTGTGTATGCATGTGCATATGCATGTGTGTATGCATATGCATGTGTGTATGCATATGCATGTTTGTATGCATATGCATGTGTGTATGCATATGCATGTGTGTATGCATATGCATGTGTGTATGCATATGCATTTGTGTATGCATATGCATGTGTCTATGCATATGCATATGTGTATGGATATGCATGTGTGTATGCATATGCATTGTGCATGTGTGTATGCATGTGTGTATGCATGTGTGTATGCACATGCATGTGTGTATGCATATGCATGTTTGTATGCACAGGTGTGTATGCATATGTATTTGTGTATGCATATGCATTTGTGTATGCATATGCATGTGTGTATGCATATGCATGTGTGTATGCATATGCATGTGTGTATGCATATGCATGTGTGTATGCATATGCATGTGTGTATGCATATGCATTTATGTATGCATATGCATGTGTGTATGCATATGCATGTGCGTATGCATATGCATGTGTGTATGCATATGCATGTTTCTATGCATATGCATTTTGTATGTGTGTATGCATATGCATGTGTGTATGCATATGCATTTGTGTATGCATATGCATTTGTGTATGCATATGCATGTGTGTATGCATATGCATGTTTGTATGCATATGCATGTGTGTATGTTTGTATGCATATGCATGTGTGTATGCATATGCATGTGTGTATGCATATGCATGTGTGTATGCATATGCACTTGTGTATGCATATGCATGTGTGTATGCATATGCATGCATGTTTGTATGCATATGCATGTGTGTATGTTTGTATGCATATGCATGTGTGTATGCATATGCATGTGTGTATGTTTGTATACATATGCATGTGTGTATGCATATGCATTGTGCGTATGCATATGCATGTGTCTATGCATATACATGTGTGTATGCATATGCATTGTGTATGCATATGCATTGTGTATGTGTGTATGCATATGCATTTGTGTATGCATATGCATGTGTGTATGCATTTGCATGTTTGTGTGCATATGCATGTATGTGTGTATGCATATGCATGTTTGTATGATGCATTGTGTATGTGTGTATGCATATGCATGTGTGTATGCATATGCATGTGTGTGTGCATATGCATCTGTGTATGCATATGCATGTTTGTATGCATATGCATGTGTGTATGCATATGCATGTGTGTATGCATATGCATGTGTATGCATATGCATGTGTGTATGCATATGCATGTGTGTATGCATATGCATTGTGTATGGATATGCATTGTGCCAGTATGCATATGCATTGTGTGTATGCATATGCATTGTGTATGTGTGTATGCATATGCATTGTGTATGTGTGTATGCATATACATGTGTGTATGCATATACATGTGTGTATGCATATGCATGTGTGTATGCATATGCATTGTGTATGTGTATGTGTATATGCATATGCATTTGTGTATGCATATGCATGTGTGTATACATTTGTATGTTTGTGTGCATATGCATGTATGTGTGTATACATATGCATGTGTGTATGCATATGCATTGTGTATGTGTGTATGCATTGTGTATGTGTGTATGCATATGCATTTGTGTATGTATGTATTGTGTATGTGTGTATGCATATGCATGTGTGTATGTATGTATGCATATGCATGTGTGTATGCATATGCATGTGTGTATGCATATGCATGTGTGTGTATGCATATGCATGTGTGTGTATGCATATGCATGTGTGTATGCATATGCATTTGTGTATGCATATGCATTTGTGTATGCATATGCATGCATGTGTGTATGCATATGCATGCATGCATGTGTGTATGTGTATACATTTGTGTATGTGTATACGTTTGTGTATGCATATGCATGCATGTGTGTATGTGTATACATTTGTGTATGCATATGCATGCATGTGTGTATTTGTGTATGCATATGCATGTGTGTATGCATATGCATGTGTGTATGCATATGCATGTGTGTATATTTGTATGCATATGCATTTGTGTATGCATGTGTGTATTTGTGTATGCATATGCATTTGTGTATGCATGTATGTGTGTATGCATATGCATGTGTGTGTTTATACATATGTGAGTGTGTATGTATATGTATCTCTCTCTCTATGTCAATCGAAAACAAAACAATCACTTACATCGATGTAACTGTTTGAATCATGGTTGTGAACATCCACTTGAAGTTGTCCTTCGTCGAATTTCCATAGACTTGATCCCAAATTCTTTTGAAAAGTTAAAGAGAGAAGATATTAGAAAAGCAAAAACATAAAGAAAGAAAAAAGAGTGCTACAGTATGTGGAAATACTTACCAAAACTTCAGATCTAGAAAGATAGAGGTGTGCTTAGAGAGAGAGAGGGAGGAAGAGAGAGAGAGAGAGGGAAGGAGAGAGAAAGAGAGAGAGAGAGAGAGAGGGAGAGAGAGAGAGAGAGAGAGAGAGAGAATGAGAGAGAGAGAGAGAGAGAAAGAGTGACAAACAGAGATATGTTGTTCACACGCGCAAAGTCGACAGTAGAAGATCTAAGTTCAAAACGCCCGCAATGTCGAATGTTTGCTCTCGGGCCCAGTTAAAACCGACCGTCAGTATGAGCATCGATATGAGCGACAATAATTTCCAATAACTTACCGATGCTCATACCGATGCTCATACAGACGCAGTTGTTCGGAGGCTAAGCGCTTTCCAAAATGTTCTGACGGTCATACCGACACTGACGCGTGACCGTCGATAAGCCGAACGTTGGTATACCCTTGGTATGTTGTAGTGTTTGAAACACCTTCTTCCTTCCCTTCTCCACATAGGAAGCATACAGATGCCACAAAGCAGATGATGACTCTTCCAAACTGAGAGGTGAAAAAACTTCATGAAAGAATCTTCTATGATCTTCTGAAAGTGCTCTGAATACCAACTGTAAGATTAACTTATCAAATCTCCCTAAGTAGAAGGCTTGAAAATAAGAAACATATGAATGTTTTGTATGCAATTGACATCCCATCCATTATATCCTCTTGCACCTAAAATATCAATGATCTGGAATGCTCTAGTGTGGACATGCGGCCATCATGCACACTCATTCCCATTACCCTTCAAGTAGCTTAGGATATCCTTGAGATACGGATGTTGGCTATGCTTAGCCCTTGTTCCACACACACATGTGACGGTCTCTATAGAACAATGTCTAACAACGTGGAGCAGCCTCGGCTCGGGGTCCAAGGAGCTTGCGTTCCCCCTGGTTGGAGGGTCCCAGGGGGCCACGGGTCCCCTTGGTGGGGGTCCGTGGGTAGTGCCCTTGATTCTATGGTGAAGAGAATATTCCATGGAATATTCCTTATCTGTGTTAGAAATGATTCATATTTGTTAGGTAGGTTGAGTCGATATAATCCGCGTATGGGGATTATGCAGATGGTGGTCATAAACATTCTACCACCTAGATATAGCCGTCCATAGAAAGCCTTATATCTCCATTAGCCTATATATACATGACTTCTATATTATTGCAGATATCGAATTGAGGTAGCATACCTCTACCTTGTAGCTCTCTATCTATAGTTGTGTAGATCATTATATAAGATCTACCTTGAGGGCGCATGGGTGAACAACACCATCATGTTTGCACTTGATGCTAGTAGCAAAGTTTTTGAAATTATACTATATCTGTTATCTTCTCTACTACTACTCTTGTGTTCTTTTTCATAACTACTTTCTTAGTCATGGCCCCACCACCATGTTGCAACACATCTAGCCCTATAGTGTCACTTCTCCATTCTTTTATACTAAATATCTCTAATGACCAACATCGATGCATGAAAAATGCTCCATGTACAAATAAAATATGTTAAAGCTTTGTAAATACATGCGAAAATTTATTTTCAACAAATAATTTGAACTATTAAGAAAGCTTACAATGTAGTGTGTAAAATTTTACTATCTCTTAGGTTGAAAAACTTTGTGAACTCTAGTAATGTATCTTGAAATAGTTGGCATGGATTATTGTTGGAGATAGTAAGACTAATCAAGACTATTGACCCATATAAGCATAAACAAATCTTCTTTTAATTATTATTAAGGTCATTATCTAGTGTGATCATGCATAGATCTTTCCATAGAGACCCCAATATCCATTCTTTTGAGTACAAATACCTCTTCTAGAAAATCATCTTGTTTTGTTCCTTACCATCGATACTTGCTACAAAATATCTTGGGATTCACCAGATTCTTCGACACTACAACACATCGAGGGTATATCGAGGCTGCTACCGAGGAAATTGAACGAGCGTGATTTCTTCACGACGTCGGCGTTGCAGTCGTAGGCGTCAGAAAGAAAGCGCCGTTATGGCGCTGGTATAGTCGTCAGTATAAGCATCGGTATAAGCGTCGGAAATTCCGACGCTTATACTGACGAATATACTGACGTCCGTGCTGGGCGTACCGGCGCATATACCGACGACCATACTGGAGCTACATGTATACATATACATATACAAATGCATATGGATTCATGGATGCATATGCATTCATGTATGCATATGCTTGCTTGTATGCATATGCATGCTTAAGCTTGTATACATATGCATATGCTTGCTTATATATGTATACATGTATACATATACATATACATATGCTTGCTTGTATGAATATGCATTCATGTATACATATGCATATGCATATGCATACATGTATACATATACATATGCATATGCTTGCTTGTATACATACATGTACATATACATGTATGTATATGCATACATGTATGCATATGCATATGCATTCATGTATATATATACATATACATATACATATACATATACATATACATATACATATACATATACATATACATATACATATACATATACATATACATATACATATACATCTACATCTACATATACATATACATATACATATACATATACATATACATATACATATACATATACATATACATATACATATGCATATTAGAAAACAAAAATATAAAGATTCATGTATGCATATCCCTCATGCATGCATGTATGCATATCCCTCATGCATATTAGAAAACAAAAATATAAAGAAATAAAACAAAAAATAAAAAAGATATTAGAAAACAAAAATATAAAAATTCATGTATGCATATGCATGCATGCATGTATGCATATCCGTGCATGCATGTATGCATATGCATATCTCTCATGCATGCATGTATGCATATGCATATCCCTCATGCATGCATGTATGCATATCTCTCATGCATGCATGTATGCATATGCATATCCCTCATGCATGCATGTATGCATATGCATATCCCTCACGCATATAAAAATATAAAATTTCATGTATGCATGTATGTATATATGCATATGCATGCATGCATGTATATATGCATATGCATACATGCATGTATGCATATGCATATCCCTCACGCATATAAAAATATAAAAATTCATGTATGCATGTATGTATGTATGTATGTATGCATATGCATATCCCTCATGCATGTATGCATATGCATATGCATATGCATTCATGCATGCATATGCATTCATGGATGCATATCCCTATATATCCCTATTTATGCATATGCATGCATGCATGTATGTGTGTATGCATATGCATGCATGTATGTATGTATGTATGCATGCATGCATGTATGCATGCATATGCATGTATGTATGCGTGTATGCATATGCATGCATGTATGTATGTATGCGTGCATGTATGCTTATGCATATGTACGTATGCATGCATGTATGTATGTATGCGTATGCATATGCATGCATGTATGTATGCATATGCATGCATGTATGCATATGCATATCCCTCATGCATGTATGTATGCATATGCATGCATGTATGCATATGCATATCCCTCATGCATGTATGTATGCATATGCATGCATGCATATGTATATGCATGCATGTAGGCATGCATATGCATTCATGCATGCATATGCATTCATGTATGCATATCCCTATATATCTCTATATATGCATATCCCTATATATCCCTATATATGCATATGCATGCATGCATGCATATGCATTCATGCATGCGTATGCATTCATGTATGCATATGCATGCATGTATGCATATGCATTCATGCATGTATGCATATGCATATGCATTCATGCATGCATGCATATGTATGTATGCATATGTATGCATGCATGTATGCATATGCATGCATGTATGCATATGCATGCATGTATGCATATGCATATCCCTATATATGCATATGCATGCATGTATGTATGCATATGCATGCATGTATGTATGCATATGCATGCATGTATGTATGCATATGCATGCATGTATGCATATGCATATCCCTCATGCATGTATGCATATGCATGCATGCATGCATGTTTGCATATGCATTCATGCATGCATATACATTAATGTATGCATATGCATGCATGCATGCATGCACATGCATATGCATGCATATGCATACATGCATGCATATGCATACATGCATGCATATGCATGCATGTATGCATATGCATTCATGCATGTATGCATATGCATTTATGTATGCATGCATGCATGCATATGCATGCATGTATGCATATGCATGCATGTATGCATATGCATATCACTCTCTCTCTCTCTCTCGAAAGAGAAAATAAAGAGAGAAGATATTAGAAAACAAAAATATAAAGAAAGATAAAAGAGTGATATATGTTTTACTTACAGTGATGTAATTTTTGAATCAAGGTTGTCAAAATCCACTTGAAGTTCTCCTTTGTTGAAGTTCCAAAGATTTGATCTCAAAAATGTCTTGCAAAACTAAAGAGAGAAGATATTAGAAAAGCAAAAATATAAAGAAAGAAAACAAAGTGATACAATATGTGTGATCGACTTACCAAAGCGTCAGATCTATTAAAATAGAGGTGTGTTTAGAGAGAGAGAGAAGGAGAGGGAAAGAGAGAGAGAGAATTGTTTGAATCACGGTCGTCAAAATCCACTTGAAGTTCTTCTTGGTCGAATTTCCAAAGATTTGATCCCAAAATCTCTTGCAAAACCAAACAAAGAACATATTAGTAAAGAAAAAACATAGAAAAATAAAAGAGTGCTACAATATGTGCGATCTACTTACCAAAACTTCAGATCTATAAAGATAGAGGTCTGTTTAGAGAGAGAGAGAGGGAGAGAGAGAGAGAGAGAGAGAGAGAGAGAGAGAGAGAGGGGGAGAGAGAAAGAGGGAGAGAGAGAGAGAGAGAGAGAGGGAGAGAGAGAGAGAGAGAGAGAGGGAGGGAGAGAGAGAGAGAGGGAGAGAGAGAGAGAGGGAAGGGAGGGAGAGAGGGAGAGAGAGAGGATGACAAACAGAGCTCTATTGTTGGCGCACACAAACCCGAAAGGAGAAGATCTAGATTCAAAACGCTCAGAATGACGAATTTCGGGTTCGGGCCCGGTTAAAAAGAGAGCGTCCGTATACGCATCGGTAATTTGAGCAAAGTACCGACGCTTATACGACTTTGTTTCCGAGGCAAAGCGGCTTTCCCAAATTCTCCGAGGAGTATACCGACGCCGACAGCTGCCCGTTGGTACACTGACCGTCAGTATTCCCTCCATATGTTGTAGTGCGATAGCTAAAGTTACATTCCCAACATGATAACAACCAATTGAAGATGCCCCTCCAAATTTTTAATACATCTGCATGGGATTGTTGAATCTCTTTTTTCCCTTTTTTGTAGGGCATTGGTGTAGCCATTCATGTCTCCCTCGATGTATGCATGGTATGTTAATGACTTTATCTTTTTCTTTTTTAATCCAAGATAAGGAGTTTGGATACTAAAGGTAGGCATCTCGGTAGCCCCGTCTACCCCTCCCAAAAAACTCCACATGTGACATTCCAATGCTGTTTTCAACAATTTTGAGTTTCAGTCAGAAAGTTTTCATCAAAGCTGGTTTGGTATATCGTAATGCAATCGACTTGTGTGAATCACAATGAAGCTTAATAGATAATAGGTAAAACATTATTTGGATCTTCTCTTGAGGATGACAAGATCATCAAAGAACTGCTCACTTTTATTTCTTTTTTGAGCTTGAAACTTTGTCCGTCGACCTATTCCTATGTGAATTCAGAATTATCGAACTAGGAATATAAAGAGAATGGAGTTATCTCCCCGACCCAAAGGGAAATTTGAAGGCTGATTTCACCAGGTGATGACATGTGGATTATAACTA
This sequence comes from Ceratopteris richardii, assembly GCA_020310875.1. Taxonomy (NCBI): domain Eukaryota; kingdom Viridiplantae; phylum Streptophyta; class Polypodiopsida; order Polypodiales; family Pteridaceae; genus Ceratopteris; species Ceratopteris richardii. The sequence continues at coordinate 81,524,208 of CM035418.1, read as the reverse complement.
ATGAACTGTCAGGTAAATCTCAAGCTTCACCCACAACGTTCCGCTTTCTGCCACTTTCACATAGAGCGGAGGTACAAAAATGTATTTTGAAGAGTACATAGTCCTATGTGAATAGCTAGCCAGTGGCACAAGCATCTCTTTAGCATATCTGGATGGAACACATGCATTTTTTACATGAGTTTCACTGGCAATGTGCGAAATCGGCCTTAGTAGATGCTAGGTTCAACTCTTGCTTATGTGGGATTCAAGAGGTCCCATGGGTACTATGCTCTACGTTGTACTTTCAAATTAGTTCAAGCTAACAAGAACACTAGATCTCAAAGATCGAACTTTCTTTAAAAGCAATTAAGAAAAAAGAAAGATCCATGACATGTTAAAAGCTTTTGAATATAGCAAAATCTGTTTTGCTTTTCACCTCTCTCGTGAAGTACATGGTGTAACCTCAAAACCATTTAAAAATATGTGTGTTTTCCAAGAGGAGTCCTTGTTGCACTCAAAAGAGGGACATCAGTCACCTCCTTATGTCCGGTCACAACGATCATTTCTACTTGGAATCTTGAAAACTATGGCGATTGTAGGACTGTGCATGTCCAATTTTAATCAGACCTCCTGTTTCAGGAAAACAGTTTTGTAAATGGGTATCCCTTTACCACTTTACATGTCCTTTTTAAATCTCTGTACCATGTCGTTTCCTCCATGTGGAAGAGAAAGTATGTCTATCAATCTTTCTCACCTTGCTCATTAGGATTTGTTGAGTCTTTTTTGTAGCCATTGCATTAACGCCCTATGACCATTTCATCTATAGAGGAGGCAACCAATTTCGCACATATGTTCGTGGGGATCTCCTCGGAGTCTGCTTTCTCGCAATCGTGTTCATGCCTGTATCAAAGCAATTTGTAGATGGAGGACAGAGATTAGCGCATAACCCTTTATGGAGGAATGAAACGATTGTGCAAATTTGCTCATGATTGTGGTCTCAGCGTCTCCTCTGCAGCGATCGTGTTAAAGTCCCTGCCTTTCGCTGCATTTTACATATGGAACATGGACATCATCATAGAAATTTTATCGCAAGAATCTCCTCAGAGCCGTTTCTGTAGCGATGGTGTTGAAGCCCTGTCCGAGAAGAAGAGTATCCAAGCCTATCATCTTGACCTGACGAGCAGCAGCTCTTATAATGTGGGATGCGATTTTCCTTCTGATAACGAGATCTAAGGCACTCCATCTTGTTTAGTAAAGACCGACTGCATTCTCACTCTAAGACTCCATGATCCACTTAGCATTAATCCATCGTTTAACTGAGAAAACATTACGTTACCTTTCGGCATATGTACATTCACTCTTCACAAAATGTTGTCTACCTAGACGAGGCACGTGACTTGCAGAGAAAAAGGGCGTGATTTATGATTTAGAATACATAATGGTAACCATGTGTATATACGAATTTACTGTGTATGATCTACAGATTCTAGAGTACATAACATTTCGTATACTGCATACATACATTCACTGCTCAACGAAATTGCCCACATAGGGCGCCACCCCTCTCAGTAGGCCATGTTTGCAGTGTACGATCTATTGTATAGAACACATACTAGCATTTGTCTGCATACCTCCATTTATTCCTCACATGAGATCGCCTGCCTGAGCAAGCCAACAAACAATTGTACGAACACGACGGTACCCACTCACAGAAATAAAGAAGAAACGAATGGATAGAATAAAGCTATAATTGAGCTCGAGCCTCGAAGGCTGAAGCTATGCCTGGAGATGGAGAATCGCAGAAAAATCACCATTGACACAACGAGCTATTTCGTACGGTCGAGAGCCGCTTGATCGCAACACATCTGATGTTGACGCTGCGAGTGTCCGATGTTTCTATGAGGAAGACAAATTACAACACGCACACATCACTGCACATATATACACCAGCTCCATTCCCAAACACGGATCCAAAGGAGATGGGGATGGACAGCAATGATCATGAGCCAACCAGAGAGATAAATGCAGGAGTACTCGTTGTCGTTGGTGCGCCCCTCTCTCCGCCGGACGCCTCAAGTTTGGGTATGTTGCTTCACTACGAAGTCCAGTGAAACTAAGTAGATTATGGTCACTCGTCAGTGATTGTGGTGGTCAGCTTGTGCTCTAGAGTTTGAAGCTTGAAGGCTTCTATCAGAGTCCATTGGCTCCATGTGCTTGATTTCATTGCGAGTCACAGACTCGTTTCACAGCCAACTGGTTCTGTATGATTGAGTCCTACGTACTCTTGCGATTTCATGATCACGATCAGTCATGGTAGTCTGTGTTGGTACTAGACATGATCTATAAAGGTTTGAGACTTCAGTTTGTGGCACTTTAGAGTTTGGAGTTCAAAGTAGTACGGTTACAAAGGGGCGTGCTTGAAGGTTTGTAAATCTGTTCAATGTTGTTTTTTTTTTTTAATAAAAGGAAGTTCGGCCTTAGCCTAATCTCTCGGACTTTAATTAAAATAAAGAAGAAAAATTACAAGTTGATGGGACTAGTGCCCATGGGACCCCCAAATCCCACAAAGCAGGGGAGGAGTATGTCAGCCTAGAGGGCATTACAAATGAGGCGGATAAAATCATCATCACCCTCATGTGGGACCCATTTGGGTTTCAACTTGTTGTTTACGAGGAGATAAATACAGTGATGTCTAAACGGCGGAGATCTCTTATCTCGGGAGATTCTTTTACCTAGAAGAAACAAGGATTTTTCGATCAACCATTCCTTAGGAGTTTGGCCAAAATTGACAGCACATCGCTCCCTCCAAATCTTCTAGAGAGTCTCACCCCTGATGGTATTCCATAGCCTCGATGTTGTTGTTTGTGTAGCTTTTTTTTTAAATTTATTTATTTTTAAAATGGGGGTTCGGCCGAGACCTAATCCCCCGGACTTTAACTTTGAAATTGCAACTCTACAAGGAAGGGCATAGTACCCATGGGACCCCCCTTATCCCACAAGAACAGGGGTTTACAAGACTAGGTTGAACGGCGGTCACAACTATTGCGAGGATGGTCAAACGGTGGCCAACAACCACATACAACAGTTTTTGGGATTCATATGTCCCTACATGTTGCTGCCAGGGGTTGACCCTTGCCCCCGCCTCAAGAGGCCAGAGGCCCAACCACCAGGCCAGCGAACCGGGACAACTGTGTGTGTAGCTTCTTGTTGTTGATCTTTGAATCTTTGATAATTGCTGCCTACCCCTTTCCTTCTCAATAGTACAAACTGATAAACTAGAATAATAAATCTTATTACTATGTCAATTTTTCTTAATAAAAGGAAGTTCGACCTTGGCCTATTCTCCTCGACTTTAATTAAAATAAAGAAAAGTTACAAGTGAATGGGACTAGTGCCCTGGGACCCCCCAAATCCCACAATGCAGGGGAGGAGAACAAGCTAAAGGGCATTACAAATGAGGCGGACAAATCTATCGTCTCCCTCATGTGGGACCCATTTGGGTTTCAACTTGTTATTTTTTAGGAGATAAATACAGTGATGTTTAAATGGTGGAGATCTCTTATCTCGGTAGATTCTTTTACCTAAAAGAAACAAGGATTTTTCAATCGACCATTCCTTTGGAATTTGGCCAAAATTGGCAGAACATCGCTCCCTCCAAATCTTCCAAAGAGTCTCGCCCCTTATGACATTCCACAGCCTGGATGAGCAGCCAACCGCCTCACCTAACAACGCCTATTCCCAATTGATTTGGTTCTTGTGTCTCAATATCCGTGTCACATGGTGCCAAATAACGCGCGACTTGGGGCAATCGAAGAAAAGGTGAGCTAAATCTTCAATGCATCGATGGAAACGCTTGCACCATGGAGGCACACTACAGATTTTGTTAGCCCTTGCATTGGACCAGATACCCTTATGCAAGATCTGCCACATGAGAACCGACTTTTTGATCTCAATTAGGGGGTGCCAAATAGACATGAACTTTAGTTCCCATGGAAGTTTGGTCGAAGAAAGCCACCATTGCTTGTTAAGCGTGTGATGAACATCTAAGTTCTCTTCGAAATTGGGAATTTTGGATAGCTTCTTACCATTTCTCCATTTGAGGCCCTCCAGGCAAGGAGGATCCTGTCTGCAGAGAAGGCGGGTTGTTGACCATTCCCACACTAAAACCTGTCTTGAAGAAGAGTCCATTCCTCGAGGGTAACTCTAGGACTCGTGTCTAAGTCTCCGAACCTAATCTACTGGCCGGTCTCTTGTTTCCAGAGCTATTTCCACTGTTTGAACCCCTTGTTCCATAGCCGCTTAGTAGTTAGGAGGTTCAAAGACTCCAACCCCCTAATGCTAGAAATCGGGAACTAGATAGAGTCATTTTGTCTTATTCTAGTTGCCCACTTCCACTCATCACTGATTCTGATGAATTGTTTGGCCTTGTTCCAACTCTTCCATAGGGAACACACAAGGCTAGAGCCTTTAGGGGACACCGGGTGGGGGGAGAACAAAAGTGTGAGGACCCCTATGTCCTTCCAGACAGGATGGCCAACTAAGGTAAGATCTTTCATGTTTCTAAAGATCAATTTAGCCCAAGAGGACTCCCTATTGCTCCAAGCCTTGATAAACCACTTTGTTGCCAACTTTTCAGCCAACCCAGCGATATCCAAAATATCCAAGCCCCCTTTCGAGTTAATGCAAGTTTCCCATTTGATTTTGGGAATCCCCCTCCTGTTGGGTCCCCAATCCATAGGAAGTTTCTGCAGATTCTTTCCACTTTGGTCAACTCTTTCTCCTTAGGTCTCCAACAAGAGATAAAGTAAATATTCGTAGAAAGCATAAATGTGTTAACAACCATGGCACGCCTTGCCAAGTTAACTTGCATACCTTTCCAATGACTAAGTTTGCTATCCAGCTTGGATAGCACCCAGTTCCACCATTGGTCCATTGAAATGTCAAAGCCCATTGGAATACTGAGGAGGCGGAACACTTGACCTCTAGGGATAACTTGACACCCCTGATCTAACAACAATTGGGGTGGAGGACCACAGATTGCTCTAAAAGCGGTTTTAGCATGGTTGATTTTTGAACCTGATGCCACACAAAAGGTGTCGAGGCAACTCCAGAATACATCAATGTTGTTCGTATCGTTATGTACAAAGGTATTCATGTCATCGGCAAAGAGTCTCGCAATCATTTGGTCATGAGCAAGAGGTAGGGAAAGACCCTTGAGATTGCCAGCGTCCATGTGATGCTTTAATAGGTGACTGAGGCCATCCGAGGCGATAGCGAAGAGTAGAGGAGCGAGTGGGCAGCCTTGCTTGATAGATCTTTTTAAATGTATGGGCTTAGAGAGCTTACTGTTAATATTTATTCTTGTAGAGGCGTTTCCGAGAAGAGTGGACACTATCTTCGTGAACTTTTGACTGCATCCAAGGTCTTTCAATGATTGAAGAATAAAGTCCCATTCCAATCTCTCATACGCTTTGTCGAAGTTGATCTTAATGAATACCAGATCTTGTGTAGACTCATCAGCGAACGCAAGGCCTTCCCAAATATCGACAATTGCTTCAAGTATAGATCTACCTTTTATAAAACCTTTCTGATCCTCATAAAGCACATGCCTCACGTGCCTCACAAAGCACATGCCTCACGTGCAATCTGATCTTATTACTCTGTCATTGAAGCACATGCCTCACGTGCAATCATGTAGAAGGCACAATGTTCATACACTTTTTTTTTCCTTGAGTGGGTAGATTTGTATAAGTGATTCTTACCTTGATGAAAATAACAGCTTGAAATCTAAATGTTCACCGTTTTCGCTTTTATGGGTTGTTATAGAGAAATTTATGATTTTCATATGCAAGCACTCATTCTTCTCGGTAGAAAAAGCTACACACATCTTTATGTTGATATATTTTAGTAGTGATATAAAAAAGCTACACACATTTAGAATTACCTTTGAGTTTACCTCGTTGTAGGAGTATTGAGCATAGGATCAAATTGGTATCAGGTGCAAGTCCAATCGCTTGATTACTATTTTGTAGGAGCTTGCATAAGGAAAATGAAGTTTGCAAGGTTGTGAATGAGCGCATGGAGAAAGAGCTTATCAGAACCAATTGCTCACCCTTCACAACACTAGTTCTTTTAGTAAAGAAGAAAGATGGATCTTCTAGGATGTGCATCGACTACAAAGCACTCAATAAGATTACCATCAAACATACATATCCCATCCCCACAATAGATGATCTCAGCAATTTGCTTTGTACTCTACTTCAGTGGAGGAGAGTACTCTACTTTAGTGGAGGAGAGTGCAAAAGTTGGTTGTTTTCTACTTACCCAAGAAAATATTTGAGAACCATGTGAGAAACATTAACCAAAAATTAATTTTCTAGAATCACAATCTCCAATCCAAATCACAATACCCTTGAAGCATATCACCTTTTGTATAAAAAATACCAAAATCCATGAGGGCAACCAAAAAGTTAATATCCTTCTTTGTTACTCTTTCTAAATCATAGGTCTTCTTTCGATTTCGGACTATCACCATTGTTACTCTGTCCTACCGCTGCTTTGTGACATACGAAAGATCCTAAGAGAACTATCCCATTCAGTATACAATTGTTATTTTATTAATTCTATGAAATAAGAGTAGACCCCGGCCGAATACCCTCTTTTCAAAAATTATCAAATCGCATCCAATCATAGGTATAGCGCAAACCTACTTGGCAGTTTACGAGCATGAGCCTTTTATATATTCTATTGGTTAGGACTCTATCTTCATTGTTTTTTTTTTTTAATAAAAGGAAGTTCGACCTTAGCCTATTCTCCCGGACTTTCATTAAAATAAAGAAGAAAAATTACAAGTGAATGGGACTAGTGCCCATGGGACCCCTCAAATCTCACAATGCAGAGGAGGAGTATGGCGAGCTAGAGGGCATTACAAATGAGGCGGATAAATCTAGCATCACCCTCATGTGGGACCCATTTGGGTTTCAACTTGTTGTTTTCGAGTAGATAAATATAGTGATGTCTAAACGGTGGAGATCTCTTATCTCGGGAGATTCTTTTACCTAGAAGAAACAAGGATTTCTCGATCGACCATTCCTTAGGGGTTTGGCCAAAATTGATAGCACATTGCTCCCTCCAAATCTTCCATAGGGTCTCACCCCTGATGGCATTCCACAGCCTCGCTGAGCATCCGACCGCCTCACCCAACAGCACCTTTTGCCAATTGATTTGGTGCGAGAGTCTCAATACCCGGGTCACGTGACGCCAAATAACACGAGACTTGGGGCAATCGAAAAAGAGGTGAGCTAAATCTTCGATGCATTGATGGCAACGCTTGCACCATGGCGGCACACCACAGATTTTGTAAGCCCTTGCATTGGACCAGATACCTTTATGCAAGATCTGCCACATGAGAACGGACTTTTTGATCTCAATTAGGGGATGCCAAATAGACATGAATTTTAGTTCCCATCGAAGTTTGGTCCAAGAAAGGCACCATCTCTTGTTAAGAGTGTGATGAACATCTGAGTTCTCTTTGAAGTTGGGGATTTTGGATAGTTTCTTTCCATTGCTCCATTTGAGGCCCTCCAGGCAAGGAAGATCCTGACCGCAGAGAAGGCGAGTAGTTGAACGGTCCCATGCTAAACACCTTCCTTAAAGAAGAGTCCATTCCTCTAGTGTAACTCTAAGTCTCGGGTCCAAGTCTTCGAACCTAATCCACTGGCTGGTCTCTTGTTTCCAGAGTTGTTTCCACTGTTTGAACCCGTTGTTCCATAATCGCTTTGCAGTTTGGAGGTTCCAAGGCTCCACTCCTCTAATGCCGCTGATTGGGAACCAAATGGAGTCATTTTGTCTTATCCCAGCCGCCCACTTCCACTCATCACTGATTCTAATGAATTGTTTGGCCTTGTTCCAACTCTTCCATAAAGAACACACGAGGCTAGAGCCTTTTGGGGACACCGGGAGGGGGGAGAACAAAAGCGTGAGGATCCCTATGTCCTTCCATCCAGGATGGCCAACAAGGGTAAGGTCCTTCAAGTTTCTGAATATCAATTTAGCCCAAGAGGACTCACTATTGCTCCAAGCCTTGATAAGCCACTTAACCGCCAACTTGTCAACCAACCCAACGATATCCAGAATACCCAAGCCCCCTGAGTCTTTCGAGCTAATGCAAGTTTCCCAATTGATTTTGGGAATCCCCCTCCTTTTGGGGTCCCCAGTCCAAACGAAGTTTGTGCAGATTCTTTCCACTTTGGCCAACTCTTTCTCCTTCGGTCTCCAACACGAGATAAAGTAAATAGTCGTTGAAAGCATAAATGTGTTAACGACCATAACACGCCCTGCCAAGTTGACTTGCATACCTTTCCAATAATTTAGTTTGCTATCATGCTTGGCCAGCACCCAGTTCCATCGTTGGTCCATTGTGATGTCGAAGCCCATGGGGATGCCGAGGAGACGGAAGACTTGACCTCTAGGGATAACTTGACACCCCTGATCAAGCAACAATTGGGGTGGGGGTCCGCGGATTGCTCTGAAAGCAGTTTTAGCATGGTTGATTTTTGAACCTGACGCCACACAAAAGGTGTCAAGGCAACTCCAGAACACCTCAATGCTGTTCATATCGTTATGCACAAAGGCATTCATATCATCGGCGAAGAGTCTAGGAATCATTTGGCCGTGATTTAGAGGTAGGGGAAGACCTCGGAGATTGCCAGAGTCCATGTGATGCTTTAATAGGCGACTGAGGCCGTTCGAGGCAATAGTGAAGAGTAGAGGAGCTAGAGGGCAGCCTTGCCTGATAGATCTTTTTAAACATATGGGCTCGGAGAGCTTACCGTTGATATTTATTCTAGTTGAAGCATTTTCGAGAAGAGTGGAAACCATTTTCATGAATTTTTGGCTGCATCCAAGGTCTTTCAGTGATTGGAGAATAAAGTCTCATTCCAATCTGTCATATGCTTTGTCGAAGTCGATCTTAATGAATACCAGATCTTGTGCAGACTCCTCAGCAAATGTAAGGCCTTCCCAAATATCGACAATTGCTTCAAGTATAGATCTACCTTTGACAAAACCTTTCTGGTCCTCACAAAGCCATGACTTTAAATGATAAGAGATTCTGTTGGCGATAACTTTGGCAATTATCTTGTATCCAGTTTGGAGCATGGTAATCGGCCGCCAGTTTTCAATTTTGTTCTTATCTCCCCTTTTGTGAATTAACTTGATGAGGCCATTATTAAGACACTAGTTTTCAATTTTGTTCTTATCTCCCCTTTTGTGAATTAACTTGATGAGGCCATTATTAAGACACTGAGGAAGTGCACCGAAGGAGAGAGCCTCAAGCCACACCAAACATAGTGGGGTGGCCACCACATGCTTGAAGGACTTGAAAAACTCATTGGTGAGGCCATCAGGACCTAGACTTTTTCCATTGGGAAGAGCATCAATAACCTCGATAATTTCGTTCTCCGAAATGTTAGCTTCCAAAAGAGAATTCATGTTCTGAGGGATTCTAGAATGAGCTACCCTTGAGATGGTAGCCATGCAATCACGCCTGTGCGGGGAAAGAGAAGTCGAGACCCCGAGGAGATGGGTAAAGTGCTCGACGATGATAGATCTGTTCTCAACTTCTGTGCTACATTCGATCCCATTGTTATCGACCAAGAAGGGGATGGATTCCCTGGCTTGTTTCTTTTTGAGGATGTTACACATCTCTTTTGATGGTTTGTCGGCCTTCCCCGCCCACCAATCTTTGAAGAATATTTGAAGATTTTTCCTTTGAACCTCCTCCTCGAATCTTAGTCTTCCCCTCATTTTCAGAAGGCCTTGCTGGCATTGCAAGTTACCTTTGTTCACTTCTTCTTCAAGTTGTGAGAGCCTCCGGTATACCATTTCTCTTCTTTTTTTCCGGATATCTCTTATGGCCTTATGAGTCCTGATCAAAATTTGTCGAGTCCTTTCCACCGCGCTTCTCCAACACTTAGCCGGTTCATTACAGAAGGCAAAGGCCTCCGCCCAAACAACAGAAATTTCTTGGTGGACAGAGGGAAGGGAAAACGACGTTTGACAAGCGTGAAACCAAGGAGCTTTCCGGAGCATGGGAATCGGTTTGAAAGACAGAGTAATCGGGTAGTGGTCCGAGATAGTCAGGTCCATGTGTTGGGAAATCGAAGGAGTACCCCACTGGAGGATGGTGTTTTGGCCGATGTAACATCTATCAAGTCTTGCTTTCCTCAAAGATTCCCCCAGTTGGAGGTTAGACTAGGAGAACCCCTTCATATCTTTCACCTCGACCAAGTCGAGATGGAGCTTGATTTTATCCCATATCTCTTTCTCCTGACCATCAATAATTTTCCCCTTGTTATTCCAACGGTCCTCAGGAAATTCAACCATGTTGAAGTCCCCGCCGAGCAAAACATTGTGTGAAAGGGAGTCAAGGGAAGTCCAAGTGTCAATTCTATACGTCTCACCATTCGGGGCATAAAGTGAGACCACGGTGAACTCATTAGGGGACCTGAAAGAGGAAGCAATCCAACGATGATTTCGATCTTCACAAGTTGAGGTCAACCTGCTGGACCAGGAGTGACTAATACCAATTGCAGCGCTGCCCGCCCCCCTAGGGTGCGAAGTGGAGAGCCAAAGGTGGTCCGAAGAAATGCGTTTAAGTCGTTTCTAGAGATCCTCTGCGTCGATTTTAATCTCTTGTAAGCAGATAAAGTCGGGGTTGAGGCTTTTATCTTTGAACCATTGACCCAGAATCACCGCTCTTGAGGGGTCCGACAACCCCCTGACGTTAAGCGAAGTGATTTTCATTATTGATGGTTGCCCTCCTTGAGGGGAGGGACCTGATCTTTTTTTTTTCTTTTGATCTTCTTTTTTCCTCCCAACTTCTTGACTCAAGATCCTACTCTTGAGGGGGCTCTTCCAAGGCATGCCTGACGGTTGTTTCGCTTTAAGCTTTGACTTTTGTTGCAGAAAGTTTGGCAAGCATACTGAAGGAGTAGGGGCGAGGAAGGAGCTTTCAATGTCTTGATTGTCTTTGTTGCTAGTGGTGAAGCCATCCTCTTTACTGGTGGTGTAGCCTTCTTGGTTGTCTTCTTTGCTAGTAGAGCATCCAAGGGAATTTTCAGCTGGGTCTTCTTCGTAAGGGATATCCCCTGGGAGGTCGACCTCATTAATCTCCTTTTCTAGGTTGCAGTACATGTTATTCGAAGGGGCAATGGTTGTAACGTTCCTTGCTAGTGCTCTTCGAGGGATAACTTTCCTCCTATGTCTTACGTCGGTGAACCCTTCTGAATCCGTCTCTGCAACACGAGTGCCCGCCTCTTCCTCCATCCGAGAGGGATGACCCCTAGTGCCAACTTGAGGGAAAGGATCCGGGGTCCCATTTGGTTTAGGCTTATTTTTCTTGGTATTTTGCTTCAAGGGGCAATCTTTGATTCTGTGACCTTGGAGTCCGCAATGGAAGCATGCATTGGGCAAATTCTTGTAGGATGCTGGGGGGCTAATCGATTCTATCTCCATTTTTTTTTTAATAAAAGGAAGTTCGGCCTTAGCCTAATCTTCGGGACTTTGATTAAAATAAAGAAAAAAAAAATTACAAGTGACTGGGACTAGTGCCCATGGGACCCCCCAAATCCCACAATGCAGGGGAGTAGTATGGCAAGCTAGAGGGCATTACAAATGAGGCGGATAAATTTATCATCACCTTCATGTGGGATCCATTTGGGTTTCAGCTTGTTGTTTTCGAGGAGATAAATACAGTGATGTCTAAGCGGTGGAGATCTCTTATCTCGGGAGATTCTTTTACCTAGGAGAAACAAGGAGTTCTCGATCGACCATTCCTTAGGAGTTTGGCCAAAATTGACAGCACATCGCTCCCTCCAAATCTTCCAGAGAGTCTCACCTCTGATGGCATTCCACAACCTCGATGAGCAGCCGACCGCCTCACCCAACATCGCCTGTTGGCAGTTGATTTGGTTTGTGAGTCTCAATACTCGGGTCACATGACGCCAGATAACTCGGGACTTGGGGCAATCAAGAACATGTGAGCTAAATCTTCGATGCACCGATGGCAACGCTTGCACCATGGCGACTCTATCTCCATTGTTACGCAAACGACTCAAGACAGCAATTTACTTCTTCTACAGGCGAAGCACAGGTAGACAAGGCTTTAAAGCCATTGCTACAGAAAAGACTCTGATAGACAAGGCTTTAAAGCCATTGCTACAGAAAAGACTATGAGAAGATCATCATGAGTAAATTGGCACAATCGTTGCCTTTTCCCATAAGCTCAATGCAGCAAAATAGAGCCTCAAACCCATGTCTAGAGAAAAGGCTCTTCAGAGATTCTTATGATCAATTATATAAAATGATCTGCTTCCTCCACAGACCAAATGTACAAGTCTTCGCTTTTGTTTGAAACACCATTATTATAGGAGAAAACTGCGAGCGACGCATTAGGCGCCAGCCTGTACAGTGATCTCCCCCTTCATAGACAAGATTAAGAGGGAGTGATAGCCATACCTTTTCTTCAGTCAGGATCTTGAATTTCATTAATAAAAAAGGGAAGCCAACTACAACAGAAGAAGAAATTCTAGCTACATATTCCTTCGCCTCCTGATAAGATTTTTTTATTTGAGAGTACAATGAATTGGAAATACACACTCACACACCTAACTTTGTAAGGTAGAGGCACCGTCATGAGAATCTCATGAACATGTCCAGCCAAGACTTGAACTCAAGACTTCCTCTCACAGCTTCAAGGTGTCAGCCACTAGGTTACGGGGGCTTGGACACGCCTCCTGATAAGATTAAGAGGGAGTGATAACCACACTTCTTCTTCTGTCAGAATTAGAATTTTATTAATAAAAAAGGGAAGAAATCTACAACAGAAGAAGATTTATTGATTAAGGGAGATAGTCAAGATTAAGAGGGAGTGATATCCATACTTCTTCTACTGTCAGGAGATTGAATTTCATCAATAAAAAAAGGGAAGAATTTTACGACAGAAGAAGAAACTCCAGCTATATGAGGATATAGAATTTTATTAATAAAAAATGGAAGGAATCTACAACAGAAGAAGATTTCATTGATTAAGGGAGATGGACAAGATTAAGAGGGACTGATAGCCATACTTCTTCTACTGTCAGGATATTGAATTTCATTAATAAAAAAAGGGAAGATATCTACAACAGAAGAAGAAACTCCAGCTATATATTCCTTTGCTTTGTCAAAATGCCTGATCAGAATTCTCACGCGTAGTCACGACTCACATATATACTGGTATGGACATGCTTTTGAGCTACATTCAAAAGGCGGAGGAGGGACTCAGGCAGCAAAGTTATCGAGCATCTTAAGTAAAGTCGCTCCCAGGACCGCCTTTGAGCTGGATCGTGGGCGATAACACCTTGGAAGAAATCCAGGGGAGATGGTGAAAAAATTCAATCGGCGGCCTAGATAGCTCATTTCTATGCATTCGCGAACCTTCTGTTGCGAGATACGACTTAATCCACACAAAGATCGACGAGGTCTGGACTGGCTGAGGGGTCATCTTCTCCGCCTTTTGATGCCAAGCTGAATGAGCTTCACACTGTTCAGGCAGATCCTCTGTATCTTCACTTTCCCACATGTTATTTTGTGCACTTCATAACAGAAGTGAAGTACTCGACTGGTAAGACGGCCTTTTGTTGGCTTTTCATTTTCGATAACCTGCAAAATGATTCTCTCAGCTTTCGAAAAGGAGAGAGGAACCCATTTCTGATCATGAAATATAGTATTCTTTCTTTCCTACCAGAGATGTCAAAGCACAGAACTTCATATCCCTACAGTGTCTTACAAGTGTCTTACAGTGGTTCATACTGCCACACCGCACAATGAGCGCTTTCATATAGCACAATTTGATTTGCTTAAAAAAAATAAAGAATTCAGAGCTCACCATTTCTTGAGCTAGCCTCCCCCCTCGGAACAAATGTATGTCACTTTGACAATAGCTTTTGATTGGTTTTTTAAGTTGTTCAACCAATAAAATAACTTGAAAATGTTCAAATCCAGAGTCTACCGCCGCTCAGTGTGAACTGAACCCAACAACACATGATGTGACTCAACAAACTTGTGTCGCCCTGTCTGAATCCACCCTTACGAGGACCACGTGCACGGAGATGAGGTGCCCCTGCCTCGTGAGAATGGAGTGTAGTTTGAGATAGACCAGTAAGATTCCACTGAAAGTTGCCGCGTTGCCTGCACATTCCCAAGAGAAAGGTGTTTTTCTCTTGATCTCAACAAGGACTACTCTTTTGAAAAGCTCAAATGGATTTGAAGCATTTTTAAAATTACATCAACGCACTTCACTAGGAAGGGGAAAAATAGTAGGAGCTTGTCCACTATTCGACAACCATTGCCTTGTTTCTTCCTTTAAATTTTTTTTGTTGATTTTTTTTTTTTTTTTGTTGAACAACAGAAAAAAACATAGATAAAATCTATGTTTTTTTTTTCTCACAAAAGCATTTTAAATTATAAGCAAGGAAGAGATACAAGAGTGTTAGAGAGAGTTACAAAGAAGGTTTATAAATTTTTGGTCCCTATAAGGGCTCCATTAATTTTCTAGTTTATTGTTTTCTAGGATAGACACCTTGTGGTGTCTAAAGGGGGGTGTTCTTTTATAATCGCGGGTTCTTCTCCCTAGACAACTAAGGGATTTCTCTTTTGACAACTCTCTAGGAGGTTTATTGAAGTTGGCCGCACATCTTTCCTTCTAGATTTTCTAGAGTGCTTCACTTCTAATGCTGTTTCAGAGGTTGGGATAGCATCTGGTCGCTTGACTAAGCAAAACTTGCTTTTGGTTGACTTGATGGCCTAAGAGAAGGAGTTTTGTTGAGGCATTGCCACATTCTGCTCCTCCTCTGACAGGAGGACAAGCAGTGGCCGAAGTTTTCCCTACTATTATAGTATCTCTTTCACCATAAGGAAGCATTGCAAATTTTGTTGGCTTTAACATTGATCCATGTCCCTCAGTACATAATCTACCACATGAGGAATGCTTTCTTGTTCTCGATTAGCAAGTGCCATACGTCCTTAAACTTGAAGTCCCATCTAATCTATGTCGAATTTAGACACTAGTTCTTGTTTAAAGAGTGATGTTCATAGTATTCTCCATAAATCCTTCATGCTACATCCAGCACTTCTCGAATTAGCCATGTTTTCTGCATCCCTTTGCTTGGCTTTATGAAAAGTACAATCTAGATCCATTCTTTCAAAGATTTGGTTATTCTTTTGATCCGGAAACCTAAGTTGATGTATTCTTTCTGTAAGAGGACATGGGCAATCCCTTGATTGGACCCAAATTTTTAACGAAAAAATATTAAAATTAATATTTTTCATTAAAAATGTCAATATTTCATAATGTTTCAAGTACACAAGGGCGTAAAAAGTAACTTTGAACCTGCAACATTCCCTTCTATGAACAAGAAAGGTTATATATCCTTATGAAGTATCCAATTAGGAATTGCACCGAAATCTATAGGAATTTCATTCAAGTCTTTTTGGATGAAACAAGTATTTTAAATATTTATGTTCTATGACCTAATGAGGCACTCCTATCCTTTATACTGTTTTCTCGTTCAAGCCATAGTAAACATGAAACATTCAAATATACGTTTAGCAATAAGTCCATTCAAACCACATCCAGGTTTAGATAGCATACGATGTCAACATAGCAATTTAGTGCAAACTCCTTTACACTTATATAATAAGTCTATGAGAGGTCAAAAAAGTAGTCCCATTATCGGGCCTATATTATCAACTAAGTGCTAAGAACATATCCAAGATCTAAGGTGAGGAAGAGTAGTTCATCACCTTTTCCCCCTTTCCACATCAAGAACATATCCAAGACCTCGGTTGAGGAAGAGTAGTTCATCACCCTTTCCCCTTTTCCACATTACCTTTGGATGGAAGTACATGTCATTAGGCCATACTTCCTTTCTCCTCTCATATTCACAATTGAACATTTCCATGTAATCACTCTACTACCTAGCACTCTAACTAACAACCAACTCACCTTACAATTGTAAAAATTTTGGTAGCTAATCTCTTTGTTGTAAATCCTTAAGCATGATGTGTAGCTTGTTGGAATCAAGAGGGATGGATGAGATTCTAATTAACAATCCATGTATTTCAACCACTTTACAAGGTTTAAGAAGATGAAACATTGATTATATGGCGAGGATGGAGAGGGATCACATGATTCAGCCAAGGAAAAACATAAGAAATAGAACAGGAGAACTCTAGATATAGGCTTGGGTCCCCCATACCTACATAGAAATGTGAGGAACATTAAGATTGAAGGTTCAAATCTCATGAAAAGCTCATGCACAAATTTCAAGAGCTTCTAATTTCAAGATCAAGAGCCTCCTATAAATTGAAGGCCATTGTTAATTACATCTTTCGTTCGCCCTATTCATAGTCTCTTTTCCATCCTAATTAAAATATAGTCCTAATCACTCAAAGTACCTCTATTTTTCCTCCTAGTTTAGAAATATCCATATTAGGTCTAAAAACCTTCAAGTAAATATCGAATGTAAGTTTAAAAATTCTAGGAAGATATATAGATGGTCTAAAGCCTTTAAGATCCCTCGTCCTTTACAAGATAGAGATTATTACCTCATAAATAAAAAATCACAATAATGTTAATATTAAAACTTAACCCAAGTGAAAATCAAATAGAAATTTTTGTTGCCCATTGATGCATGAATATTCATATAAAATCTCTATCCTCTCTCTCTCTCTCTTTGTTAGATCCTTTCTTCTTTCATTTTTTGGGCTTTTTTTTTAATATTCTCTATATTTTTGCTATTTTTTTTCTAAAAACATTGTTTTTAAAGCATGATTTGAATTAAAAACATTAAAAAGTTACAAGAAAGCTAGAGGAAATTACAAAGAAGGCTTATAACCTTTCATCCCCTTTGTGGGAGACCCATTTGTTGATTAGTATGTTTTTTTCTCAAATGAACACCTTGTGGTGTCTAGGGTTAGGGGGGCGATGGGGGATTTCTTAAAATCACGGATGTTTCTACTGAGAGACCCCTAATTTCTTGCTTGAACACTCTTTGGGAGTCTTTATGGAAGTTGAACACACATCTCTCTCCTTCTAAATCATCTAGAGTGCTTCACTTCTAATGACATGAATCTATAGAGGACATGAGTAATAGATCGCTTCACCAAGAATAACTTTCTTCCAACTAACTCGATGAGTTAACATCAAGAGCTTATTGAGGCACTACTAGATGTACATGCTTTTAGGATACCAAAAGAAAAGGTAACCCAATTCTTCCCTACCACTAGAGCACTCCTTCATCATGGGAGGGCACCACATACTTTTCTTTCTTTCACATTGGTCCATATCCCCCTATGTAGATTTCCTACATCAAGATTTCTTTCTTGTTTTTGATAAGAGCATGCCATAGGTCTTGGAACTTGAAATCTCATGTAATCCAAGGCGAATTCAAGTACCATTTCTTGTTAAGCATGTGATGAAAGCCTAGATTTCTTTTGATTCTTGGGGTATCATCTATTTTGTTGCCATTCAACCATCATAGGTCATCCAATCATGGTGAATCATGGCCAATCAAGATGCAGGCTTTTTGAGTCATCCCACATGTTGATTCTATATCTTAAAAGGCACCAATCAACATAGTCATTCCTGCAATTTCCATCCATGTCCTCAAACTTGAGCCAATGCTATCTATCTTGGTTCCATATGTGCTTCCAATTTTGAAATCCTTTATTCTAGATTCTCTTAGCCCTCAAAAGTATGTCCCCTAACACACTCGCCATACCAACTATTTGGAACCAAATATTTTCATGATGTATGATGCTTGCAACTTGCTTCAAATTATCACTGATCATATAGAAGGGATTTATCTTATTCCAACATTTCCACAAAGAGCATACAAGATCCCGAACCCGTTGGGGTAACGAAGAAAGGGGAGAACAAGAGACTAATTAAATCAAGTTCTTTCCACCTAGGGATTGAAAAAAAAGAAAGGATGCCACTTTTTCTAAAAATAATCTTGGCCCAAGAAGCTTCATCATGGCTCCAAGTTCTAACCCTCCATTTAGCCACCATCTTATTTACTAGATCTTCCACATCTAAAATATCCATCCATGTTTCATCTTTTTAACCTATTTTTGGTTTTGTTCCATAAATTGTTTTTGTAATTTAGGTTTCCAAATTTGTTTTCTATTTTAATTATTTTTCATGTTTCTGTTTTCTTTGGATATATTCTCTAGTTTCTTTTGTATTCTAGAGTTTTCTTATGATGTGCTTGTGCCTGAATCCCCATCTTTAGGTCTTTCCTCTATTTGTGCCTTTTCTTCTACTGAGAATTTGAATGTCTCCATATCCACTTTTTATGTCTCTATTTTTGATTCCTGAACATTGTCATTTACAAGAAAACTTTTCGTACATTTATCTCTCACTTTTAAATTTATCAATTGCTTCTCAAAATCTAAAATTACTTTATATTGTTTCATCCATTCTTGATGTAAGAATAAGTTTTCAAGCGTTAATCTCTCAAGCCATTCCTCACACTCAATTGAAGTCTCTTCTTTGTCCTATCTTCAACTTAATATTTAGTGTTGATAATGAAGAAAGAGTTTGTCCATTTATTTCTCTAATTGTTGTGTTTTTATTATGGTTCTTCTCCTCAAGTTGACTCAAAATATTAGTACTAATTAGGTTTACTTGAGATTTAGTATCGAGTAGAACCTTAATTTTTGCTTCTTGGAAATGCATTTCAACTACTAGTAAGTGATCTTGATTTTCTCCTCCAATCTCTCACATCATCAATTCTCTCACTTCTTTATTTTTTTTCTAATTTTGTCCTTAGCCTCTTCATGAGCTTTCTATCTAATTTTTCTCTCGTCTTCTTTCCTTATATGGGATTGTTGCAATCTTCTCCAAGCTTCTATTTTAGAGGTTCCATGTATCTTTTGATTCTACATCCACTCGCATAGTTTGGCATCACTTCTCCATCCATGTTTGCCGATTGAAGTGCTCCACTAAGCTAATCCTATGAAGTATATATGGACCATGTCCTCTTTTCTCCATTTTCTTACTATATTCCTTCAATGTGTAGGCTAGACCTAAATCTCCCTCCTAAAGATCTTTCTCTTTAATATGCAGATCATAATAAGTTTTTTGTCTTTTTTTATCTACATGCATACTTATGATAGCCTATAGTCTAGATGCTCCTAATTGTTCTAACTCTACAACCCTGTTAGAAAATTCATGTCCTTTCCAATGAAATTGATTCCCTATCCTTAGAATACATATAAGAAATTCTATTGGTAAGCTTGCATTTAGTCCATAGACTAGAAAGAATGGATTAGATCCTATCAATGTCTTATATGCTTCTATGTATGCCCAAAGGACATGATATAGTTGCATATCCCAATCGGCTCTTTCAGTATTAACTAGTTTGGATAATACAGTGCACAAAATGTTATTTGTACTCTCAGCTAGACCATTAGCTTAGGGATGATAGGGTGCAAATTTGCTATGTATTATCATGTATTTTTTTATCAAGGATTCAACTACTTTATTAAGTAAATGAGTCCATCTATTGCTATCAACTCAATTGGTAGTCCAAATCTAGTTATTACATGTTCATACAAGAACTTAGATGTGGTTTGAGCATTATTTTTAATAGTAGTTTTTGCTTAAACTCATTTTGTTAAATAGTGTATGGCCATTATAATGTATTCTGCATGAGAGCTTTTAGTTGGTGGATGTAAAGTTTCTATGAAATCCAATCCCCATTTGCTAAAGACTTTAGTAGATACCAAGGGTTTGAGAGTCATGCCATCTTTTCTAATTGGTGGTTTAGTTCTCTATTAAGTGTCACATCTTTGTGCATACATCTTAGCATCTTGGAATAATGTTGGCCACCAAAACCCTGAATAAAGGATTAACTTAGCAATTCTCTCACTTGAAAAGTGATCTCCTGCTACACCTGAGTGATCAACATTGGCACCAATAAGGTTGAAGTATTGTGCCTCTCTGTCGTCTCTCTAGGACATCTCCTAGTTGAAATCGAGTCAAACAAAAGGATTCCTTGCCAATAACACACTTCACTTTGGCATTATAATTTGTTAAAAACACGTAATATTTCTTGTATTGCAGTTTCAAAGTGGTGATGAGACCTCAGTGAGATAGGTTCTAGAAACATTCTGAATGCAGCACTGTGTCTTCTTTAATCTAGATGGTGACTCTATCGTCATGTGTATGCCATATCTATTCGACCTGTTTCAACCACTGTGGCCTTGGTGCCTCATATGTTTCTTGTCCTTCTTCTCTGACAAGGGCACTAGGTACAATTATGGTTTGTATGATTCCTTAAATGTTTCTTCCACAATTATTTCCACTATCTCATCTAGTGTTGGCACTTCTAGGGGTGAGGGTGGTCACAAGGGGTTTCTAGGTTTTGTTCAGCATCGGATGCTAGTTGATTAGGGCTAGACAATGGTATACATTCACATGCAGACATACATTCGCTATCGTTAAACTTCAGGTTGAACATATTTAGAGGTTTCTCATCTAGTAGGCTAAAGACTTCTCTCTGTCGGATCTTAGTGGATATGTAGCCTAAGGCTAACTGGATTCTCACCTCAAATTCATATATCGAGTGTTGCTCTAGCACAATGGTAAGCACCACGTTAAGAAGCTCCACCTCCTTAATGTCAATCCACGGAAGAGATAGGAGTGATATGAAGATCATGAATGCGCGATGTAGTGAGAGTGAAGGTGAGAAGCATAGAGATGCACACACTCATACACACACACAAGGAAGAGACAAGCAAGACACAGTGGAAGGTCGAAAGTAGATTCTATTACTCAAGAACACTCTTACAAGCTCAAGCCCACACTAGCTCATACAAGTCTACACTAGCCCACCTCAAAAATGAGCTCTTTAGCTCTATTTATAGTTTTTTGACTAGTATTGACCGGTTTCACATCTACTGTCCGACATAGTTAAAAATTAGTTCTAGAAACTATTTGTAGGTGTAACGAGATCTAAAAATGGCCAAAATTGGTATGCTTATTCTACCTAAGCTCCTCAAGCTCCAGGACTCCTTGGCTTGCACAAAATGGAGCTATTAATTACAAAAATGGTTGTTCTATGATACATATGGAACAAGAGTGATGAAAATCACTGTTGAGAGTTTCGAAAAAGTAATAAAAAACATGTTTCTTTGAAAAAATAATCTGCTTGGCTCCCCACTACTTTGTCATAATCGACCTTCACATACTTCCTCATCGTTTGTGCCTTTGGCTATTGCCAACAGCCCCTCCCTCTCGAGTCTGACATCCTCGACAGAACCTTGTTGCGGGGTCTGTCGGATATAGTTTTGTAGGAGGTCATGAGCGAGGGTGTGCTCCGCGATGCGAATACCTCTAGCAAGATCAACTTCAAGATTCTCCCAATCTATGGGTTGAGGTTCATTGGGAGGTGGAAGTCTATAGTGTGTGGAGTACATGAGTTGTTCACAAGAAAATAATTGAAGTAGGTGTGTGGGCCTGCTTATGAAAACCTCGGAATGGTACTCCCAAAATCCGGTGGTAAACATCTCTTCAAATGTCGTTTTGTAACATGCCTGTAAATACTTGATTGGATAGTGCCAAGCATAGCACACCCAAAGCAATGGTGTCGTGCTTATATCATACGCTAAGTCCTGATTACCATGCTCCAATCCCGGGGTGATAACATGTAGTGCCTTGATGCGGTGAAAGATTTTAAAGACAGTCTGCATCATGTCAAATATTTTGATAGTCATATGTGCGGCAACATCATCCATGCAGTGTAAGCAGGGGAGCCAGTGGCGAATCGTGGACATCATGTATCCGTCTGTGGGTGGTCTGTGGGGTGGGGTGAAATATGGATAATTAAGCCAGTCTTGGCACTACTTATTATTCTAAACTTTGATTGTGAATGCCTTCCACGAGCGGCATCTTGGCATAGGTCCCCAACATGGGTTATATTTCAAATGCAGTGCTGCCTTGACCCATGTGCTCATCATTTCTCGATAGTTTTGTAACAACTACTGGCGCCAAGTTGGTTAAAAGATTTCACCACTCTGTGATTTCGATGGCAAGTCATCAAGCTCAAATTAAGTGGCATGTGATGGTTTCTTGCCTATCTCCTTTTCGATTGCCAATTGATATTCTGCCATTAGCATGAAATGTGGTTTATATTGAAGCTCATGGCCTGAGATATACCTTCAAGGGGCCAAGTGGGCGAAGTAAGGTGATTCTAAAATGCATTCCTCTATCATAGCCATGGCATGTAATTGTACCTCCACCCGTGCTGAGTGGGTCTGTCTAAGTTCTTCTATTGACTTCATCCATGCGGGTGTAGGGAGTTCAAAAGTGTCTTGGCCTTCAGCTGTGACACGTCCACCTGGGATGGGTTGTGGTTCGTAGGCCTCTTCATAAGTTTCCTCCACCGTGATAGGCACAATTTCTTCATCATTTGGGAGTTCAGGTCGGGAATCAGGCGTGGGGGGCTCAGAGAAAATAACAATCCACGCTTGAAGATTAAGTACCTGAGCACGTAAAGCATTGAGTTCCTCGATGATCTCTGCTGGTGGTGGTTGTTGCACAGGTGTTCCAAGCAGTAGCATTTTATGGTCGTCTTGGAGTTTTTGATATGCTTCATTCATATTGTCATAATCTTCTAAGAGTCATGCATGATCATCCAATAATATCTGCATGGACTTTGATGGTACTACTTTAAAGCAGCTGGGACTTAGAGGTTCATCCGATTGATCTAGAGCTGCTTCCAAATTTTCTCTGTTCTATTCTTGGAATCACTGTTTCTCTTCCTTGCCCGCGATGAGGTGGCATCTTAACAGTCCCATGTTTCGAGTGAGGGTCGCATTTTTGACTGTCTGAGCCCGTAATAAGTTGTCGATTTCCGTAATGGCTTCCTTCGTCTTCTGTTTGCTTTCTAGTTCAAGGGTAGGGTAGGCCTCGCATAGTGCTTGATAGCGTGCATTAAGGGAAGCGTTCGCGGTGGATAAAGAGTTTAGTTGCACCTATAAATCTATAGTTGTTTGCTGCAGTGTCTGGCAGCTAGTGCCGAGAGATGCGAATTCATCTCGGACTTGTGTCATGCAAGAAAGCATCTGGCGAAAAGCGATGTCGATTGTGGTGACAATATTAATGGTGGAGTGAGTGAAGATGCTGTGGGTGTGGGTGTTGATGCAAGGGGAAGGGGAAAGGGGGATGGGAAGGTGGATGGAGTGGTGACCATGGAGAAGAGTGACGTGCCTAAATGGGGTGGTGAAAGAGGCGAGGTGAGTGGTGGTGCAGTGGGTTGTGAGATATCCATATCATTGGATGTGTTGTCAAGTGCACTGACCATGAAGAGTGGTGTGATAGTGGGTGTGCGAGTGGGTGTGAATACAGGATTTACAAAGGTTGAAAAATAATTTACAGGTTGGGTTTCTGGTATTGCTTGGTGGAGAGGGGAGGAGAGAGGGAATACAGTGGGGTAGAGAGGTGAAATGGGTGAGAATGTCATTGGAGGGGAAAACGGGAATATAGGTCTTGGAGGCATGGGGAAAGAAGGAAAGGATGGAGTGAGAAATGGATTGGATGGAATGGTGGGAGCTAGGGAAGGGAGGCTAGGTGGGAGGAATATGAGAAGAGTTTATAGGGTTGAGGCAACTAGAGCTTCTACTACAGCACCATCAAGGACAGTGGATGGTCTAGGAGAGGTAGGGTGTACAGGAGAGATTGGAGGGGCGGGAGGTGAAAGAGGAGCAGGTGGTGTGGTGGGTACTTCGATGATGGTAGTGGTAGTTACAGTATAAGGATGAGGTGGGGAGTTGATGACTATGGTCGTTTCTTCAAGAGGGTCTTCCGAAATAAGTCTTGCTTCCCCGACATGTTGTGAAGACTGGGCATCCATTGGTACTCGAATATATTGACCCGGCTTGGATAGTAAATGAATGCGTTGTGGGTTAAACTTCGGTAGTGGTTTTCTTTGCAAATATCGTAGTGCTTCATTGGTTCCAATTGATTTAACTAATTCTTTGAATCCTTGAATGAAAGCTTCTTCGAATCCTCCTGTAGCAAATTCTTGTTCTAAAATTTCTTGACTTTCTTCTTCTGAGAGTTGTCTGCGTGCCTAGACTGCCTGCATAGTGCGGTATAGTTTCTTGATTGCCAAAGTGTAGGCAACCACTTCAAATGTGTCGTCTTCATGCGTACTTGTGTCACCTTGAGCCTCTCTTTGCTATTCTTGTTCGTCATCCTGCACATCCTCTTGAGAGTCGTTGCTATCCTGATTGGCTTCATCATCACTGTCCTCATTGTCGATTTCGGTTCTCTCCTCTTCTGAGCTGGAGACTACTTGCTCTTGTGGTTGATTAGGGGGTGTGGTAGGGTAACTGGGTCATTCATACTCTTGTGAGAAAAATTGCCCCTCTAAAAATTGGAATTCGCTAGATAGGGCATCATGCATTTCAAAGTCAAAGGTGGTGTTAGTTGGTTCTACCTCCAAGTTGGGTAGGGAAAGTGAATGCTTCCGCACCAATGGTGGTGGGAAAGTCACTCAATGTAGTGGTAGGTTCCTGAACCATGGTTGCTTGAGAAGTAACAGCACTGGTAGTGCCTTCTATGATAACCGATCATGAAAGGTGTATGCAGATGGGCTGTACAAGTGGGGGGTTTTTGTTGGTGACTGTTCTGGGGACGGTTGAGGTGACGGGGACTCTGGAACTTGTAAGGATGGGATAGAACCGTGCATGCATTTTCTTGCCCATCCCTTGCTTACTTTCCTGACCTTCTTGGTAGTTCCTTTGAATTTTTTCAATTCTTCACTAGTCATTGCGCGTTCTATAGGCAAATCGTATGCCAAATACATGTAGACAATTCGAGTAAGAGTGCAACAACTGTGGATGACATGTTTTCTTTCCCACCTTTGTTGACCTAAATATAACTGCTCGATAATCCAACTAGCTAGATCTATGGTTTAGGCCCAATGCATGTTAGATATAATCCAAACCAGATGCATTTCTGAGGGATGGTGAAGCGATCCTAAGCTGGGATTGCAAAATGTTGCATGCATATGTGTAATGGCTTAAAGAGTTCCGGTGTAATAGCCAAAATATCTGCCCATTTCAAAACATCACCACGCTTCATGGGCTTTAGAATCAGTCTTTCATGCTCTATTGGCATGTGCATTCCATGGATCTTAAGCGTAGCCCAAATGAGATCTTTTGAGAGATAAAACTTCTTATAAGGGGGGTCATTTACCAAAGACGAAAGAATGAATGTTCTAGGCAAATCCTTGTCCTCTGATTGTTGAAGTGTAGTTACCAGGTAGTAGCATCTACAAAAATCAGGTTTGGGTAATGGGTCACTGAAGTATTCTGTAAAACGTGCTCTAGCCCAAATGTGCTTTAACTCTTCTGTATTTTGGAGCTCTTCAAATTCTCTAGAGAAAAATTGATACTTGTCCCACTTAATATTATCAAAACTCAACATGGCATCAAAAATAAAGTCTGCATCTGCCAAGGGTCTTGCTAAGCCTTGGAACCAATGAGAGTTGCTGTGAACTTTTTCAGTGTATCCCATAGGAGGATCGTCCATTGGCATTGGTCCTAGGAAGCCCTAAAACTCTGGCGGTTGTAACATAGGATATGGTTCAGCTAGTAAATTTCTGAAATGGACCACCGGTGCACTAGGGCCAGCTGCGGATTGTCCTTGTGTCTGCATGATGAGCGATGCCAATGTGGAGAAGATCTACTACAAAAGATTAACACATTAGTAAGGAAATTAATCATGATCCCATTAAAGTGAGACTGTAATCCCTTTCCATAACCGATGTGTAACCCGTGTAGTCGAGTGTTGTGAGGTGGTCTATGGAATGATTGTTTGCCGAACTAATGCAGGTCTTTAGACACCTACATGCATTAGATAATGCATACATTGCTTGATGAGATGTTATTACAAGTGATGTTGGGTTAGAGAAGTTGCGTTTATACAAAGTTCAGTTTTATTACAAGGGGTTTGGTTATTCGGGATGGGAGTAATGTTAGACAACGAGTCATGAAGAGGCCTCTAGATACACTTCGGTATCCATTTCCTAAGAGTTGTTGAGACGGTGGTATGTTTCTGCTGAGGGACAAAAGGTGATATTGGATGTTGTGGTGTTGAGAGGTGAAGAGATTTCTGAGGGGTATATTGTACATGGCTTGAGTGTTGAGCTATAATACATTGCTTGGGTACCCATATCTGCATGCGTGTGGGTCAGTTGGTTAAGTATTGCTTGGTGATCCAAATCTATCAAATGTTTGTATTTATAAAAGAAGGTCGATGAGATGTTGAATATTGCCTTGGATTCTGCTGAAACTTTGTCTTATCATTGTCTTCACTGTTGAAAACTGTTAGTGCTTTTTGTCCTTTCGGCAACCATACTTGTTTCATGCCACTTGCTTTGTGATGTGGATACTGCTGCCTTCTTTGTGTCGCTTGGTATGGTTGTCGGTTTGGGTTCCTCCATCGTGGTTGACTCCTTCATGGTTGAGGTTGAGAGGTCGGGTTGACACTTTTCTTTGGAAAAGAAGGGAGGTCCAACACTTGTGAAACTTGCCCATAAGGAAGTGTGGCATTATGTATCATAGATCTAGGCCAGTCAGTAAGTGTGGAAGGATGGGCACTGCAGGGTGTCGTGCCCATTTGTCCATTGATGCAATCCACCTGACCGCTGATGTAACCCACCTGGTCGCTGATGGTAGATCAGGGGAAGATCTCCTGACATCCTTTTGTCTAGCAACTATCCATCGCCAAGCTCTCATGGGTTTACTTTGAAAGAAGCGTGCTTAGCTGAGGGATCTGGGCGAAGATCTTTCGGTCCTCCTTTGCATGTAGTTCATATGGTCGAGGGTTACATACCTCAGGCGGAGTGTTGTTAGGAAAGTCAAGTGGTATCACTCATTGTTGTTCTAAGGTTCCAATATGCAAGGAACCTTATCTAAGATTTAGGTCTACTAAGTGATCGTATAGCCAATCTTGGCCAAGGATTAGGGGTTCTATTAGGTCGTCGTCATGGCACACTAGGAGCTTCACTATCATGGTCACTTCATGTATGAGGATAGGAAGGTCCACCTCACCCATGCAAGGGGTTTCCATGCCTCCTAGCCCTATGAGGTATGCCTCAATTGGCCGCATTTGTATTCCTAATCCTTATAGTGGGACCATCAAATCACACTAGTCGCAACACCTGAATCAATTAAAGCCATGAGCTCATGGCAAGGGTTGCCCTACTCTAGCTTGACTGTAATGAATGGTCTCCTATCCACTATGCTAGGATGAGTAATTGAGTCTACTTGGCACATGGCCATGGGCTGTCTGGGTGTTGTTTCTAGATGGTTATAATGTTCTCTCCCTAGACTTTGTCTTCTTAGCTTCATGCGCTTAATGCGTTCTATAGCTTCTGCCTGAGCTTCTGTGCGTATTCTCTTTTCTTCCTCCTTACACTTCTTTGCCAACGTGAGTCATCTAAGCATATCCTTAGTAAGAGGTTCCTGATATAGCTTGACTCTACAACCACTAATGTAATTTGGCATTATCTCTCCTTCTAAGGTGGCTAATTGTACCGCTTCACTTTTCAAAAGTCTCTAAATGATCATAGGTCCATAACCTCGCTTTTCTAATTTCCATGCATGCTATTTCAATGTATACATTAGGACTAAATCACCTTCTTTTAAGCCTTTATTTTTCACATGTGCATCGAAATAGACTTTTTGTCGCTTCTTTGCTGCATATATGACTACTGCTGCTTTCAGCCTAGTTTCTCCTAATCGTTCCAAGTCCATTATTCTTGATGATAATTCATGGCCGGTCTACTGATGTTCTTGTGCAAACTTAAGGGTGGGTATCAAGAAGTCCAAAGGGAGCACAACATTTTGACCAAAAACCAGATGAAAGGGATGCATTGAGTACGCTCTTGTAGGCCACTCGATATGCCCAAACAATGTGGTGTAACTGTTTGTCCCAATCTGAACATTTGTTGTTCATGAGTTCCGTCAATACGTTACAAAGGATCTTGTTAGTGCTTTCTACTTGACCATTGGCTTGAGGATGATATGGTGCAGATTTCATGTGAATCACCATAAAATCCTGTAACAAATATTCATTAACTTGGTTTAGAAAGTGAGTTCGTCGATCTCTCACTAACTCTATAGCCAATCCATATCTTGTAAAGATATTTTCAAATAAGAATTTTGTAGTCGTGTGTGCATCATTCTTTTTGTGGCCTTGGCCTCTACCCATTTGCTAAGATAATCCATTGCTACAATAATGTATTCAACATGAGTACCTTTTGCAAGGGGGTTAATGGCTCCTACAAAGTTTAAACCCCATTTAGAAAATGCACGTCCTCCCATCATGGGTTTCAGTGGCATTTCATCTCTCTGAGTAGGAAACTGAGTTCTTTGGCACACATCACATCTCTTAACATAGGTATGTGCATCCATGTGAAGAGTGGGCCACCATAATCCTGCAAACAATATGGCTTTGATTATCCTATCAGGGCCAAAATGACCTCCTGCAACACCTTAGTGTGCAATCTCTAGTACACTCAAATAATCGCTCTCATGAACACACTGTCTTAGGTATCCATCTCTTCCTCATTTGTATAGATTGTCACCAATAAGTGAATAGTCTTGAGCTTCCTGCTCTAGACTTCGTTTTCGTGCTAAGGTCATTCCTTGAGGGAATGTTTTCATCCTCAAATATGTCACTAAAGGTTCACTCCATTCTGGTGCGAGAGACATATGATATAACATGGCATGTTCTACCGGTGGTCTTTCACAAGAGATAGGGCATTCTCTACACAACTTGTAGACATCTGCTTCCATAGAAGGCCAATATACTCCTAGTCTATGCAGAGTTTGTAATGTATGATGTTTTGAATGATGCTGCTTTAATGCACCTACATGTGCTAATTGCTACCAATTCATGTGTTCTGATTCTTCTACACAACAAGCAAGAACCTTCTGATTATCTTGTTTATAGATACTTCCTGCTATTATTTGATATCTTTGTGACTTGGTGATTTCTCCTTCTTTGATCCTAATCCTAGGATTCTTGGGTCCATATGTGAGAACAGGGACAATAGGCTTGGCCCATTCCGGTACTATCTCCAGGTTAGAAAAATATGCATCGGGTAGTTCATCCACTTCCTTGAGAAGCTTCTCCTGTGGTTAATCTTGAGAGGTGGTCAACTCTAAGGTGTGTCTTTCCCTTCCTGACTACGACTTCAAAGTCATACTCCATGGGCAATAGAAACCATCGTATTAGTCATTCGGTATTACAAGGATTATTGACTAAGTACAATAACGCTTGATGATTCATAAAGAACTTGAAATTATTTTCCAATAAATAATTCTTGAATTTCTTTATTGCATAGATCATTCCTAATCCTTCACGTTCTGTAGTGGTGTAATTTCTTTCCGTTGCATTCAACTATCTGCTCGCATAAGCTATGGGGAGACCTACATTACCTTCATTCATAGGTTGTGCCAACACACATCCTATGGCGTAGTTAGATGCATCCACATGTACATGAACCGGCTTGCTCCAATATGGGGTTGTTAATATTGGTGCTGAGCACAAGCGTCATTTAAGTTCATTGAATGAATTTTCACATTCATCTATCCATTCAAACTTGGTCAAGAGAGAGTATAGAGGCTTTGCTATGATAGCATACGTGTATGAATCGTCTGTAATAACCACAATGGCCCATGAAGGCCTGTACCTCTTTTACATTATTTGGCCTAGGTAGGTCAACAATTACTTTCACCTTTTCTTCATCCCTAGAGATTCCGTTCTTTAACACAATGTATCCTAGAATTTTGCCTTGTCTGACCATGAAAACACACTTTTCTGGGTTAAGACAAACCTGATATTCTTGGCATTTGTCAAATACTTGTCTTAATTCTGGGATATGAGTCTGTCTCATATTCGAATGAGTACATATATCATCGACATAAACTTCCAAATTCTTGCATAAGAATTCCTTAAAAACATGGCACATAAGTCGTTGGAAAGTGGCGGGTGCATTTTTCAGCCCAAATGGCAGTACACGAAATGCAAATATGCCCCATTCTGTGGCAAAAACCATCTTATGCTGCTCTTCTAGAGCAATGGCTACTTGATTATAGCCTGAGAAGCCATCAAGGAAGCTATAAACTTCCTTGCCCGCAACTCTTTCCAATAAGTGTTGAGTGATAGGAAGCGGATAACTGTCTCTAATCCTGCCGACATTAACTTTTTTAAGGTTAACACACACGCGCAATTTCCCATTCTTCTTGGGCACAACCACAATGGGGAATACCCATTCGGTACGCTCAATTTCGTAAATGAATCCTGCTTCTATCAACCAATCTATCTCTTCTTTAATCTTAGCAGCGTAGTTATCATTGTACGTGTATGCTTTTGTTTTGTAGTCTTTGCATCTAGAGTCATAGGAATTCTATGGGAGCATATATCTAGGTCTACTCTTTTCAAATCTTTGTAACTCCAAGAAAACACATCTCGATATTCTTGCAATAGGGCAATTAATTCTTCTTCTTCTTCACTAGTCAAATCATGCCCTATGTATGTACATTTTTGTTCTTCCTCCTCTATGGTGACTATGATTTTTTTGGTTTTCTCTCGATTATCATATATTTCTCCAACATCAGCTTTCCTTTTCGACATTCGTACCATAACTCTTCTATCTTCTATTTCATTCTTCTTGAAATTCTCGGGCACTTCCATGAGTGGTTCGTCTTCTTCTTATGTCTTAGGTGATTTATTTCTCTTCTTTCGCTTACTTTCTGTACATTCTGTGAGTGACTCATGTCGTTCCATTTGACTTTCCTTTTCCTCTTCAGGGTTTTTGGCTTCTAAAAAATAAAGATATTCCTCTTTTGTGGAACAGAAGGGTTCCATCATGATGGATTCAAGGTCCTTGTCACCACTCTCGTCTTGTTCTTGGGTCACTTCCCTGAATTCTTCTAGGATAAAGTCTTCCTCAATAGGTTCAATCATAAAAATGGAAATGTGTTATCCATCCTCATCACAATGAGGGGTCCATTGTTCTTCATTCACAGCTATGTCCATTGTCGCTAAGATTTCTACCCAACCGTGAGGCTCGAATTCTTTGTCTGGAAATACTATAGGTGCATAAGTTGGATCTTGAGAGTTTGTGGATGTCGTTCTGAACCCAAGGTTCTGGCTTCTAACTGTTCTTCCTCTTGTTTGGCTACCTTACACATCCATAGATGAGTATCCTTGTGCAACCATGAGGGATCTGATTCCAATGAGTGTACCAATTCTGTTTCTTCTTGTGTCTTATGGATGGTGTTCCATTTTGTTGGGGGTACATCTCGATGGGAATAGTCTTTAAGATTGAATTTAGTAGTTACTCCTAAATGTTGCAAGTACAAAGAATTAGTTCCCCAATCTTGTACGATTTGCAACTGACGCATGAATGGTCACCCTAAAATCATCTCGTAAACATGATTTTTCTCAAAATCACAAATGGTGAAAGTATGTTTGAACTCCACACCACAAGTGGTGAGAGATATGCCTTCTAGTAAGCCCAATGGCTTCTCAATATGTCCGTCAGCCATTTGTAGCTTCATCCTTGTGGGTCTTAGTGCTGGTTTACCCCAGTGTTTCCATAAAGCAGTGGTAGGGATGGCTACTCCGGCTCCTGAATCTAAGATGGCTTTGGTGGTGTAGCCCTTGTGGGCTATTGGAAGATAAGTGTTACCTTCCTCTCCTTTGCTCACATGTCCAATTCATTCTACCGGTATCTCTGGTACCTTCTTGTGTGATCCTATCTGGGAGGGAGCAATAGCAACCTCAGGGAATTGGTTTGCTACATGCTTCCACAATTCTGGTTTAACCTTCAACAATTCTTCTAGAGTGAGATGGCACTATACTCTAGTGTTCTTGATCACTTCTGTGTTCCTAGGTATCACTGATTCTTCATTGCTCACTATTATCGTGGGCATTCTCATGCTAATAGACTTGTTTCCCAAGGTCTTGTGAACTGAGGTAATTCTTTCAAAGAATTGGATTCAAAATTTGTTTGTTCACTCAGTTGTTCTTCCTCTACATCATCATAGATAGAGGGGATGTCCTGTGGAAATTGTTCTTGAAAATCGTCTATTTCTTGAATAGGAGGATGGGCTTTTTGCTCTCTTCTCCACTTCTCTTCTTGGATTTCTCTTACAAATTCATGTGAATACTTATGTATGGAAGACAGGTTGTCCTCAACCTCTGTATTTGGCACTTGATACAAGGATGGTGCATTCCTTTCCCGTGTCTTAAAAATAATAGGGTTCCTTTGCATATCTTTTTCTCGTTGCTATTGATCAAGTATTCTAACCTCTCTCGTAGTCCTTGAAAGTGTAATTCAGGTTTTGCCATGTTATTCCAATTAAGATAACGAGAGCCTTCGAACATAGCTTGTGCTAATTCTACCATCTTCATGCAAAGTTTCTAAATTTGCATAGTCCTCTCAATTTCTAAATCTGCTCTCGGGTAGTTCTTACTCATTTCAACTATCTAGGGTCCTTCCTTTAATCTAGCCTGATATATGCAAAACATCATGTCTAGGTCTTCTGGTATGGGTTTAACTAGAAGTGATCCTGATCTCTGAGCTAGGTTCTCCTTATTAGATTCTTGTGAAGTCAATTATGAAATTTTGGCTCTCGATTCCTTTAAACTTCCTTCCAACTCTGTTATCTTTTTACTCCACTTTCTCTTAATTCTTTCTCTAGAATCTTTCCAAGATTTCGTCTTTTTATTACTAGACTCTCCAACTTCACTAGTTTCAGCTAATTTTTCCGGATTAAGCTGTTGATTCTACAAGAGTGCCTAGGCTCTTGTTATAGCTTAAATAGGCACATATGTAGGGTTGGATCCATCTGAGTTATGTACAATACCTATCACATTAATGGGTGTTACCTTTGAAGCATTAGTAGGGTTCTTGGGACAATCTTTGATGACATGCTCTTTACCACACCCAACACAAAAACCTTGTATGTTATAGTATTGTGACTGTCCTGCTATCATAGGATGTGGACACTCCTTTATGAAATGATCTCCTTGGCACCTAAAGCATGGACCTCTAGGGCCCTGTGGTCTTTGTTGTCTTAATTGGGGTCGTGGATTAGGGTTGGCATAAATCACATTAGCATAATCGGGCTCCCAACTGGGTTCCAATGGTGGACTATCGTATTTTATGTTTTCGTATGTTCTGGTGACTCTGTATAATATGTGGGTGGACTATCTACATGGCTTGAGTCAAAACTATTAGAATTCAGATCACTTTCAGTGATCAAGGGTGAAGAAGGCACTAAAGCCCTATTGAGGTTTTCTTCTGTAGCAGTATATTTGACTAGGATGACATTAATTGGTGGGGGTGGATGCTGAGCTAAAACAAGTTGAGGCCTCTATTGAGCTTGATAAGGATAGTTCTATGGAGGCCTATAGTAATGAGGCTGAGCATTGTATTGATCTTGATACCTATCTGGTTGGGGGTATGCTTGTAGGTAGTTCTGTCGTACCACTTGTTTGTTGTATGGGCAATCGTGGGCAGTGTGATTTGTGTATCGTCTCTCAATCGTACATTATTGGCCACTAGGTTTGGCTTGAGGTTGTGTTACATTGGGACACACATTTGTCATATGATCACCACCACAGGTGTAACAACGCTTGTTTGTTGTTAACCTAGGCATCTGTTTGCTAGAGACTCCTAGTTTCTAGGCCACTTTTCTGCTAGGTCTTCTATCGAGCTAGAAAGTTTTGAGGATGCTAGAGATGAACAATATGAGTCCTTATAGACTTTTGAGAGTTCCAACTCATCTCCTAGATTTTCCTCAATGTCTATACATATTCTTACACATTGCTCTAGTGTTCTAGGTTCCTTCAATCATACATAGGAGCATACTTTAGAGCTCAAGAGGCTATCTAAAAACAATGACACTTGCTTGGCTTGTGAGGGTAATTCTTGCATCAGACATCTCTCAACATATTGTCTAAACCTACGTCCTACCAGTTTGACTGTTTCGTGAGGGGTTTGTTTGAAGCTATGAATCAACGAAGAAGTATCATGTCTGATTCCACTTTTAGAGAATTCCATGATGAATGACTCTAACAAGTGATGAATATCCCTAAATTGCCTTTGTTGCAATGGTTGGAACCAAGTTAAAGCCGTGTTCTTTAACGTTAGTCCAAACGCATTGTATTGTGTGAACATGTCTCCTACTTGCTCTGCTCTTAGTACTTGCTTACATTCCACAACATGATCGTAGGGATCTCCTGTCCCATCAAAGTATTTCTTGATTGACTTTACTAATTGAGTGGGTCTTAGTACCCTTGGGTGTTCACATGGTCTAGGTAGAGGAAAATCATCTCTACCACCTGGTATTCTTGGTTCCCTTTGTCTCTCCAATCTATCAGTGTCCATGGCTGGTCTATTTCTCCCTATGGGATGAGTGAAACTTACTTCTAGTTTCTCCTTTTTCTTCTCTCTTTGAATACCATGGGCTGAGGATGTTCCAGAACCTTGATGGCTCGTGTTTACATTTGTTCGTGGTGGAGGGAATACTAACTTGCCTCTCCATGTGTAAGTATTTATCGCATGGTACAGTACTACAAATACTCGTTCTAAAGTATCATCTAGGTATACCACCTTTCCAAGTGTATCTGGGTCCTTGAATTCATAAATCATGATGGAGCCTACCTTGCTAGGCTGTTCCATTTGGTACCTCCAAAATGCTTCATCAGTTTCCTTATTTAGAAACAATTCTATGCTTCTATTATCCTGAGGGATCCAATCTGGGATTAGTACTATTGTCGTGAGGGATCCAATCTGGGATCCAATCTAGGAAACCTAGAGGGAGTTCCCTCTAGGTGTCCTAGGTTCCTCTCCTAATGGTTCTTTTTTTTGGGTTCTTGCATCCTTATCAAGATGAACAACACCAAACTCATTGGTATGATTTGGTTGAGTACTTATGATGTACATTGTTCCTTCTTTGTGTATGTATGCGTCTCTCTCAAATTTCACTACTAGGTGATCAAATCCAATGGGTTGGCTAGGGTTGTGCAATTGCACCACTGATCTTCGCAAACCATCCTCATAGATGTGAGCACCTAAGTGGTTGGTTTGGACATATTCTAATTGAGTCCTGTAGGGTCCTTCGGGTCTTTCCAGATATGCTATGTTTAACCCTCCTTCTGGTCTTTCCATGCTAAAGGCCATTTTCGATTCACTGGAATCTGACCCCAACTCATAAGGGTAACTATTCAATTGCTGAGCCCACAAACGTGCAGTAGTTCCTATACTTGCTTCTGATGGTCTAAGGCTTTGTCAGTCTGACTTACCTATATGCTTGCCCGATCTAAGGTTCATGAATTTACACGCTTTGATCGTCAATGTTTCTTCATTCTCAATTGCTTGTTTTGTTTTTAAATCCTTCAGATTCTTCTCTTGTCTCAATGTATACATCAGGAGTCAACTTTCTATTGTACTTCTGAGTTCTCGTTCCATTCGACTTAAATTCTTTCCTTTAGGTTTTCGTATCGCGCACTTTTATCTTAGTCTTGGACTTGAAAAATTAAGTCTCTTGGACTTGAAAAATTAATTCTCTTGGACTTGATGTGTTCCTATCATCGTCATAATTTAATCCAGAATGCTAAACATTTAGCCTAATTTAATAATTGACTGAGGGGGTTGAGTAGTCTTCCAACCTCGAGTCAGCTTCTTTGATAGCTCTGCTGCCCAAGAAGTCGCACTTCCCAAGCCTTGCATTCTTCACTTGCTTGCTTTGATTGCCCTTGGATAGCTCTTGTTCGACCTATCAAAATCCAATGTTTAGACCACTTCTTAAATTGATCATCAAGCACTTTGATATATACACCTTTAAGGGTCCCTTGTCCTTTAGCCAAATTTCTCCAATGCCCCCTTTCTTTTCTAGTCCCACAAATGGGTCCACCTCAAATTATCTTATCTAAATATGCACATGTTATTCTTGAAAAAAAAAAGTTGATGTCACGTAGAACTCGAAAAGAGCTTTCTAACGAGCCCTAAAGCTCAAAAAATGGACTTTGAATGACAAAGTTCTAGATGATCAGGCCCTGGGGGGTAAAATTTTGACAAACAAGTTTTTCTTCAATTATGAGCTCCAATAAGCTTAATCACCCAAAAATTCACTCAAAATAGCCTCAATATAGCCCAAAAAATAAAACCCTAATTTTGGCGTTCTAGGTGGACAATTACGATGGTCTGAGATAATCGCGATGGTTTGGGACTGTCGCGATGACCCAATTGAACCATCATGATGGTGTGGTACAATCGCGATGGTCCGATGGTGTGAGGCGTCGTGATGGTCTGACTAGAGAGCAATCGCAATGGCATTAGCCCATCGTGATGGTCAACTGTCAATGCAACTGCCATGATGGCATGAGCCCATCGCGATAGGCACGAGGCGTGATGGCTTGAGACAATCACGATGGTCTGAACTTGAAGTGTCGCGATGGTGTACTTGGTATTGTCGAAATGGTATCTCGCATGTGCAAATGAGGGAAAATGA
The DNA here is from genome assembly GCA_020310875.1 of Ceratopteris richardii. Classification (NCBI taxonomy): domain Eukaryota; kingdom Viridiplantae; phylum Streptophyta; class Polypodiopsida; order Polypodiales; family Pteridaceae; genus Ceratopteris; species Ceratopteris richardii. Next base: position 81,487,575 of record CM035418.1, on the reverse strand, counting down.
GGAGGATAGGTGGATATGGTGAATTTTTGGATTTTCTCGGAGTGGGAAAAGATGATGCGGTGGTGAAGGAGGAGTTTAGAGGATATGAAAAACACAAAAAACTACTTAAAAACAATAACAAAAACTGAAATTTTTTTACCTTCCAATGCCACTTCTTGCTATACTCTTACCATCACACATTCGTCCAAGACTCGATCCCCGACAACAGTGCCAAATTTGGTGTTGCTCTAGCACAATGGTAAGTACCACGTTAAGAATCTCCACCTCCTTAAGTTCAATCCATGGAAGAGATATGAGTGATATGAAGATCGTGAATGCGAGATGTAGTGAGAGTGAAGGTGAGAAGCATAGAGATGCACACACTCATACACACACACAAGGAAGAGACAAGCAAGACACAATGGAAGGTTGGAAGTATTGTTACTCACGAACACTCTTACAAGCTCAAGCTCACACTAGCTCATACAATTCTACACTAGCCCACCTCGAAAATGAGCTCTCTAGCTCTATTTATAGTTTTTTGACTAGTTTTTACCGGTTTCACATCTAGTGTCTGGCATAGTTAAAAATTAGGTTCTAGGCACTATTTGAAGGTGTAAATGAGATCTAAAAATGGAAAAAATTGGTATGCTTGTTCTACCTAAGCTCCTCACGCTCGAGGGCTCCTCGGCTTCCACAAAATAGAGCTATTAGTTACAAAAGTGGTTGTTCTATGATACATATGGTACAAGAGTGATAAAAATAACTATTGAGAGTTTTGAAAAAGTAATAAAAAACATGTTTCTTTGAAAAAATAATCCGTGTGGCTTCCCGCTACTTCGTTGTAATCCTCCTTCACATACTTCCTCGTCCTCTCTGCCTTTGGCTACTGCCAACATCGAGTCTTGACCTAGCACTAATTCCTTTAACAGGTCATCATCTTCACAAACTAGAAGCTTTTGATGCATTGAATTGTCACCTAAATGCAAGGATAGGATGAATTCTCCTAAACATTCAATGGTGTTTCCTCCTATGCCCATCATGTATCCTTTATTTGGGTTAAGTGATGCATTCATTTGCCGAGCTAATGAAAAGTGTATGCAACTTAATGCTGCCTCGGTATCAATCAATGCATCCACTAAGTGGTATTCCTCCATTCCTACTCCTAGATTTAAGTAGGGTTGCTTCACGTGTCGCCCTACAATCTTGGGTTCCGATGCCCTATAGTTGGCCATAGGTATTGGCTCCTCCCCTTTTCGATATTGTTCATCTCTCTCTCTCTCTCTCATCCATTCTTTTCACTTCTGTATGTGTTCTAATGCTTCGGGTCTCACTTCTTCTCTAATCCTCTCATCCTCTTCCCTTCGGTTCTTTGCCTTTAGAAGTCTACACAACATCTCATCCGTTAAGCGGTCTAAATATTTCTTCATGTGACATCTGCTTATATAATTAGGTAAATTTCTCCATCTATGGTGGCTAGGCTCACTGCTCCACTAGTAGAAATACGATTGATTACCAATGGTCCATGTCCTCGCTTTTGCAAATTTTTTGTATGTTGCTTTAAAGTGTATACCATGACTAAATTACCTTCCTTAAGCCCCTCATCTTTAATATGTGCATCATAATATGCTTTTTGTCACCTCTTGGCTGCATAAATACCTGTTACTGCCTATAATCTGGTATCATGCAATCTTTCAATTTGATCCAATTGTTGGGACAACTCATGTCCAATCCACTCATATTTCTCAGCTACTCGAAGAGTAGGAATCAAGAAATCAATTGGTAAGATTGCATTCTGACCATACACTAGATTGAATGGTGTTGTGCCTATAATGGTCTTCTATGCAACTCGAAAAGCCCAAATGGCATGATGTAATTGTTTATCCCAATTTGATAATCTATTATTCACGATCTTAGTTGAAATAGTACATAGCATCTTATTGGAACTTCTATGTTTCTTCCATGGATTTATATGGGTGTATCTTAACCAAGTATCTTGTTCATCCTCATCTACACATTCAGCAGAAGTCCATTGGAATCCTAATTATATAGGCTTCCTACTACAATGTGAAGGTTCCTAGTCTTCCATAAGTGTTGGGTTTGATCTGAATTAATCCTATGACCAGGTCCATGTGTGAGTATAGGCATCAATGTTTCAGCCCATTGTGGACAAACTTCCAAGTTAAAAAGATAGGTTTCAGGCAGATCATCAACGATTCCAATTGAAAGTCCTCCATGATTCATTCTAGATAGATGATCAGCTCTAACATGTGTGTTTCCTTTCTTACGCACTACCTCAAAATCAAATTCCATTAAGAGAAAAAACCATCTCATTAGTCTTCCAGCGTCACAAGGTTTATTGACTAGGTACAACAACGCCTGGTGATCAATAAAGAATTTGCATTTGTTTGCCAGTAAATAGTGTGACGTGTGTGAACTTCTTTATAGCGTAAACCATTCCTAATCCCTCTCATTCAGTGGTGGTGTAATTATGTTCGGCTTGGTTGAGGTGCCTGCTAGCATAGGCTATGGGGTGATCGAGTTTCCCTTCATCTGCAGGCTGTGCTAAGATGCATCCTATGGCAAATTTGGAAGCATCCACATGGATATGGAATGGCTTGTTCCAATTTGGTACTTTTAGAATGCGTGCTGAACTCAACCTGCTTCTCAACTCATAGAATGCTTTCTCGCAATCTTCAGTCCAATTGAACTGAGTTAGTAAGCCATATAGAGGTCCAACAATTATGGCATACATGTGGATAAATCTATGATAGAACCCACAATGTCCCATAAGTGCTTGTACTTCTTTTGCATTCTTAGGTTGGGGTAGTTCTAGAATAACTTTGATCTTGTCTTCATCTGTGGATATTCCATTCTTAGACACTATATCTCCTAAAATTTTTCCTTGCTATAGCATGAAGGTACACTTTTCTGGGTTCAAACAGACTCTGTATTGTGTGCACTTTTCAAAAATTCTCCTTAACTCGGGTATGTGGTCCACTCTTTGAGAGGAATAAGTGCACAAATCTTCCACATATACTTCCATAATTTTCCTAAGGAATTCCTTAAAAACATGACCATTAATCTCTGAAAGGTGGCTGACACATTGGTTAAGCCAAGTGGCATAACCCTAAAAGCATATACTCCCCATTCTGTGGCAAATGTAGTTTTGTGTTGATCCTCTGGAGCAATCGCAACTTGGTTGTAGCCAGAGAAATCATCGAGAAAGCTATAGACTTCTTTGCCTGCCAGTCTCTCCAAGAGGTGATCCGTAATGGGTAAGGGGTAGCTATCTTGAATAGAAGCTGTGTTAACCTTTTTGAGGTTAATTCACACCCTTAATTTACCATTTTTCTTGGGTACAACTACCAAGGGTGACACCCATTCTGTGTGTTTGATTTCATATTTGAATCATGTTGCCAATAATTTATCTATTTCTTCCTTGATTTTGGCAAAGTATACTTCATTGTAAGTGTATGATTACTGTTTAGAAGGTTTAGCTTCAGGAGTCATGTGAATACGGTGTGAACAAATAGAGGGATCCACTCCTTTTAAGTCCTTGTATGGGCAAGCAAATATATCCCTATAATTTTGAATCAACTCTATTAATTCTTGTTCTTCGCTTTCTGACACATCCTTCCCTATCTAGGTGCATCTCTCCTCGTCCCCTTCTATGGTCACAGTGACTTTCTTGGTATGTTCCTTATTATTGTAGGCAATTCCTTCTTGTGCTTGTCGTTTAGGCATTTGGATGACAATTTTTCTTTCCTCCACTTCATACTTTTTAAAATGTTTAGGAACTTTGAACTGTTCTTGTGGTGTATTCTCTTCCCTACTAGTTTCTCTTGACTTCATGTTCTCTCTTCTTCCCTTTTGTTCGAGGATGGAACTGCTTCAAATATCTATATCTTTATGTTCTCCCTCTAAGTGATGTCCTTCTTCCTGGGTCTCAGGTTCCATTTCTATACTTTCGTAATCTTCTTTCCATTCTTTCTCCATCCATTCTCCTTCCTCTGTCTCCTGTAGTACAACCATGTATAGACTTACATCATATCCATCCTTGTTTATGCACTCATTCAGGGTTAGAACTTCCTCATTGACACACACATCTAATGTGGCCAATATCACCATCCATGTGAGAGGTTCGAACTCTTCATCTGGGAACACTTGTGGCACATATGCTCGATCATCTGCTAGTCTAGAGATTCCACAACCGGGTTGCCACGTTCGTCTTGTTTCTTCTTCCGTCTTGGCTGCCTTACACATCCATAGTTGGGTGTCTTCATGCATCCATGATTGACCTTCAAATCCTACACTATGGATTGATAGGTTGTCCTCTTCTTTATGTATTGTGTTCCATTGTAGAGGTGGAACATCTTGGTAGGCATATGTATGGATATTTATTCTTGTGGTTGTGCATCTATGTTGCACGTATACTGCGTCTCTGCCCCAGTCTTGCACTACCCTTAGTTGTCTCATAAAAGGCCTTCCCAAGATCATTTCATAATTACTCACTCTGTCAAATTGACAAATGGCTAACGTGTGCTCAAAGTCTACAACATTCTCTAACAATCCCAGAGGTTTTTTTATGTGACCATTAGCTAATTGTAATTTCATTCTTGTGGGTCATAATGCTGGTTTTCCCTTCTCCCATATTTCTTTTGTGGCTATTCCTACTGGAGCTCCTGTGTCTAGGATTGCTTTTGTGGTGTAACCTTGGAAAGTAATGGGTAGACATGTATTACCTTCGTCTCCTTCACTGAAGTCTCCTACTTTGTCTATCGAGATTTGGACTGTATGCGCATGTACATTGGCCTCCTTGTTGATTGGCTTTACTTCCTTTTGCCCCATTTGCTTGGCCAATTTAGTCCATACTTGTGGTTTGATTTTCAGTAATTCCTCCAAAGTTATGGAGCACTGCACTTTTGTCTCCTTCAACTTTCGTGCTATATCTGACGTCTTGCTTGAGATCTCTCTTCCGTTTGCTCTTATCGTTGGGGCATGATAAAGCTCAGAATTTTGCTTGTACTCTCCCATGTAGTTAGGTAGAGGGTTTATGCTTTCCAATTCCCCTTTATCTAGTTTCGAACATTCCTCATGATTTATCTCTTGGTTCATCATTCCTGGGTTCTTGGATGCATCCAATTCTTCAAAGGGCAGATCAATGCCCTCAGTTTTCCTCCACCTTTCTTCTTGAAATCTAGCCCATAGATCCTCGGGCCAATTAACTTCAACTTCCGAAATCATAGAACTCCTTCCGTGATTTTCAATGGTTGCACTTTTGGCTTTCCCTACAATCCTCCTTTCTTCCAAAAGGTCATGTGCTCCTGAAGATTCTCGAAATTCTCCATGAGCTATTCTTGTTTCTGGGAGGCTTTGGATAGGTTTTTCTAGTGTATTTTGAGCATTTTCAATCAACTTTTTGCAGATCTCTAGCCTTTCTTTTTCCAGACCTCCTCTTGGGTAACTTAATTCGTGTTGTTCCAAACTTGGTACTGCGTTGATCCTAGATTGATATGCTTTTATCCACATGGCTAGATCTTCGGGCATTGGATGAGCTAGAACCAACCCTACTTGTTGTTTTTGCTGCTCTTTCTTCTCTTTATTAGAACCCTTAATGTTTGTAGGACTCTTAGATTGATTTGACTCTTCTTTGCTCTTCTCTTCCTCCTTGTTTTGAGTCCAGTTGCTTCTCAATTTCTCTCATCGAGCTTTCCATCTTTGAGTTCTTTTTACCTTGGAGTTTTCTTCAAACTCCTCTGAATCTACCACCATTTGAGGCATTGGTGTTTCTGGGTTGTTGGTTTCTTACATAGTTGAATCTAACCTTTCCGGACTTCCCTTAGCTCTTGCTCTCGTAATCACCTTCAATGGTACTATATATTCCTTGTCATTTCCAGAACGCTCTACCACTTCTACTACATTCACCTGAGTTGTTTGGTTAGTCTTGTGAGGGCTTTTAGGATGATCCCTAAATAAATGCTCCTTTCCACAATCGCTACAATACCCTTCCCAAACCTTAGGTGGTGGTCGGTAAGGCAGAGTGCATTCCTTGATGAAATGTTCCCCTCCACAATGATAATAGGGTACTCTAGGGATCAGAGATCTGATCAAGGGTCTAGAAGGTGCTTGGGCTCTGGGATTCATGTACATTAATGTAGCATATTCAGGTCCGTATCCGTATGAGTGGTCATATGCCTCTTCTCCATAAGGGTGTTGCTCATAGGTCTACTCATAGTTCATTGAGTCAGCTTCGTATGTATAGTATTCTCCCCAGTTTTGATCATAGAATTGATTATGACTGTCAAGTTCAGTTAATGAAGTGGTCGGTACTAGGACTCTCTCAATGTTCTCTTTTGCTTGGGCAAATTTCACTGGAATAACATTCTGTGGGTGAGGTGGTTGTTGTCCTAACATCGACTATGGTGGATTGTACCTTGGGTATTCGTAGGGACGTTGAATTGGAGATGGGTTCTGGTAGTGAGGGTATCTAGGAAATTCCCTTCCTTGGTCTCTAGTTGGGTATCCATATGGCCTAAAATTTGGTGGTTGGACAAGTCTATGTTATTTATTGTAAGGGCAATTTTTAGTATTGTGATTTGTGTATTTTTGTTCAACATTTCAGTATTGAGCTTGTTTCTGTGTCGGTTGTTGATTGTAAATATATGGGGGTGGTGGGACAATTCCCCTATTGCACACATGAGAAGGATGATCCCCTCCACACTGTACACATCTCCTAAGCATCGGCATCCTCAGTAGGGGGTTTGGGTAATTCTTTTGTCCCTACACACCTAATTTTTTGGCCACTAAGTCTGCAATCTCCTCCACATTGTTGTTCGAACTAGAGATGTTGCTAGAACTATCCTCACTCTTGTTCTTGGCTTGGAGAATTTTCAAGTCTTTTGACAAGTTGTCTTCCAAGTCTATACATTCCTTCAAGCATTCACTCAATGTTTGGAATCTCTTTACAAAGACTAGTGTTTTTAGGGATCCATTGACTAATCCTTCCAAAAATAATGATATCATTTTCTGTTGTGTAGGCCTTTCTTCTATGGGGCATCTATCCACAAATTGCTTAAACCTCCTAGCTGTCAGGCGGACCGACACAGTAGGAGACTATTTGAAGCTCTGAATCAATGATGAAGAGTTATTCTTAATGCCAGTCTTCGTGAATGCCTCAATCATTTCTTGAAATACTTGTTCCATATTCAGGAAACTATTGGGTTCAAGTGGTTGGAACTAGGCTAAGGCAGTATCCATAAGGGTCAAACCAAATGACTCATATTGAACCATGAAATCTTCCACTTGTTTAGCATGAATCACTTGCTTGAATTTTGCTATGTGATTATAAGGTTCGCCAGACTCATCATAGTGGCTCCTCATACATTTGGCCACTTGAATTGGTCCCAATCTTCTACCAGGTTCTAGTGGTCTGCACATAATAGGAAGGGCTGGATGTCTCACTTGAACACCAATCCCCTTGCCTATGGGCGGTCTCTCTTGAATAGGGTTTCTATTTCCTTGCTCTCCACTAGATGGGGGTTGATAATTTGGATTGGCTCATGGCATTGAAAACTGAACATTAGCCCTCACAAAAATGCTATGTTGTTGAGCGTGCCCAAAGTTCTGATAGGCATAACTTTGGTACATTTCTTGAGGGTTCTATGTTTAGATCTGAAATAGGCCAGTAATTTCTCATATTTCCGTCAAGATAGGTAATTTGAGAGAGATCTTTCGGATCTTATAGATCATAAATGGTGACAGGATTGCTACTTTCTCCCCATAAAGATGAAGGGGCTTGTAGTAGTTTCTTCATCCCAGCTACCATATACACATCAGTCAATGTGTCATCCTGTGGAATCTTATCACCTCCCCAAACTCTATTCACTTTAGACTTGCCTCGAGGTGTGGAAATCCTATCTTCATTATTCTCCCCATTAGAGTGATCTATATTCTCATTCTCTCATTGTTCACTTATGGTTTCAGGATAGTTTGTCACTACATAAATTACTCCCATTTTTTCCATGTAGAATCCTCCTTCATATTTTACCGCAAATCGAGGAACTATCTCAGATTCGCTCACTTTCTTCATTATGCCACTGATTGATTTAACCTGTCTATGTAGATGGGCAAATCATGCTGAGTGGTGTTCACATACTCAAGAGAGGTCCTATATTCTCCTACAATGATAGACATGAATCTTGCCAAGGGCATAGAGCTATGCATGTCTTTAGAAGCCATTCTAGCTTCTTCGTCTGACTCACTAGAGGTATCACACTAATGGGAATTAGCACTAGGTAGTTTTACACTTCCTGCTGATGATATGACACTACGTCGGCTTCCTAGGACATGTCTTGAGTACAAGTTCATTCATTGAACACCTAAGTCAAATTAGTGGGTCTCCTTGATTTGTGTTTATTTGAGAAGTTTATTTGGTCTAAATTGAACTTTAGTTTCCTAGACTTACAAGTAGTTTGTAGTTTCCATGATACATGATACTCAACTTGAGATGATACACGATACACAACTTGAGATGTACTTTTAGCACTATAACCAACAAATATACATTTCTTTGCCTTGTGACGTTGTTGTGATGGCACAAGAGCATATGCCAAACAACCAAACACGCGCATATGACTAACCATAGGCTTATGACCATTCCAAGCCTCATAAGGAGTGATGACTCTCAATGCTTTTGTAGGGCAGTGATTCAACATAAAGTTTGCACACATGACTGCTTCCATCCAAAACTTATCACGAAGATTATACATCGTGCCATTTCAAGTAGAGTTCTTTTTTTACACTCGGCAACACCATTTTGCTGAGGTGTATATGGCATCGTACATTGGTTTGAAATACCTGTTTCACAAAGAAAAGCATTAAACTCATGTGACATGTATTCACCACCATGATGTGTGCATAGAGCCAAAAGAATTTGTGAAGAAAAATTTTCAGCCATAGCTAAAAATGCTTTGAAGCAAGAAAATACCTCATTCTTTGCTCTCATAGGATACACCCATGTATGGCGAGTAGTATCATCAATGAAGGTAACAAAATATACATGCTTCCCAAAAGATGGAGTCTTGACGGGACCACATACATCACTATGAACAAGCTACAATTTTCTTGTAGTGTGTGTATGACTATCTTTTGAAAAAGAAGCACGATGCATTTTTCCAAGAATGCAACCTTCACATGCATGCCTTTCAATGGACTCAAGGGTAGGCAAACCAATAACCATGTCCTTCTTGTGCAAGTAAAGCAAACTATTGAAGTTCAAGTGACCAAAACAAGCATGCCAAAGCTCCATTTCAGCCATGGAAGAAGTATGAGCAACCAAGGCATTCATGGCAGCCCTCTTATATGTATCCATGCGATACAAACCATTACATAATGTACGAGACATCACGATAACATCGCCATTGCTGAAATCATGAACCATACACTTATCATCAACAAAGTGTAAATGAAGTCCAACTTTGGCAATCAACGAAACTGAAATTAAGTTCTTCTTGATACTACGCACATACAATGCATTTTTCAAGAGAATCACACCTCCATTTACAGTCGTAAGCTCAATTTCTCCTACTCCAATGATAGGATAAGAGGCATTGTTTGCACACACCACCTGTCCTCCTTTGGGTGCATCTTTCAAAGAGGCAAAAAATCTTTTGTATGATGTTATGTGCTTTGAAGCACCACTATCAAAGAACCAATCTGAATCAGCCTCACTCACAACCATACATTTAGAATGCAAAGAAGCATCATAATGACATGTAACAACACATGCCCAAAATCTTGAGCCATGTTAGCTTCATCATTCTTTGCATTTGCTGAATTTTCAGCAATAGACACGCTGGATTCCTCATTGCGTTTAGCAAGCTTTCTACACTCATCAATAGTTTGACCAGCCTTTCAACAATATTTGTATCTCTTCTTCTTTTGCAAATCGCCATCATTAGAGGAATGAGTGGAAGAGGAAGCTTGAGGCTTTGGTTTTGATGAACCCAAAGCTGAACCATACTTGCTTTTCCCCTTTTGTGAGATAGCAAGTGCTTGTGTTCCCTCAATCAAACCATTCCTATTCACTCTAGATTGCTCTTCTTGCAAAAGAAGAGACACAACCTCATCAAATGCATACATATTAGGATTTCCTTGTGCAACCAAACGGAGTGTAGTAGCAAAGCTTTGAAAAGATTCCGGTAATCTTTTCAACAATGTAGAAATGAGTGATGCATCGAGAATAATCTCATCTATGTTTGCCAATTGCTCTTTCAAGTCCTTGATGCGTGTCACATACACATCCACCAGCTCATTTTCAGCCATACATACATCCTCATGTTGCTTCAAGTATGCAACACGTGCTTCATTACGCACGGCATACAAAGAAGCAAGAGTGTCCCATGCCTGTCGTGATGTAGAACATGACTGAATGTGTGGAACTATATGACGCTTCACAGAAAGTGCAATCAAAACATGAGCTTGAACATCTTTTCCATCCCATCTAAGCTGCTCCTGTGTAGGTGGAGAAGGAGAAACAACTGTACTCAAAGAAGAAGCTCCATTTGTGACAGTAGACTGTGAAGTAGAAGAACCTATAGGTCTTCGATCTACATCTGCCACTATGTTCCAAAGTTGTGTAGCAACAAGAACATGCTTCATCATGTAAGACCACATCGGATAGTTGGTCCCATCAAGCTTATCTTCAGCTTGAAGCATGAAAAACATGTCATTGCTGCCCCCCATTTCACTAAAGAACAAGAATGTGACAAAATCTTCACTTCGACAAAAGTTGAAATGAATGCTGAAATTTCAGCTCACAAATCGTCACTCTGATGGTAATTTTGACTACATGAATGGCTTCAAAATGGGGGTAAAACCCCAGCACATCTGCTGGAAATGTTTCTTGGCTGCTCAAACTCACAGTTCTATGCTCCAAAGTCGATTTGCACTGTTAAAAGTGCACGCGGGCCGCAATGCGAAAAACCAAAACTTGAGAAGGAGCTGAACCTGCTCTGATACCACTGTTGGGTGTGTGTAGAAGTGCGAGAGACACACCAGAAGCACACATAAGGAGCACAAATGCAGCAAGACACATGAAGAAGACGATGGCTAGAATAGCGCTCTCAATTGACGATGAACTGAACTAAAGTAAGAGCTGAATAATATCCGTACAAAGTACCACCACATATGAGAGTATCAAGTATGTGGTAACATGGGGAAAAAACCTCTAGCTAGCACTAGTGTAAAAAGTGCCCATGTATAGGGAAAAGGTTCACATCAAAGCTACTCGAGGAACACATAAGTGTAACAGCAACCGCCGCAAGTCTATGCATGTTTTCTGAGCCTAAAGAATAGAGTTGACAGACACTTTCAAGTGTTGTTGGCTAGTGTTTGGGCAGTGAATTCAACTTTTCAGTGCCATTTTACTACATATATTGAGCACATTCACACTATGTATGTGTTGCAGAGTAAAGAAGCACAGTAAAGGGAGCCCCAAAATTTTCAAATTATGAGCACCAGTTTTCTTCTTCAAATTTCTATGCAAACCTCATGAAGTCATGTAAATGCACTAGAGGAGTCCTCTAGATGCATAAATTCCAAACATTGTATCATAATCCTTCTAAAATAATAAGAATTTAGGCTTTCTTCAACAAAGTGTCGATCTCTTGTGTGAATGGACCATTTTTAGGGCACATATATATAAGTCATTTGGTGACTCTTTGTAAAGGCTTTTTGCCATTGTGAGTAGGAGAGAACTTAGATTTTCGAATTTGCCTCTTCTTCCTCTTGTATCTCCTTGCTTGTGAGCTTGCATGTGTGATTGTAGCTTGGATTGAGTGCATGGAAGTGTTGTCTACCCATTTCATTGCTTTTCTGAAGTGTGTGATGTGTGTGTGAAGCTTGAGGAGGGGTATGGTGAGACTAGATGAGTTGCATAGCTTAATTGTTTTCCCATAACTTGAAGCAAGTTTGTTAGAATTGGACAAGATGACAAGCATTGGATGCATCTCATCGAGATCTTTGAAAAGAACCCGCTATCGACCATATTCCGAGTTGGGAGCTGAGAGAAAAGTTCATTTTTGTGCTTATTGTTGTTTCATGTATCACGACACCATTTCCACTTGTGTGAGTGATGAAGGTGAGAGATAACATTCATCTGCATGCAATGGTAGCTATTTCACTTCATTGACCATTGTGTAATTGCAAGTCTTCATACATTCCATTAGGTTCAAGATACTTTCCGGATTGATAATTTAAATGTGTGGTCCCCACTATATGTATTTAGTGGTGATAGAGGAATAGTCTCTTTCATCACAAGTCCCTAATTTATCATTGAGGTACACATGTTTTATGGCACCCTTGTCGGGGAGGTACGAGTCCAATCGAGGTACTTGCGTGATGGTAAGAGCTTCTAGGAGAAGGTATGAGTTGTGAAGAGATGAGTACTCTGCTTTGGTAGGTCATTTCTCTTTGCACTTATTATTTCACACTTGGAAAGTGTGTATAGTAAGTTGTTAGCCCTATGGAAGTGAGAGTGAGTGAGTAGGAGTAGAGATTAGGGAGGAAGGAGTAGGAGAAGAGTAGCTACGTAGGTCCCACAAAGTCCCAAAAAGTTTCATTTTAGTACTTCTCGGCCTTGGTTTTGGCCATGGGTATAAAAAGCAAAAAATTCATACAAGTGTTTACTTGTGTCTGAAAGTATCAAAGAGCTTTGACGACCAATATCACGGGTGTGGTATCATGAGTGCGTATAGCCCTCTAAAGCAATCAATCAGTGGAGAAGCCTAGAGAGATCATCACTGAGGTGAGATCAAGTGGAGTTTCAAGTTAAAATCAAATTAAACCTACTTAAAACATGATGGAGGGTGCGATTGATATCATGGGAGGAGTATCATGGGATAGAGGGAGAATTTGATTGCCATAGCCAAGTTAGGGTGGAGAGGAGTGCACAAGGAGCACATTCATGCAAAATTTTTAAAAAATTTCTTTCAATTGAGTGAGATAAGTCTAAGTATCATGACCGATTGAGTTCAAATATTGCAATACTTGAATTTATGTGTGTCGCGATACTTGGCAGGTATCATATCATTAATACCTATACTCCTCATGTATCGTGATACCTAGGTATCGTGTATCATCGGGTCGAGTATTGTGATACTTGAGTATCATGTATCACGACACTCAAGTATCGTGTACACTCTAGTATCGTGTATCGTTTGTACTCCTATATCATGTATCGTGTATTGTTGAAATCCTATGTATCATGTATCATGTATCATGAACCTCTTGTGTATCGTGTATCATTTAAATCCCAGGTATCGTGTATCGTGAATCTCTTGTGTATTGTGTATCGTGTATTGTCCCAATCTCAGGTATCGTCTATCATGTATCCTCGTGTATCATGTATCGTGACCTTGTCCAAGTATCGTGTATTGCCAGAGATATGTATCGTATCGTTTCTACCATCCATTGAAGAACACAATTATAGTGAGTTGAGATGTGGTATTTGCTGAAAATTCAGTTTTCCCTCTACTTGAATGCAAAAAAAAAACAATAGTTAGCTCACAAGATGTGTTCGATACACTCATGTCTTTTTTCCAAAATGGTGTGGTTGACTATGGCCATGTAGACCAGCCAACTCAGGTTCAAAGGGTTGAAAAATTCCAGCCAAATAGGGCACTATGGTCTCATGGAAGACACTTTCGGATTGCACGAATCGATAAAAATAGGTCTACTTTTGAAAGTGGTGTGATGGTAAACTTTTTGCAAAAAAGTAGAGCGAGTGCAAGAGATGATAATGCTCAAGAAGGCCATCTATATTATTGTGGTGTGTAAGTGCAGGTATAGGGCAATCACGAATGAAGTGATCTCCCTAACATCTGTAGCATGGTCCTCCAGGAGTTGGGAGTCCTATCTATCTAGGTTGGGGCCTAGAGTGAGGATTTGCATACATAACATTAGCATATTTTGGCTCCAAATAGGCTGACTAGGGTCCTCATAACATTATGTCTCGTTATGCTCAGGTGATTGCATATAGTAAGCCTATGGACTATCAATCTGAGTTGAGTCAAAACTATGATCATTTGGGTCACTTTCTGAAATCAGTGGTGATGCTTGCACTAAGGCTCTATTCCAATTTTCTTCCACAATTGCATACTTCATTGGGATCACATTGGATAGAGGTGGAGATTGTTGAACTAACATGGGTAGAGGCCTTTGTTGAGCTTGATAGAGTGGCTAGTAGGGTTGCTAGGGCCTACATATTATTGTGGTGGGTACCGGTCTAGTATCTTCCTTGTTGAGGAGGCAGCTGTTGTGGAGGCAGTGTGACGAACGTTGTCTCGCCCGCTTCTACTCCTAGGATGAGTACCTCAGATGTAGGTATGCCACACGGTACACCACGTGGAACACCACGTACACCTTGGGTTGCTCATGACCATGATGACTCCAAGGTGTACAGTATCCGACATGGAGCTCCGGTGATGGATGCGGCTGGCAAAGCAATGTGTGCACGTATACGACAGCTTTGCTCCATACAGTTTGGACACTCTATCATGTTGAAATGGAGTGAACAAGATAAAGATCGGAAGAACTATATCACACAGACGATTTATCAGGAGTTTCGACCAGTCGATGGACAACCTCTTGTCAATTCAGAGTGGATTCTGCACACCGCACGTGAAGTTATGTCCCACTGACGATCTGAGGCTCTTGATGCTTTCAAAGCAGGCTTACCAAAGCCTGTATGGTTAGATGCTGAGGAGTGGGATATGATTCGCAACGAGCAACAGAAGACTCCTGATCAATATTGTCAGCAGCGAGATGCCGTAGCCACACGTTTAGATACGGTTGGACCGTCACATTTGGGCAGCGGCGGATATGAGATGATGCGTCATGAGTTTGTAAGTACCATTTGATTTATTGAATTTTTTTGTGTTCAAGTTTTTCATGTATGTTCCTCCAATGTTTTGTATATTTGTTGTAGGAGCTGGCAATGGGTCATCCTCCAACACGAACGGAGGAGGCTTATGGATATCATCATGGATTGACTGCGCTATTGGAGGACTTGGAGGGACGCGGTGCGGTCGTTTCATGGGAGCGTTTGCGATGAGGTGATTAATTTATAAACTTGGTTTTTACTTGTTGTTTGTAAATCTCATGTGAATTTATCTATTTCATTAATGTTCTTTGTTGCAGGACTGTTGATATGGAATGCTCTTTGCATGTGTATGGCAGTGGCACACCCAAATTTTGTATTTGATTTTTATATGGCAATGCAATGCTTTGCCACATTTTGTAAAAGCGTCATATATGACAGTGGTTTGCCACACTCTTGTACATGCTTCATTTATGAAATATATAACTCTTTCTGTACATGGTTCATGATTCATTCTGATTATCTCTTTTGTGTCCAATAATATTATGTTCTATGAAATCATATTTCGGTAGACATTAGAGTACACATCACATGTACTCGGTTTTTTTTGGGCAGAGTGTATTGTCTTTTGCTAAGAAATATCATGGTAATGTTGCTGTAGCAAAAGACAACACACTCTGCCCAAAAAAAAATTGCAGATATGGTCGTCGATATATGTGTTGGTGTACCCAGTAATGTCATCGGAATAAGCGTTGATACACCCAACGCACGATGGTATACGCGACGATGCACCCAATAGAGGTGTCGATATGAGTGTCGGTATGGGCATCGATATTACCGGCGCATATACCGATGCTTATACTGATGCCCATACCGGCCTTTAATACCGACACGCATACCAACACCTACAGCGATGTCGGCCCAAAAAAATGTGCGTTCATTTCCCTCAGTAAAAGCCTCGATATACGGTCAATCTGTTGTAGTGAATTTGGGAAAATGTCATGTAATGCTTCATTCTTTTGCCCAATATGGCAAGAAAATAATCAACGGAAGACTCAACAAGATTGCCATCAAAGTCACTCACATTTTTACACTACAACAGATCGAGCGCATATCGAGGTTTTATCGAAGGAAATGAACGCGCTTACTTTTGCCCCGACGTCAGTGTAGATGTCGGTGTGCGCATTGGTACTAAAGCACCGGTATGTGCGTCGGTATGAGCGCCGGTATGGGCGTCAGTATGAGCGTGGGTATGGGCATCTATATTGGCATCGGTATGGGCATCGGTATAGACATCGGTATTACCAACGCCCATATCGGGGCCCATGCGGACACCTTTGCTGGGTGTACCATCGCGTATATCATCGTTCGCTGGGTGTACCGACGCTTACTCCGATGACATTATTGGGAGTACCGTCGTGTATACCGATGACCATATCTGCAAAAATTGTTTTGGGCAGAGTGTGTTGTCTTTTGTTATAGCAACATTACCATGACGTTTCTTAACAAAAGACGATACACTCTGCCCAAGAAAAACTGAGTACATGTGATGTGTACTTTAATGTCAACCGAAATATGATTTCATAAAACATAATATTATTGGACACAAAAGAGATAATCAGAATGAACCATGAACCATGTACAAAAGAAGTTATATATTTCATAAATGAAGCATGTACAAGAGTGTGTCAAACCACTTTCATATATGACGCTTTTACAAAATGTGGCAAACCAATGCATTGCCATATAAAAATCAAATACAGAATTTTGGTGTGCCACTGTCATACACATGCAAAGAATGTTCCATATCAATAGTCTTGCAACAAAGAACATTAATGGAATGAGATAAATTCACATGAAATTTACAAACAACAAGTAAAAACCAAGTTTATAAATTAATCACCTCATCGCAAATGCTTCCATGAAACGGCCGCACTGCATCCCTCCAAGTCCTCCAATAGTGCAATCAATCCATGATGATATCCATAAGCCTCCTCCGTTCGTGTTGGAGGACGATCCATTACCAGCTCCTGCAACAAACATACAAAACATTAGAGGAACATACATGAGAAACTTAACACAAATAAATTCAATAAATGAAATGGTACTTACAAAATCATGACGCATCGTGTCATATCTGCCACTACCCAAATGTGACGGTCCAACCGTATCTAAACATGTGGCTGTGGCATCTCTGTTGGCGATATCGGTCAGGAGTCTGCTGCTGCTCGTCATGAATCACATCCCACTCCTCAGCATCTAGCCATACAGGCTTTGGGAAGCCTGCTCTGAAAGCATCACGAGCCTCGTATCGTCGATGGGACAAGTGTGGAGAAAATAGATTTAGAGAAGACCTTGTAGGCAAAGCAATCCTTGTAAAGGTTCTTGGCCACTTTCCTATCATTCCACGAATTAAGAACATGTTTAGATGCAAATCTATAGCTGAGTTAATGTCATGGCATACAAAGAGCAGGTCTACATATAGTGTAATGCGAGTGCTTGCTGACTCTGATGCTTGGAAGCACATAGACGGTAAGTGGCTAGAGCTTGCTAGTGAGCCTCAATCCATACGTCTAGGCCTAGCTATGGATGGAGTGAATCCATTTGGTTTATGCAGTTCTTCATGGAGCACATGGCCTGTATGTTTGGTCAATTATAACATCCCACCATGGCTAGCCACGAAGAAAGATCATTTATTATTAGCTCTTATTGTATCAGGTAAGTATAAGGTAGAAAAAATTGATGTATATCTTGCACCACTTGTGGAAGAATTGCACATTTTATGGGATGGGATTATTGTGCGTGACATGTCTCAACCTATAAGAAGACGAGACTTGCGAGTCCGATTATGTGGATGGTGCATGATTGGCCTGGTTATGGTGTGTTCAGGTTTATCGATTTCGGGTTACCATGCTTGTCCCTTATGCAGACCACGACTCCAAGCATGCTATTCCAAAGCACTACATAAAACTGTCTATGAAGAACACCATAGATATTTGCCTGATGGACATGTTTTACGTGAAGAACAAATTGGTCGACAAACGCAACGCCAAATGAAAGCTAGCGATTGGAAACAGTGGGATTCAGAACATCCAGTTGTTGGCATGAAACAGTTGTCCATTTTTCATGAACTCTGTTATTGGAGTGAATTGTTGATCAATCATTTGGTAGACCCAATGCATATTTTTAAGAATGTGGGAGAGATTCTTTGGAAACTTTGATCGGAAAGAAAGAAAGCAAAGCACAAAGGAAGGACTTGAAAGGGCGAGGTCATATGCGAGAGTTGTGGGCAATTACTAAGCCCAACAGAACAGTATTGTTACCAAGAGCTCCTTGGGTGCTGCACAGGATGGAAGAGCAACAAGTGAAGAAAACAATTTCAGAGTTTTGGACACCTACTAGATGCAGGAGGTGTCTAAAGACTGCTTTCACACCAAACGACCATCTTGGAGGGCTCAAGTCTCATGATTGGCACAAGTTTTATAGTTTGTGCTCCTTGTATCCCTAAAAGATTGTCTTTCGGAGGATGTACGAAGAACCATTTATAAAATTAGTTCTTTAGTACAATGGATCTCTTGTAAAGAGATAAATAAAGATACCATAGAGAGTGCGAAACTCAATGCTATCGAGGTTGTTTGTATGGTAGAGAAATACTTTTCCACAAGTATTCTCACTATTCAACTTCATTTACTGGTTCATGTGGTAGATGAAGTTGCAATAGTAGGAATTGTCCATTGTCAATGGATGTTCTTCTTAGAGCGCTTTATGAAAACATTAAAAGGGTTTGTTCGACAAAGAGCATGTCCCGAGGGTAGCATGGCAGAGGGATGGCTTGTACAAGAGTATCTTGTATTCATAACTGAGTTTCTACGTATGTCGGATCCCGAAATTCCTCGCTTATGGAGTGATGATGAAGATGTTTGTCTCGTAGGCGATGAACCACAAGGTAAAGGATTGCAAAGAAAAATGGATGCAGCTTTCAGAGAGAAGGCAATGAAGTTTTGCATGGTTAACTCTGAGCCTATGCAGAAGTGGTTAGAAAGGTATGAGCTTGCCAAGGAAACCAATGCAAAGGAAAGAGCTCAGTTTTGAAGGAATCATTCCACTCGATTTTTGCCTCTTAGAGAAAGTCTTTGACCTCTTCCACCTTTTCCAACGAGTAGATGGCTAGATACAACGGTTTCACAAGCAAAGGTAGTGGGTGAAGATATCTCTGAAGAAAAAGAAGAACTCGCAAATGGATGTGATTGGGAGTATACTAAATGTGGTGCACTATGGTCTCATGGACGACACTTTCAAATCACACGAATCGATAAAAATAGGTCTACTTTTGATAGTGGGGTGATGGTGAACTTTCTGCAAAAAAGTAGAGTGAGTGCAAGAGATGATAATGCTCAAGAAGGCCAGCTAGATTATTGTGGTGTGATTCAAGATATCTTGAAACTATCTTTTATGAAGTTTGATTATTTTGTTTTTGATGTGAAATGGTTCAAAGTAGTCACCTCTGGAAGAAACACAATAGTGAGGCAGGATAAAAGTGATTTGCTTCAAGTCGACTCCAAAAAATTATGGACGGTTGAAAGGGATACATTTGTACTTCCCGAACACTGTGAGCAAGTTGTTTTAATACCAGATTCAAAAGAACCAAAGTGGCTATTTGTTTTACAAGTCGCCCCATGTAGTAGACACATTTGTGAGAACATAGATGTAGAAGAAAGTCCATCTATAGTGGACTCATACATTCATTCAATAGTTGAGGAGGAAGAGATCATTGTTCGAGAAGAAGAGGTCATTGAAGAAGAGGTCATTGTTCGAGAAGACGAAGCAATAGATGATGATCAGGAAGAAACCAGCATAGCAAGCGATTTAGAACCATCAATATAGAGATAGATATTCTCGATGCATCGGATCTTCAAGAGGATGCTAGATTAGAGGATTTTTTAATAAAACACTTGTATGTACTAATTTTTGTTTTTTTTTGTTTATTCTCTATATTACCTTTATTATCACATGCTACTTATTTAAGTTCTTTTGTTATAGAGCATGATGGGAGACAGTCCTCTAGTCACTCCACATTCCATGACAAAGGAGGAGTTTTTAGAGTTCATCTCTGAGGCACCTCCCACGTATATGGCCGCTGCATCACAGTATTGGATCGCTCGTGGTAGCACTCCTCCTGGCCTCACTCGTGGCGGCCTCACTCCTACTAGCGTCACTCCCGCCGGCATCACTCCTGCCGGCCTCACTCCTGCCGATGTCACTCCTGCGGGTGGTGCTACTCCCGCAGGAGGTATGTCTCCTAGCTTTATGACTCCACCATGACCATCTTTTCAGCCATCTCCTATTGGGTCTAGTAGTAGACATGTGTGTTTCACACCTGAGCCCGATACAGGTTCTGGCTTGTCTCCTAGGTCGAGGTCACACTCTGGAGTAGGAGGTCTTAGGAGTGGATCTATCGGTAGGTCTGGAGGAGGCGGCTGTTGTGGAGGCAGTGCAACAGACGTTGTGTCGCCCGCTTCTACTCCTAGGACGAGTACCTCAAATGTAGGTACGTCACACAGTACACCACATGGAACACGTACACCTTCGAGTGCTCATGACCGTGATGACTCCAAGGTGTATAGTATCCGAGATGGAGCTCCGGTGATGGATGCAGCTCGCAAAGCAATGTGTGCACGTATACGATAGCTTTGCTCCATGCAGTTTGCACACTCTATCATGCTGAAATGGAGTGAACAGGATAAATATAGGAAGATACAAACGATTTATCAGGAGTTTCAACCAGCCGATGGACAGTCTCTTGTCCGTTCAGAGTGGATTCTGCACACTACACGTGAGGTTTTGCATCTCCATGTGTTGGAGGCATGTCATTGCCCTTTGGCAAAAATTGATCTTTAAGAAGCCTACAATAAGTAGTTAAAACGATATTAGTAAATAAAGTTATTTTGATACAACAATGAACGCCAATTTGTTCTCCACTAACCTGAACAATTCAGTGGCACTACTATCTTACCATCCATAAAT